>JAHDVF020001244.1:0-202833 GCA_022606425.2 Lepidostoma basale
ATAAATCTTCGAAGCAGAAATTGCTTAAAAAATATCTTTTTTTCAAAGTGAAAGTTAATATTCGCTTCAATTTTGATCCTGTATATCTTCATATTGCGAATAGTCAATGAATCTTCGAAACAGAAATTGCTTAAAAATTGAAATATCGCAGTCAAATAAATATGTCAATTTATATTATCTTCTAATAAGAATGTCGTTTAATATTATTCCAACAATTAATTTTTCGGCGTTAACATTTGAATATGTTTTACCCCAGTTCAATCCGTGAGTCAGTGCCGATCACGGAGTAATTATTTAAAATCGTACATATTTAAATCATTTTTCAAATTCCTCAAGCCCACAGCGAGAGTCCGATCTCAAATATTTTTGCTCACCGCCCATAAATCTTCAAATTGCAAGGTGTCAACGGAACCTCTTTCTTAATTATCGTGAGACTAAAAAAGACTTCGGATCTATTTTTTAACCCTTCTTCCGCTTAGCAAGGAGTATCTTGTATGGCTCGTTCTATTGCCAGTGTAATAAATGAAAACAGGTGGATATTTTTTTTGCGTTTTAATATAATTAGTTATTTTGACATACATTAGCCTTAAAATTATCGAATGTACAGTCAAAATTATAAACAAGTTTAAAATTAATACAAGTGGTGCATACTCTGCTCGCGTCGGTTCAAATGCTTTCAAATATAAAATGTCAAAATAAATTTATCCAACAGGTTCAAAATCTAATAAGCATTCTAGGCTTTTGGAAGTTCCTCGGGGACGGCTCTTCCAATCTCACGCGCTTTGCTGGCCGGCCGCACTGGAAGGTGTTGACCGCCTCAAATCCGCTCTGACCGGCCGGCCTCTTGGACTTGGCGGCTCCCTTCTTCCGGTCGTCGCCGAACCTCTTGAGGTTGAGTGGATCGGGGTTATTAGCAGCGCGCACGTGCCTGCGGAGTCTCCTCCTCAGTATCTTGTCGCCGTGTATGGCGTTGGCCCACACGGGATCCACTTTGGAGGCGCGGAGTAGAGATCTGTCGTCCAGCATCCTGTAACAATAAGAAAACAATTCATTAGGCATTGAAATATGTGAAACAATATTAAGAGCAGACAAGAGAAAAAACACATTAAAAAGAAAACGCAAACAGAACGGAATAGTTACCTGAAGATGATGGAGGCGATCTCGAGGGGCAGCCCGGCCACCAGGTCCACCCTATCAGAAGTGAGGCGACTGGAGGCCATCACGCACAGCAAGGAGTAGAAAGCAGACATGTTTGATAATTATTCAAATATATCAAAGCAAGTAAGTTTTGTTATAGATATGCCCGAATGCGCCTGCCGGCCTATGGTTTCGGCAGTACCGTACCGCCGACGGCAAACGCGCAAATGTCATTAAAGCTCAATTAGTTTACAAAGTGAAAGTTGGCAACGGTTCAAGTTGCGTGTTGTTCATTTGCACGTTTCGCCTGGCGTGATTGATCTCCGCTCAGATCAGATATTTTTCAATACTGATCCTGTATATCTTCAAATTGCGAATAGTCGATAAATCTTCGAAGCAGAAATTGCTTAAAAAATATCTCTTTTTCAAAGTGAAAGTTAATATTCGCTTCAATTTTGATCCTGTATATCTTCATATTGTGAATAGTCAATGAATCTTCGAAACAGAAATTGCTTAAAAATTGAAATATCGCAGTCAAATAAATATGTCAATTTATATTATCTTCTAATAAGAATGTCGTTTAATATTATGCCAACAATTAATTTGTCGGCGTTAACATTTGAATATGTTTTACCCCAGTTCAATCCGTGAGTCAGTGCCGATCACGGAATAAATATTTAAAATCGTACATATTTAAATCATTTTTCAAATTCCTCAAGCCCACAGCGAGAGTCCGATCTCAAATATTTTTGCTCACCGCCCATAAATCTTCAAATTGCAAGGTGTCAACGGAACCTCTTTTTTAATTATCGTGAGACTAAAAAAGACTTCGGATCTATTTTTTAACCCTTCTTCCGCTTAGCAAGGAGTATCTTGTATGGCTCGTTCTATTGCCAGTGTAATAAATGAAAACAGGTGGATATTTTTTTTGCGTTTTAATATAATTAGTTATTTTTACATACATTAGCCTTAAAATTATCGAATGTACAGTCAAAATTATAAACAAGTTTAAAATTAATACAAGTGGTGCATACTCTGCTCGCGTCGGTTCAAATGCTTTCAAATATAAAATGTCAAAATAATTTTATCCAACAGGTTCAAAATCTAATAAGCATTCTAGGCTTTTGGAAGTTCCTCGGGGACGGCTCTTCCAATCTCACGCGCTTTGCTGGCCGGCCGCACTGGAAGGTGTTGACCGCCTCAAATCCGCTCTGACCGGCCGGCCTCTTGGACTTGGCGGCTTCCTTCTTCCGGTCGTCGCCGAACCTCTTGAGGTTGAGTGGATCGGGGTTATTAGCAGCGCGCACGTGCCTGCGGAGTCTCCTCCTCAGTATCTTGTCGCCGTGTATGGCGTTGGCCCACACGGGATCCACTTTGGAGGCGCGGAGTAGAGATCTGTCGTCCAGCATCCTGTAACAATAAGAAAACAATTCATAAGGCATTGAAATATGTGAAACAATATTAAAAGCAGACAAGAGAAAAAACACATTAAAAAGAAAACGCAAACAGAACGGAATAATTACCTGAAGATGATGGAGGCGATCTCGAGGGGCAGCCCGGCCACCAGGTCCACCCTATCAGAAGTGAGGCGACTGGAGGCCATCACGCACAGCAAGGAGTAGAAAGCAGACATGTTTGATAATTATTCAAATATATCAAAGCAAGTAAGTTTTGTTATAGATATGCCCGAATGCGCCTGCCGGCCTATGGTTTCGGCAGTACCGTACCGCCGACGGCAAACGCGCAAATGTCATTAAAACTCAATTAGTTTACAAAGTGAAAGTTGGCAACGGTTCAAGTTGCGTGTTGTTCATTTGCACGTTTCGCCTGGCGTGATTGATCTCCGCTCAGATCAGATATTTTTCAATATTGATCCTGTATATCTTCAAATTGCGAATAGTCGATAAATCTTCGAAGCAGAAATTGCTTAAAAAATATCTTTTTTTCAAAGTGAAAGTTAATATTCGCTTCAATTTTGATCCTGTATATCTTCATATTGCGAATAGTCAATGAATCTTCGAAACAGAAATTGCTTAAAAATTGAAATATCGCAGTCAAATAAATATGTCAATTTATATTATCTTCTAATAAGAATGTCGTTTAATATTATTCCAACAATTAATTTTTCGGCGTTAACATTTGAATATGTTTTACCCCAGTTCAATCCGTGAGTCAGTGCCGATCACGGAATAAATATTTAAAATCGTACATATTTAAATCATTTTTCAAATTCCTCAAGCCCACAGCGAGAGTCCGATCTCAAATATTTTTGCTCACCGCCAATAAATCTTCGAATTGCAAGGTGTCAACGGAACCTCTTTTTTAATTATCGTGAGACTAAAAAAGACTTCGGATCTATTTTTTAACCCTTCTTCCGCTTAGCAAGGAGTATCTTGTATGGCTCGTTCTATTGCCAGTGTAATAAATGAAAACAGGTGGATATTTTTTTTGCGTTTTAATATAATTAGTTATTTTTACATACATTAGCCTTAAAATTATCGAATGTAAAGTCAAAATTATAAACAAGTTTAAAATTAATACAAGTGGTGCATACTCTGCTCGCGTCGGTTCAAATGCTTTCAAATATAAAATGTCAAAATAAATTTATCCAACAGGTTCAAAATCTAATAAGCATTCTAGGCTTTTGGAAGTTCCTCGGGGACGGCTCTTCCAATCTCACGCGCTTTGCTGGCCGGCCGCACTGGAAGGTGTTGACCGCCTCAAATCCGCTCTGACCGGCCGGCCTCTTGGACTTGGCGGCTCCCTTCTTCCGGTCGTCGCCGAACCTCTTGAGGTTGAGTGGATCGGGGTTATTAGCAGCGCGCACGTGCCTGCGGAGTCTCCTCCTCAGTATCTTGTCGCCGTGTATGGCGTTGGCCCACACGGGATCCACTTTGGAGGCGCGGAGTAGAGATCTGTCGTCCAGCATCCTGTAACAATAAGAAAACAATTCATTAGGCATTGAAATATGTGAAACAATATTAAAAGCAGACAAGAGAAAAAACACATTAAAAAGAAAACGCAAACAGAACGGAATAGTTACCTGAAGATGATGGAGGCGATCTCGAGGGGCAGCCCGGCCACCAGGTCCACCCTATCAGAAGTGAGGCGACTGGAGGCCATCACGCACAGCAAGGAGTAGAAAGCAGACATGTTTGATAATTATTCAAATATATCAAAGCAAGTAAGTTTTGTTATAGATATGCCCGAATGCGCCTGCCGGCCTATGGTTTCGGCAGTACCGTACCGCCGACGGCAAACGCGCAAATGTCATTAAAACTCAATTAGTTTACAAAGTGAAAGTTGGCAACGGTTCAAGTTGCGTGTTGTTCATTTGCACGTTTCGCCTGGCGTGATTGATCTCCGCTCAGATCAGATATTTTTCAATATTGATCCTGTATATCTTCAAATTGCGAATAGTCGATAAATCTTCGAAGCAGAAATTGCTTAAAAAATATCTTTTTTTCAAAGTGAAAGTTAATATTCGCTTCAATTTTGATCCTGTATATCTTCATATTGCGAATAGTCAATGAATCTTCGAAACAGAAATTGCTTAAAAATTGAAATATCGCAGTCAAATAAATATGTCAATTTATATTATCTTCTAATAAGAATGTCGTTTAATATTATGCCAACAATTAATTTTTCGGCGTTAACATTTGAATATGTTTTACCCCAGTTCAATCCGTGAGTCAGTGCCGATCACGGAATAAATATTTAAAATCGTACATATTTAAATCATTTTTCAAATTCCTCAAGCCCACAGCGAGAGTCCGATCTCAAATATTTTTGCTCACCGCCCATAAATCTTCAAATTGCAAGGTGTCAACGGAACCTCTTTTTTAATTATCGTGAGACTAAAAAAGACTTCGGATCTATTTTTTAACCCTTCTTCCGCTTAGCAAGGAGTATCTTGTATGGCTCGTTCTATTGCCAGTGTAATAAATGAAAACAGGTGGATATTTTTTTTGCGTTTTAATATAATTAGTTATTTTTACATACATTAGCCTTAAAATTATCGAATGTACAGTCAAAATTATAAACAAGTTTAAAATTAATACAAGTGGTGCATACTCTGCTCGCGTCGGTTCAAATGCTTTCAAATATAAAATGTCAAAATAATTTTATCCAACAGGTTCAAAATCTAATAAGCATTCTAGGCTTTTGGAAGTTCCTCGGGGACGGCTCTTCCAATCTCACGCGCTTTGCTGGCCGGCCGCACTGGAAGGTGTTGACCGCCTCAAATCCGCTCTGACCGGCCGGCCTCTTGGACTTGGCGGCTCCCTTCTTCCGGTCGTCGCCGAACCTCTTGAGGTTGAGTGGATCGGGGTTATTAGCAGCGCGCACGTGCCTGCGGAGTCTCCTCCTCAGTATCTTGTCGCCGTGTATGGCGTTGGCCCACACGGGATCCACTTTGGAGGCGCGGAGTAGAGATCTGTCGTCCAGCATCCTGTAACAATAAGAAAACAATTCATTAGGCATTGAAATATGTGAAACAATATTAAAAGCAGACAAGAGAAAAAACACATTAAAAAGAAAACGCAAACAGAACGGAATAGTTACCTGAAGATGATGGAGGCGATCTCGAGGGGCAGCCCGGCCACCAGGTCCACCCTATCAGAAGTGAGGCGACTGGAGGCCATCACGCACAGCAAGGAGTAGAAAGCAGACATGTTTGATAATTATTCAAATATATCAAAGCAAGTAAGTTTTGTTATAGATATGCCCGAATGCGCCTGCCGGCCTATGGTTTCGGCAGTACCGTACCGCCGACGGCAAACGCGCAAATGTCATTAAAACTCAATTAGTTTACAAAGTGAAAGTTGGCAACGGTTCAAGTTGCGTGTTGTTCATTTGCACGTTTCGCCTGGCGTGATTGATCTCCGCTCAGATCAGATATTTTTCAATATTGATCCTGTATATCTTCAAATTGCGAATAGTCGATAAATCTTCGAAGCAGAAATTGCTTAAAAAATATCTTTTTTTCAAAGTGAAAGTTAATATTCGCTTCAATTTTGATCCTGTATATCTTCATATTGCGAATAGTCAATGAATCTTCGAAACAGAAATTGCTTAAAAATTGAAATATCGCAGTCAAATAAATATGTCAATTTATATTATCTTCTAATAAGAATGTCGTTTAATATTATTCCAACAATTAATTTTTCGGCGTTAACATTTGAATATGTTTTACCCCAGTTCAATCCGTGAGTCAGTGCCGATCACGGAATAAATATTTAAAATCGTACATATTTAAATCATTTTTCAAATTCCTCAAGCCCACAGCGAGAGTCCGATCTCAAATATTTTTGCTCACCGCCCATAAATCTTCAAATTGCAAGGTGTCAACGGAACCTCTTTTTTAATTATCGTGAGACTAAAAAAGACTTCGGATCTATTTTTTAACCCTTCTTCCGCTTAGCAAGGAGTATCTTGTATGGCTCGTTCTATTGCCAGTGTAATAAATGAAAACAGGTGGATATTTTTTTTGCGTTTTAATATAATTAGTTATTTTTACATACATTAGCCTTAAAATTATCGAATGTACAGTCAAAATTATAAACAAGTTTAAAATTAATACAAGTGGTGCATACTCTGCTCGCGTCGGTTCAAATGCTTTCAAATATAAAATGTCAAAATAATTTTATCCAACAGGTTCAAAATCTAATAAGCATTCTAGGCTTTTGGAAGTTCCTCGGGGACGGCTCTTCCAATCTCACGCGCTTTGCTGGCCGGCCGCACTGGAAGGTGTTGACCGCCTCAAATCCGCTCTGACCGGCCGGCCTCTTGGACTTGGCGGCTCCCTTCTTCCGGTCGTCGCCGAACCTCTTGAGGTTGAGTGGATCGGGGTTATTAGCAGCGCGCACGTGCCTGCGGAGTCTCCTCCTCAGTATCTTGTCGCCGTGTATGGCGTTGGCCCACACGGGATCCACTTTGGAGGCGCGGAGTAGAGATCTGTCGTCCAGCATCCTGTAACAATAAGAAAACAATTCATTAGGCATTGAAATATGTGAAACAATATTAAAAGCAGACAAGAGAAAAAACACATTAAAAAGAAAACGCAAACAGAACGGAATAGTTACCTGAAGATGATGGAGGCGATCTCGAGGGGCAGCCCGGCCACCAGGTCCACCCTATCAGAAGTGAGGCGACTGGAGGCCATCACGCACAGCAAGGAGTAGAAAGCAGACATGTTTGATAATTATTCAAATATATCAAAGCAAGTAAGTTTTGTTATAGATATGCCCGAATGCGCCTGCCGGCCTATGGTTTCGGCAGTACCGTACCGCCGACGGCAAACGCGCAAATGTCATTAAAACTCAATTAGTTTACAAAGTGAAAGTTGGCAACGGTTCAAGTTGCGTGTTGTTCATTTGCACGTTTCGCCTGGCGTGATTGATCTCCGCTCAGATCAGATATTTTTCAATATTGATCCTGTAGTCCAATCCAATATTGAAATTGCGAATAGTCGATAAATCTTCGAAGCAGAAATTGCTTAAAAAAAATATCTCTTTTTCAAAGTGAAAGTTAATATTCGCTTCAATTTTGATCCTGTATATCTTCATATTGCGAATAGTCAATGAATCTTCGAAACAGAAATTGCTTAAAAATTGAAATATCGCAGTCAAATAAATATGTCAATTTATATTATCTTCTAATAAGAATGTCGTTTAATATTATGCCAACAATTAATTTTTCGGCGTTAACATTTGAATATGTTTTACCCCAGTTCAATCCGTGAGTCAGTGCCGATCACGGAATAAATATTTAAAATCGTACATATTTAAATCATTTTTCAAATTCCTCAAGCCCACAGCGAGAGTCCGATCTCAAATATTTTTGCTCACCGCCCATAAATCTTCAAATTGCAAGGTGTCAACGGAACCTCTTTTTTCGTTTTTAAGGTTAAAAAATTTCGGATTCGCTTCACTTTTGATCCTGTATATCTTCAAATTGCGAATAGACATTGAATCTTCAAAACCGAAATTGCTTAAAATTTTTAATATCGTAGTCAAATAAATATGTCAATTTATATTATCTTCCACAATTAATTTTGCGGCGGTTAAATCACAATGCAATATTTAAATATTTCTGCAACCAGTTGAAACTGTGTGTCAGTGGACCCAGGCCGATCACGGAATAAATTTCTTGTTTTGTCAAATTTCTCAAGTCCACAAAAGTCCGACCGCAAACATTTTTGCTTATCACCCATTTCGTTTGTCTCCTGTGAATCTTCAGATTGCGAATAGTCAATATATTTCAACAATTGCTTTAAAATATTGTTATCAAATAAGTATGTCGTTTAATATTCTCTCCCACAGTTAATTTTTCGGCGTTAACATTTGAATATGATTTACCACAATTTAATCTGTGAGTCAGTGTATTTAAGCCGATTGTGAGACTAAAAAAGACTTCGGTTCTATTTATAAACCATTTCGCTTATCATGGAGTATCATGTATGGATCGTTCTATTGCCAGTGTAATCGTTGAAAACACGCGTTTTTTTGCATTTTTTAATATAATTATATATTCGATTAATTAATTTTTACCGCCGACGGCAAACCCGTTAAAAGCTTACAATGTGAATGTTTGAAACTTTCTCACATAAACTCATATTATTTTTTTCGTGTGTATTTGCTCTTTAAATATATTTTAATTGAGGTTATTTATTTTTATATTTTTTATATGTGATTTTATATATATTTTTTATATAATTTTCCCTTATGTATGGAAGCGAAGCATGGAACTGGCAAAAGCAGGATGAAAGTAGAATAAATGCAGTAGAACTGAGATCTCTTAGACGAATGTGTGCATATACTGTGTATGATAGAGTGTCGAATGAAAATATAAGAAGTGAATGCGGTGCGAACGATGGTGTCACGAACAAAATAATGAAAGGATCATTAAGATGGTTTGGACATATGGAAAGAATGAGTGAAGAAAGAATGGTAAAAAAATTATATTTTAATGATGCAAATGGAACCAGAAATAGAGGAAGACCGAGGAAAACGTGGCACGATCAAATAAATCAAATATTGAATGTCGGCCATGTGAGGAGTCAGAGAAATCGACGCGCGTGCATGACACGATGTATGAATGTTAGCGAGAGAAATATGTCATGAAAGAAAAGTGTGGCAGTCCATTCCTTCTGCCTACCCCTTCGGGGAGACGGCGTGATGGTTAGTTAGTTACTTAGTTTTATAATTTTTTTTTCAATATTTTCTCTTTACTCTATATATTTTAGTTCGCTTTCGTTTTTTTTTTATATTTTTCACGAGATTATTTTTTTCGTTCCAAAAATTGCATATTTTCTTCTTTATATTTTTTATAATTATATTTCACATCTTTGCTTTTTGTATTAACGCCGCCCTCTTTAATATATTAAGAGAAGCTTTTTCTGAATGTGTTTGGTTTGAGTCTTCGCTGTACATCTGAATATGTTGTTTCCGATAGATGTCTCAATTTTAATCTCTACGTTCCGACGGCAAATCATTTGATGTTTTGATTTCGTAAAGTAATAGTCCTATCGCTCAACAGATGTCGTTGACAATAATTATATTTTGTTTTATTATTATTTTAACTGGCCGCTTTTCGAGTTTAATTTCGTGATTTTTGCCTGGTTTTCTACTTTTATTTATCGTTTCTTACAATACGGACACTCCGTTTTACTATTTTATTTGTAGATATGTTTATATGGCCGTTTTGAATATATAATATTATAGCACATTTGAGCTACTAGGTACAGAGATATCTCCTGTCAAATGACAGTCAATGGCAGAGGGACTTAATATCAGCAGGATAAGAAGAGAATAATTATTAGTAGATATAGGTGTATTTACATAATAATATAATGGATAATCTCGCTTTGATTTACATTTGTTTTATTCTAACGTCTTTATAACAAGTCTAACAAGTAAAAGAAATGTTGGTAACTTATTTTTTTATGTATCTTCATTTTTCCATTTTTGGTTTTACAAATTTGTTTTAGATTACTAACTAATACAAAATAAATATTGCAAAATACTGTAACATTTTTACAAGCAATAGAAGTTTGTATTGTAACCTTTTAAAATACCAGCATTTTCTAGATCAAAGGGTAGGGTTACCCAATTGTAAAATTGAATTAACATAAAGTGATAAGGTGCGCACATGTAGCAACACAGGGTTGAAAATTTTATGTATACCTACTCGCTTTTATTCCATTTTGAATTGTGAACCGAATTAACATATTTTAATTGATTTTATTACTACTAGATTGTTCTGGAACGAACTCGAGGATTATCATACTAAAAAAATAATTTCAACAGAGCATTATATTTAGAGTGTATTTATAATATATAATTATTAAGCATTAATATGTTCTTTCGCATATTTTTTTGGGATTAACATTTCCCTTATGGTGCTAAAATAAAAACGTGCATTCCGGTGTAGGGTAGTCAGTACGCGTTAAAAAATAGCGATTTTAAATCGGAAAAATAGGAACATTCATAGCTAATCCCCTTATATAATTATAATTGAATTAAAAAATGTAATAATTGAAATTTAATTGCTAAAAACATAAAAAAAAACATCTGGCAACGCTCACGGAACGGGCATAGATCCGCTCTGGTTGTAAGCCCGAAAGCGACTGCCGGCGCGGCGGAACGGCGAGAGTGAGAACATAGAGCTAGAACATATGCAAGAGTGAGATGCGAATATAGTGTGGCGCATTCAAAGCGCTGTTTATACGCGATTTTGTTTTCGATTTTCACAAAATACCTCTGATGTACCCGATAAATTCTGATTATTATTAATATTATTTTTTAAATCAATGCGTAAATATATTATGGAGGAATACTTAATATCTGAACCTTGTATTTTTTTTATATTTATAGGGATTTATACCCATCATAGGGAAGGGAGGGTTAAAATATAGTTTCAATTCTTTATTTTGTGGGTGATTAACCTGTATGATAGCGAGTTTTAGGAAGTTCTAGTTATTCAGGAAATGTCGTCAGTCCATCTCTTAGACGGTTTCCAGACACTCTTTTTCATTGTCCAAGACCTCCATTGGAGTATTCTGGATGTCCATCGGGTGTTGCCCTGTCTGGCTATATGTTCAGCCCATTGCCACTTCAATCGTTAGCTGTACGATCCATGATATCTGCAAGTTTGGTTCGGCGTCTTATTACTTCATTTCATATTTTGTCTCGGAGACTCACGCCAAGCATAGGCTCTTCATGAATCGTTGTGTGCTTTTTAATTTGTGTACCCTTTTTGCTGTTAGGGTGGTTGTCTCTAGACTATATTTAGAAGACTCTCTAGACTTTAGACTATATGTATAATACTCCAGTAATATAGGGTTGTTTTTTTAAAGGTTTGGTTTTTAACCTGGCACCATTGTTTTTAAAGACTGTCAATTTGACAGTTGACAGTTGATTTGTGGTCAATACATTTTGCCATTTTATTATAAATAGACTAACGTCAGAAAAACGCTTGCAAATTGTGCAAATTTATTTTGAAAATCATGGATCGAGTCGATATAATCGTCCACCCGAGTAAGTTATTCGGAAGACCATGGATCGTTTTCGCACCACATACACTATAGTGGATAATACGCTTCCATAAAGACGACAATTGTCGAAAATTGGAATTCACGATTCCGCTTCATTCGAGCTAGCCGTGGCGCTCATATGCCCGAAATCATATTTAATCAATAATGACATAAAATTAAATATTAAATAAAGCCATTGATTGATATTGATATGAGCTTTATTAAATATTTAATTTTATGCCATTAGGTATTGTTTAAATATGATTTCGGGCATATGAGCGCCACTCCTAGCTCGAACGAAGCGCAATCGTGAAGTCCAATTTTCGACAATTGTCGTCTATGTGGATGCGTATTATCCACTAGAGTGTACGTGGTGCGAAAACGATCCATGGTCTTCCGATTAACTCGCTAGAATGGACGATTATATCGACCGTAAAATGGACGTAGTGCACGATAAGTTTGGTGAACCGAAATATGATTTTCAAAATAAATTTGCACAATTTGAAGCACTGTTATGATGTCAGTCTATTTATGCTAAAATGGCAAAATGTATTCACTACAAATCAACTTTCAACTGTCAAATTGACAGTCAGTATAAACAATGTTGTCAGTTTAAAAACCAAACCTCTAAAAAAACATCCTATATTATTAACAATTCGTGTTTAAATACAAACTATTTCTTTAATTTGTCCAAACCATTACAGTTATCCTTTTTTAATTTTACTTATGATGCAATCATCTGCTTTACATTTCTTCCTTATTTCGTCGTTCAATAATCTATCATATATCGTTTTACCGCACTATCCCGCATTATTCTGAGTGAAAGTCGAGGAAAGCACGGTATGACCAAATCAATAAACTACTAAAAGTCGGCCACATTCAGACGGTCAGAAAAATCGACGAGCGTGCATGATATGATGTATGAATGTAGAGGAATCTTGATTGGTATATCAGGACAAATCAATATTGCGGTCCATCCTCTATGCCTATCCCTCTGGGGAAACGGCGCGATGGTTAGTTAGCATTTCTTTAATTTGTTAAATTAAAAAAAAAATAGTGCTGTATGATTTGTAGAGACTTTCACAGTACATTAATAAAGGTTTTCTGCTTAATGCTTTCTAATCTTAATAGATGACGCTAGTGTAGAGTGAACTTAAAAATGTAAAGATAGGCGTGGAATCCTACCATATATACAAGCTCCAAAAATTTGTCAGCCGTGGTGGTCGTAAGAAGGGCGGAATGGGGAATGTTGTTAAACATAAAGCGATCGCTCAACCCAACCAATGACAGGTCATAAGTCTTATAAACGCCTCGACCATCATATTCTGTTTCCGGAAAACAATTTACATCTTCGTCT
Source organism: Lepidostoma basale (assembly GCA_022606425.2). NCBI lineage: Eukaryota > Metazoa > Arthropoda > Insecta > Trichoptera > Lepidostomatidae > Lepidostoma > Lepidostoma basale. The sequence continues at coordinate 13,029 of JAHDVF020001244.1, forward strand.
CTATTAAGATACAATTAATCCTTATAAAAAAAAAAAAATTTTATTCTCAGATTGGTAAAACCTTGAGTCGTACTTGAGAATAATGAGTGTTTTATATTTCCGCCCTAGAAGGGTGAAGAGGCCTACAACGGGTGTATAGTGAGAAATGGTTATTAAGTAGGTACCCGTATAGTCATGTAAATTGGTACCCTTTTCAAAGGCGATATTGGAAATATTCCCGCGGCTGGCCCAGCGATGTGACCACGATAGCCTTAATATATTCTGAAAACATTTTCAAAATTCTATTTCACTTATTTTCACTTCGATTCGCATGTTCTAAAATACCCTCACAATGGTTCAGATATCGTTCCATTGACGCTGTGTTGATCGATTTATAGGCCTAGATTGCTTTAAATTAAATATTCTTCTTATTTTTCCTTATTGTAGACCTATGTGGTCTGTTCTCCAGAGTGTTGCTCCTTCTGTGAGGTAGATTCCCAGTTGTCCTTCCATATTTTAGGAGGTCTTCCACGAGGACGAGTCCCATGAGGTTGATTATGCAATGCAATATAGGGGAGTCTGGTGGTGTCCATTCTTTGAACGTGACCGTACCAGTTCCTTTTTCGCTGTCTGCTCCATCTTAAAATATCCTCAACCTCACATATCTCTCTTATTCTGGTGTTCCTCACGCGATCCCTCAGTGTCTTGCCTGCTATCGTTATCAGTGTCTTCATTTCGGAAGTCCTCATAACATGTGTGGTCCTTACTGTGTTTGCCATTGCTTCGACGCCATATGTCATTACTGGTCTTTATATTAAATGACACCAATAAAATAGTAACTATGCTAACTTTGAAATAAATTCATAAGATAATAATAATAAGACATGTTTCGTTCGGCATATTCTGTATCCAATTTGCATCTTCGTCTCTATTGAGATACAATTAATCCTTGAAATGATCACCCGCAATGGGTGAAATCCAGCATTCGTATACAAGTATTTGTATACATTCAAAATGTTGTAAAATAAAACTGGTCCAAGTTAAAAATAACATATAAATTGGAGTGCCATCTCCAGGCATTATCTAGCAATACGTTAATGGCGGTAGCCTTTCACATCGCGTTAATAAAAAGATCTTCTGCTTAATGCTTAATCCAATCTTCATAGATGGCGCTAGTGTGTAGATTGAACTATAAAAAATAAAAATAAATGTGAAGTGTGGTGTTACTTTGTAGCATATATACAACTTCCGAAAAATTGTCAGACATGGTGGTCGTAAGAAGGGTGGAATGGAGAATTTTGTATTACATAAAGCGTGCGCTTAACCCAACCAATGACAGGTCATAAGTCCTGTAAACACCTCGACCACCATATTCTGTTTCAAATTTGCTTCTTGGTCTCTATTGAGATACAATTAATCCTTTTTCAATGTATACAATTTTAACAATAAAATAAAACAGAGCGGTCACTTGTATATCCAAAATGGAGATCGAGCTATGTATAAAAGTAGAAGGGTATAATTAGGATTGAGGAGAGGGGAAATGTAACGGGAACATATCGAGTTCCCTATATAATCAGACTCACGGGACTCGTCCTCGTGAAAGATTCCATAAAATATGGAAGGACAGCTCGAAACCTATCCACAGCAGTAGCAACTGTCTGGATAACTGATCACATAGATCTAAAGTAAGGAAGAAGCCATCAGTGAAAAGACACTTTTCACTGCCGGATTTTGGGTCCCAAAAATGTTTGAACCCAATTACTGTACAATTTATTTTGAGCTATTATGATATGCTGGCGATTGGATGCAAAAGGCACAAGACAGAGATACGTGGAGAAGTATGGGGGGGGCCTATGTCCAGCAGTGGACGACAACGGCTGTCTAAGTAAGTAAGTAAGATTATGATATGTACATTGATTCTCGTGATTTGTAATCTATCGCCATTTTATTGTCTCTCCAGTAACGTCTTCTCAATCTTCCTCAACACACGACATCTTCGACATCGCAGAGCTTCCTTATTTGATTAAGAAATTCCGAAATACGGAAGATCTTCTACTTCTTCTTCAAGTGCCCTGTCGGGTCCCCCCAAAGTTGGCGATCACCTCGGCGAACCTCTCCTTGTCCTGCGCCGCTCGGAACAGCTCCTCCACACTTCGGATGCCGATCCACTTCCTCACGTTTCGCAGCCAGGACATTTGTCTCCTACCGGGCCCTCGGCGCCCCTCAACTTTCCCCTCCAATATCAGTTGGAGAAGGTGGTACGTTTCCCCACGTAGTACATGACCCAGATGTGAAACTTTCCGAACCTTGATAATTGATATCAGTTCCCTGTCAACTCTAGCTCGCCTCAGGACTTGGTATTGGTAACCATGTCTGTCCAGGGAATTCTGAGCGTTCGGCGATGGAGCCACATTTCAAATGCTCCCAGTCTGTTCATTGAATTGACTTTCAAAGTCCACGTTTCACATCCATACAATAAAACAGACCATGCATTTGATCAGCATTTGATCATTCTTTGGCGGAGTTTCAAGTTTATGTTATCATTTATGTTATCATATACGGAAGATTTAACATTTATTAAATTATGAAATTATTATAATTTACTTCAACGCGAAAGGTTCGAATCAGTATCACAAAAATAATGGTTCGTTTGTCGTATTGGAAAATACATTTTCGTCTTTCAGCTTTAATTTAACAATATTTGTTTGAATATCTGATGAAATCTTGAGAGGGATGATATAAATACTAATAAATGGGGTGAGCAAGACATTTCAACCCCCTGAAGCCCCGAATCGTAAGATGTTCCCACCCCATTGTGATAAGTAGGGATGTACTGTTGTCTCTCAAGGGTTATTGATGCCTCATTCTGTATTGACGTGAATGTGTTAATAAATGTTTCTAAAATATTTTATTTTAACATTGAAATAAATAAAAATTGCATTTAAAAAATAAAATGGCTTCATTTGTTATTTAATTTCTTTGTTTATTGTTTCTTATATAAAATAATTTATACGATTGAAAACGTTTGTTTTCTAGAAGTTTTATTATAATTTATATGAATAATATGTTTCGCCTGTCTAAGGCATTATCACATTTGATAATACCTTAGATAGGCGAGACACATCACATAAAATATAATAAAACTTCTAGAAAACAGACGTTTTCATTCGTATTAATTATTTAATATGGATTATTACATCATTGTTCAAGAAACAATAAATAGGACTAACAAATATTTATTGATTCTTGAACAATGATGTAAAATTCTATGTATTAAATAATTATTACAAATTAAAACCTCAATAGACATTTGATAATGCCTTAGAAGGGTGAAACATGTCATTCCCATAAAATATAATAAAACTTCTAGAAAACTGACGTTTTCATTCGTATTAATTATGTGTTATTCCCTTTTTACAGGTCCAGACAGTAAACCATATCCATTTTCTTCTTCTTTATGTAGATCTTACCATTGTTAAGACAGGATATCAAATTGATAATAGAATCAAATAATATAGACCTAAAACTGAGAATACTCCTCATCAAGACCTATGTATGGAGTGTCTTGATGTACGGCTGCGAGACATGGTGCCTATTCGAAAGGGATAAGCGGAGACTAGAGGCTTTTGAGATGTGGTCCTATAGAAGACTCTTTGGAATTTCCTGGAGAGACCACATCACGAATGAGGAAGTTCTTCAAGGAATCGAAGGAGGAAGGCACCTGCTCAGGACCTTGTCCGAAAGGCGTGCAAGATGGATCGGCCATGTAATACGTCAAGAAGGTCTCTTGCATGCCATAATGGAGGGTATGATCGAGGGGACAAACTCTAGGGGACGCCCACACCGAGAGTACCTGGAGGACCTGTTGGTGGACGTACGCTGCTCATCATATGCAGATCTCAAAAGAGCCGCACAAGACAGGGAAAAATGGAAGAGAATAATGGAGGAAATTGCTGCAAACCAATCCCAGGATTGAAACCAGAGAAGAAGATCAAATTGATTCTGTGATGAAGACGTCCTGCTTTCTCTCCATCTCTTTGGTGGTCGTCCTGATGGTCGGTGGCCCCCCTGGAATCTCGTGAATCACGACCTTGGGAATCTTCGCTAGATCCAATTGATGTAAGTTCTATTTTATTTTATAGAAATGGTATGTTTCGCCTTGCTAAGGCATTATCAAATATTGTGTAATGTATTAATATCCTAAAGCTATTAAGATTGAGACGGGCTGGACATGTACAGAGGATGCCGAACTCACGGGTTATGTTTGGACGCCTAAGCAGAATGTGAAGGGTGGGAAGACCAAGGATGGGGTAGGAGAATGAGACGCTGAGGACAGAGACTGCTGGAGGCGAAAGTTGACGGAGGCCAAAGCTGAATATGGACTGTAGCGCCATTGGAAGAAGAATAATGTTTCAATATTTGATTTGATCTTCAACGTGTCCAAATAAATTTAAAAAACTGCATAAAAAATGTGGTGCTACAACTAAAATCTTCTCGAAGGTTTTCTAGGCCGGATTTTCGTCTTCACCCGACACTTCGTTTTCCGTTAAATTCACATTGAATAATCAGGTGGTTTATTTATTCAATAAAGTACAACGGAGCATAGAAGTAGGATGGAGTAGATTAAATGTGGTCTGGCACCCCCTTGCTGTTGCCGTCTTTAAATGTTACTCCCGGATGGACCGGGGACAAGCCCAGCCCAAGAGGCTGATAAAAGGGCGCCGCTACGCCCTATAACAGCCTCGGGTATGTGGCGGGAACTCCGATGTTCCTTTAAAAAAAATCAGGTGGTTGTTAGTTAGTTAGACGGTTAGTTAGTTTAATAATAATATTATAACATTATTTTTTTATTTTTTTTATTATTGATAAACTTAAGGCGTTAACACTGTGGAATTCTATAATGAATATTTTTTTATGAATTAAAACACTGTTTTTTCACTTTTGAGTTTATTTTTCTAGACATGTTTCGAAGGCTTTTACACCTTCATCATCGGGAGGACGATATAATATATAAATAACTAACTAACTAACCATTACGCCATCTCCCCGAAAGGGTAGGCAGAAAGAATGAACTGTCACACTTTACTGATGCGGCACTTCATCCTTCTGTTTTCGCCCCGCGGAAGACGCGGTGTGATGGGTTGCGAACCTCATCGCCACCAATAGGCATCTCCCGCGCACACTTCGATCGTCCAACACCCACAAAATAAATCTAAAACAAATAATATAAAATACAATGATATAAAATAAAATAACAAAATAAAAATAATTTAACACAAAACGTTCTTTTGAGATGGTGCACATATTGTCTATTTATTTTATGTTCCACGTATCCACCGTTTTTTTTAATTTAGCACATAATGTAATAACACATAATGTTTTTTTCGATGTTGCACATGTTCACGTGGACGATCCGGAAGTTTGTGTTAATTTAATTTATTTATCACCGTTTTTTAAATTATCTGTAATTAGGCACTTAACCAGCAAGAACTTAAAAATAATATCTAAGAAATTATTCAAATTGTCATTGGAACAAATGAAAAAAAAAAATTTACACCTGTCAAAATTCTTTATAAAAACGAAAAAACTTGCATAATTTTAACAGCAAAACCGTACAAACGTGTTACGTATATAATATATAATATATACCCGTTTATATCGTTCTCCCGATGATGAAGGTGTGAGCCATCGAAACAAGTCGAGAGAAACAAACTTAAAAGTGGAAAAAAGTGTTTTAATTGATAAAAAATCGTTATTATTATTTCGTTGATAAAGGGTATAGCTATCATTTTGATTTTCATGTGATATGGTAGCTAATCTTCTTCTTCTTCTTCTTCTTCCTCAGCATATTCCTGTCCACTCCTGGACAATGGCCTCCTCTATTTGCTTCCATGTCATTCTGTCCTATGCAGACTGCATCCAGGTTATTCCGACGTGTCTGTTTATATCATCCTTCCACCGTAGTTGCGGTCGCCCTGCACTTCTATTCACCGTCCACGGTCTCCAAGTCAGCAGACTTGGTCTCCTGCTGACTTGGAGCTAATCTATCGACGTTTTATTGTCACGTGAATTCTACACTAGACCAAAGACAGTGTGACAAACTCACTGCCATCACCGGGAATAGAACCCGGGACCTTCGGTGTGTAAGTCGTAGTACTTACCACTCGGCTACAATGGTCGTCCACGATACCAGAGCTTTGGGGAAACGACATTGCTCCTTTTTTTTTTAAAAGACTAATATCAAGGATTTACTGTCAATGATATTAGAATTTATTATTACAATCTTCAATGTGAGCAGAAAATAGCTCATTATTATGAAGAAGGAATCTGGTGGTGTCCAGGGTTGAACCCAAGTCCCCTGGATCAGAAGCCAAGCGTTCTATCCCCTAGACCACCACCACATTTTATTTTGAACACCACCTTTATCGTGCACTCTTCGATATGGGGTAATATTTTTCACGCCTCAAATGCGAATTTTTAAACCTGACAGCGTTTTTACTTTGAGACGAAATTGTTACATTATCTCAACAAAATTCTAATACAGCATCAAAATGAAAAATTTGAGAAAGTCTGCTCGAAATATAGTGCGAACACCGGGTATGGAAAATCTGACAGAAATGAGGGGGGGTAAAATTATAGACAGCGTAGACATCTAAATCTCGGACAGAATTCAGAATAAAGCAATCAAAATAATAACGTATTACAAAAAGTACGAATCATTGTAAGTTATTAAAAACTTTATTAACATATGCGGAATGGCCCTTTTGTAGTACTTTTTACTGTGCTTTGAACTTGATGTGTCGTATCCGTTTTGGGGTGGGTGGTTTGCTGATTCATTGTTAGCTGTCTTCAGTACGAACTGTGCCCTCGTGCAAAGTGGATGTGTTCGCTGTTTCTGCGGAAAATCTCCCGCGTTTTTCGCCGCGTAAAACTTTTCACATTACGAAAAAAATAAAAAATAGTGGAATAAGTTTTTATTTTATAATAGTTAAAAAATTGTGTCAGTGTTTTGGAGTAGCTTGATATGTTGTGGTAAGACTTCTTCTATTTATTTTTTTGTAATGATAACATTGTTAGTTTTTGAATTTTAACAAAATAATATTTTAAGTATTGGCAAAGTTTATTTCAAAATAAAGTTAAAATTTTGTTACAAGTTATCATAATTGTTTTTGTAGCAATAATATCCACAAGCATGATAATATTGTTTTGTTCTTTGTTTTATATCTAGACGTAAAATAAATAAAACTGTTATATTTTCATAAATATCTAAAAACTAAATTTATGGAAACAATTTACTTTTATAATATTAATAAAATACTTTTTTAAATATACACTTAGTTTCCATAATTTTATTCAAATAACAAATAATTGTACAATGCTATAATATTATTTGTTAAAAAAATCATTTTTGAAATGTTTCGTAAATTCTATTTTAAAATGACAGTTTTAATAATTATAGGAATATGTTACATTGTGGTCACACCTTTAAAAAAAAACTAACTTACCGTCAGACCATCTCTTCGAAGGGGTAGGCAGAAAGAATGGACCGCCACACTATTATTTCTTAACATTTTCTCGTTCCTCAACATTCATACATCGTGTCATGCACGCGCGTCGATTTTTTTGACTCCTCACATGGAGTCAAAAAAACATAACACGTTCAATCATTGTAATTTACGGCTCTTAAATAAAGGAATAAATAATATGATCATTCATTTATTATCATTAGACAATAATAAATTATTAGTTTAGCTTATATAAAAAATAAAACACCGATTTTTCATTGATTGATGGTTCTGGTTTTTATTTTGTAAAACTCCATTATAAATTATAAAAACTCCATTAGGGAAAAGCGATTGTTTGGTCGGTTTTACAATACATAGATTATTTATTTACATACTAACTAACTAACTAACTAGCCATCACGCCGTCTCTCCGAAGGGGTAGGCAGAAAGAATGGACTGCCACACTTTTATTTCCTGAGATATTTCTCTCGTTTCCTCAACATTCATACATCGTGTCATGCACGCGCGTCGATTTCTCTGACTCCTCACGTGGCCGACATTCAATATTTGATTTATTTGATCGTGCCACGTTTTCCTTGGTCTTCCTTTATTTCTAGTTCCATTTACATCGTTAACATATACATTTTTTACCATTCTTTATTCATTCATTCTTTCCCTGTGTCCAAACCATCTTAATGATCATTTCATTATTTTGTTTATAACGCCATCATTTGCACGGCATTCACTTCTACATTTATATTATTATATTTTAAAATATCTGTTCGTGAGTGAGAAAAGAAACCGAAGACGACCGAGGAAAACATGGCATGACCAAATTAATCAATTAATTAAAGGCGGCCACATTCGAAGTCGGAATAATCGACGTGCGTGCATGGTACGATGAATGAATGTAGAGGAAGCCCGAGAGGTATGCCAGGACAGGGCATTGTGGCGATCCATCCTCTCTGCATACCCCTCCGGGGAAATGGCGTGATGGTTAGTTAGTTTTTTTTCTTCTAACTAACTAACTAACTAGCCATCACGCCGTCTCTCCGAAGGGGTAGGCAGAAAAAAAGGACTGCCACACTTTTATTTCCTGAGATATTTCTCTCGTTTCCTCAACATTCATACATCGTGTCATGCACGCGCGTCGATTTCTCTAACTCCTCACGTGGCCGACATTCAATATTTGATTTATTTGATCGCCGTACGTTTTCCTCGGTCTTCCATTATTTCTAGTTCCATTTACATCGTTAACATATACATTTTTTACCATTCTTTCTTCATTCATTCTTTCCCTGTGTCCAAACCATCTTAATGATCCTTTCATTATTTTGTTTATAACACCATCATTCGCACTTCATTCACTTCTATATTTATATTATTATATCTTAAAGTATAAATACTTGTTACAAATTTGTTTCGCCTGGCGAGGGCATTCTCAAACTCAGAGTTTAGAAATCTGAGCATGCTCTAGGAAGCTTTTTTTATGTATTATACTATAAATAATGGTGTTCTTCTACCGACCCTTATGTATGGAAGCGAAGCATGGAACTGGCAAAAGAAGGATGAAAGTAGAATAAATGCAGTAGAAATGAGATCTCTTAGACGGATGTGTGGATATTCTGTGTATGATAGAGTGTCGAATGAAAATATAAGAAGTGAATGCGGTGCGAATGTTGGTGTCATGAACAAAATAATGAAAGGATCATTAAGATGGTTTTGACATATGGAAAGAATGAATGAAGAAAGAATGGTAAAAAAATTATATGTCAATGATGTAAATGGTACCAGAAATAGAGGAAGACCGAGGAAAACGTGGCACGATCAAATAAATCAAATATTGAATGTCGGCCATGTGAGGAGTCAGAGAAATCGATGACACGATGTATGAATGTTGAGGAAACGAGAGAAATATGTCAGGAAAGAAAGGTGTAAGGCCATTAAGTCGTTATACACGGAAAGCAATCAGTTTAGTGTCAGAGTAAATGGAGATCTTACAGCCTGGTTTGATATCAATAAAGGTGTCAAACAGGGTTGCGTAATGTCCCCGTGGTTATTTAATCTGTATATGGACAAATGTATGAAAGAGCTGAAAGAGTTGGATGTAGGTGCCAAAATGAGCGGAGTGTCAGTAAGCTGTCTCCTGTATGCGGATGACGCTGTCCTTCTTGCAGACAACGAACATGAACTACAAGTCCTGGTGAATTGTATGTATGAGGTATGCATGCGAAATGATCTGATGATGAATGTTAATAAGTCCAAGGTAATGATTTTTGAAAAGGAAGAAACCACGACAGTCTGCAACATTAGCGTGAATGGTGAAAACTTGGAGCAAGTAGTTGAGTTTGTGTATTTAGGCAGTATGTTTACAAGAGATGGGAGAGTGGAGAGGGATATTGAAAGAAGGGTTGGGGCAGGCAACAAAGTGAATGGTGCACTTAAAGTTGTCATCGCAAACAAAAACCTATCCAAAAAGCTAGAATGGCAGTGCACAATGGTGCACAATCCCAAAAATGGAACTATGAAAGTAGAATAAATGCAGTAGAAATGAGATCTCTTAGACAATGATAGAGTGTCGAATGAAAATATAAGAAGTGAATGCGGTGCGAATGATGGTGTCATGAACAAAATAATGAAAGGATCATTAAGATGGTTTGGACATATGGAAAGAATGAATGAAGAAAGAATGGTAAAAAAATTATATGTTAATGATGTAAATGGTACCAGAAATAGAGGAAGACAAGGAAAACGTGGCACGATCAAATAAATCAAATATTGAATGTCGGCCATGTGAGGAGTCAGAGAAATCGACGCGCGTGCATGACACGATGTATGAATGTTGAGGAAGCGAGAGAAATATGTCAGGAAAGAAAGGTGTGGCAGTCCATTCTTTCTGCCTTTCTTCGGGAGACGGCGTGATGGTTAATTAGTTAGTTAGTTTTTTTAAGAAAGGTGTGGCAGTCCATTCTTTTCTCGCCTGTTAAAGTTAGTTATTAGTTAACAAATCTGCGTAAAAGACGACCATTTTTTTGTTTGTTCCAAATGTAAAAAAGTAAACATGTTTTATTATTTTCTGCCTATGGTCATACTAAACTTGTATCATTATAAACATCTAAAACAACTTCAAGTGAAATGCTCAGATTTTAGCACCGTAAAGTGTTGATGAATTAAACACCAAAAGCGAGTGTTAATGAGAAAACAAATTGGATAATAATTAAATGCTTTACATTGTAATTTATTGGTAGAATTGCACCTTCAAAAATAAAGAAAAATGAACCTTTTATTACATATATTTAGAGATTATTTCATTTGTTCTTCTAGTTTTCAATATTTTTGTAGTTAATTAATAATAATTTTGTTAATAACTTTTAATCTGTATTTTATTAATTTTTATAGTTTATAATAATTAAATTTGTATCTTTTCCTATAAATACATTAAAAACAACTTAAACTTGATAATCAGAGTCCAGCGTTAAGGATAAATCAAACACCAAAATCGAGTATTAATGAAGAAATATATTGATCATGTATTTAATTACATAACATTAGGTTGAGGAATAAGATTTTGTATGAGAGATTTAATTTGCTCATTTTGTTTTACATAAAAAACTTTTACTAGATGCCTAGAGTTTAGTGCCGTGGGTATAGGGATGAATTTAACACCGTAAATCGAGTGTTAGAAGAAATATATCATCGATGTAATAAAATAATCTTCTGTTGCACAATCAGATTAATTTAAGGAGAGATTATATATGTATATCTTTGCATTATACTATATACGAGTATATTAAACAATTTTAAATTAATACTGCAGTCCAGACAATTGTTATGATTAATTTAACATCGCAAATCGAGTGTTAATGGATAAATTTATCATTACCGAACAAACCTTCAGTTGAACAATCAGATTAATCTTGTATGAGAGATTATACTGATATATTTTGCTTTATATACATTTAAATCATTATAAATTGATACCAGAGACTGAGTGATGAATTTAACACCGTAAATCGAGTGTTAATGAAGAAATATATCAATAATGTAATAAAATAATTTTCAGTTGCACAATCAGATTAATTTGCATGAGAGATTATATTGGTATCCTTTTTATATACATTAAAACAATTTTAACTAAATGCCCGGAGTCCAGAGCGATTGGTTAAGGATGAATTTAACACCGTAAATCGAGTGTTAATGAAGAAATATATCAATAATGTAATAAAATAATTTTCAGTTGCACAATCAGATTAATTTGCATGAGAGATTATATTTGTATCTTTTTTATATACATTAAAAACAATTTTAACTAAATACTCTGAGTCCAGAGCGATTGGTTAAGGATGAATTAACCACCGTAAATCGAGTGTTAATGAAGAAATATATCAATAACGTAATAAAATAATCTTCGGTTGCACAATCAGAATATTTTGTATAAAAGCTTCGTTACTCTCCGCAATACGCACAAAAGAAATATTCTCCCGAAGGCATTCGTATTTTCGTAAATTTATTTTAGCACTTCAAAGATTTCCTGTCGGGATCAAATTCAAAGAGACATTTCTGGTAGAAAAAAAAACTGCTCCCGTCAATATTTTTTGCTGAGTTTTCTTGACGTCTGAAATATTCTTTGCATATTGTATTACTCTATCGATGTTGTCCCGCCTGGAGAATTGGCCCAACTAGATGGAAGGAAATACAGTGCCGTCGCGTGGTTTTCCAATAAAAAAAGAAAAAAATTAAATTAATTTTGTAAAGTATACAAGAGACACGCCACAGACCCGAAACAGTTATAGAACGCGGCGGCGCCCTTTCGTCTGCCTCTTCAACTTCTTAGGCCCGTTCCCTTCTATGTGAGTGTGATGTTAACTTACGTGACAGCAAAATTGTTATAGATTACCTATCATATATCACGAGAAACAACGATTTAGCTTGCGCTGTTATGATGTAAAGAGCGATTCAACAAAATAATAATAATTATATTTATGAATGAACGATAATAAACAAGGGGATACCAAGCCACATTTAATCTACTGATTCTAAAACTGAAACTCTTACATACCACAAATAAGTGGAATTGGATTGACCATATAGCGAGGCACCCTGAAGTGGCGACCGAGAACCGGCCACAGAAATCCGGGCAGACCACAGGCAAGATAGTCTGATGACATCAAGAGTGGCAGGAGGTCAATGGAACAGATTGGCGAGGGGTAGTGAGTGGTAGAAGTCGGGAAGGGATTTCGTGATTATTTAGGTTTCTATAGCTCCAATGATGTTAACATTTATTAAATAAAATATGGAGCATACAATTAAGGTATACAATTTACAGCTTATTATCTCCCATTTCGAGGTTGACTGCTAATATGACTGGACTAGGAGGCCTATGTCCAACATTGGGCGACTAATGGCTGATGATTGTGATGATAACTTATTTTTCTTCTTCTTTTAGACCATGTTCTGGTCCGTTCCTGTAATCAGGCATATAGGGCTCACTCCGCTTACCCGAAGCTGTTATAAGCGCAGCGGCGCCTTTCGTCAGCTTCACTCGTGCACTCCCTAGGCTCGTCCCCCGTCCTTGCGGGACTTACGTTAAAAAAATAAATATGTATATTTGCAACCAAGGGGGACCCAGACCCACATTTAAGCTACGCTACTCTCCCTCGATGTCCCACCGTACACACATAGCAATACAACAGCAAAAGAAAATACACAATTGATACATAAATAAGTTATGTTGGATAAAGATTAAAAAATAAATAATGCACAGCAGGAGGCACAGGAGGGAGGGAGCAGATAAAATGCAGGATGGGGGAAATAAGGAAATTTATTTAATATGTGGAATAGGCTAGCTGTTTTATACATATATTCTGACCTTACTGTCAGTAGTGTCAGTATTCATATCCTTGTTATGTGATGATAATACAAAGTTTATTTTTTTTGCTGATATTATTTTGAATATCTACATATTTACGAGACACCCCTGATAATCATATTTTGAGGGTATGTGTATTATGCTAACAAAAACAACTCGATGTGATTAAATTTCTAAGAAAAAATCTTATTAAGTATGCATTCATACAGTTTCATTAATGAATTCTTTGTTTTTACTGAATATTTTTATTTCATATTTAAAACATTTTCAACGATGAAGATGACGTCTTTCTAAGGCACTTTTGACCTTTTATCCTACCTTCCACAACTGGTTCTCAAACTTTTAAAGTCTTCAGCTCCCCCTTTATGAAACAAAACATCCTGTAGTCTCTCGACAATGTATTTTTAAATACGCAAAATGATGCAGAGATAATTTTACATTTCTTTGTCCCTCCTGAGATCCCTTCTGTGGTCCCTCCTGGGGTCACTCCAGGGGTCACTCCTGGGGTCTCTCCTGGGGTCCCTCCTGGGGTCCCTCCTGGGGTCCCTCCTGGGGTCCCTCCTGGGGTCCCTCCTGGGGTCCCTGCTGGGGTCCTTCCTGGGGTCCCTCCAGGGAGCCCTACTGGGGTCACTCCTGGGGTCCCTCCTGGGGTCATTCGTGGGGTCCCTCCTGGGGTCCTTCTGGGTCATTCCTGGGGTCCCTCCTGGAGTCCCCCCTGGGGTCCCTCCTTGGGTACCTCCTGGGGTCCCTCTTGAGGTCCCTCCTGGGGTCCTTTATGTTCCACATGGACGGGAGACGGGCCTTGAGATTGCATGAGCAAAGCTGACAAAAGGACGCCGCTGCATCCTACATATAACAGCTTCGGGTACACGGTAGATAACCTTCTGTATGATATATGTATTTCGTTGATGTAAATTGATTTATGAATGTTTTTTTTAGATAATCAAGATGATATTTCGACTTTTCTTGGCGTTTCTGTTGACTGCAGCTTCACAATTTGGTAAGTTATTTATTTTTCCCTAATGTAAAAAGTAAATCGGATATGTTTTCATTAACAAAACAAGATTTTATACATATTTCAATCTGTTTTTCTTGCGATTTGACCGGTTACGTCATCACACTCAATATTCTGTAAATAACAATCAAAACAGCGAGCTGCCTATACCACCCGTCACAATAATACAAATAAATTAAATAAAACTAAATGTACATTATAAATATTCTAGCAAATTAATTTTTTCATTCGTAACAATGAAATTTTAACAAAAAACTTTAATAAACAAAAAAACTTTTTAATTATTTCCAGAAATTTTCAAATAATTTTTGTCCGAATAATTCAGTTTTATTATTAATACGAATGAAAACGTATACGAATGATATCTTATCGTCTTACCTGCTATCATCCTCGGTGTCTTCATTTCGGAAGTCCCCAAAACTTGGTTGCTCGTGGTAAATAAATTAAATTACTGTCTATTTTTTTATATTTAAAATACTTGTTTTTTCAAACCCCACACTGCCCCTCACCCCTTAACACCAAATGGACTGCTGACCTATTGCTCTTAATATTATTGTAAGGCCAAAGAAATTGAATTTATCCAAATATAATTTAAATAATTTGAACCAACCCTTCTAGATTATCTCTTCGTTTCGTTAAACCCAGATATCGTGTTACAAGAATAACATTTAACCCAGTCGTGTTCTGAGAATGTATTTGAAGGAAAATATATTCATACTAATAACTAACTAAACATCATGCCGTTTTTTGAAGGGGTGGGTAGAGAGAATGGAATGCCACCCTATTATTTTCATAAATCTCTTTTTTAGCTTGTTCAATATTCATACATTGCGACACAAATTCTCTTAGATTTTTCCGATTTCGAAGATGACCGTCTGTTGGTATTTTTATGTTATTTTGAATTTTTTCATTTAATTTTTGGCATATAATAAGTTATTTGAACGCAATTACTGTAGGGGTCTTCTTCTTTTTGTCCTGTCACACCGTATTATCATAAAATATTAACGTAATATTTTCAACCAAAGTGGAATCTACCAGATTAATTATGAGATGTCATGTATATTGGAAAGACGGGTCGATCATTTTTGAAGAGATTATACGAACACAAAATTTCATACAAAAACAAAAACATCTTTTCGGAAATGGCCAATCATTGCGTGAATTTTGACTAAAAACACAAAATTGTTACATATAACAAATAATCCTACACAATTAGAGAAATAAGAAATTTTAAAGGCCAAAAAATGTGAACTTAATGTTGTCAACAACCAAATTCCTTCTTATTCCCACTTAGAATATAGTACATTTAAAAAAATCCTCTTTTTAATCTAGCTAAAAAATAATAATATTACCTTCAACTTTTGTCACCTTTCCTATTAATGCAATCTATGTACTTCCTCTTATTGTTTATCGTTTTTAATTTATTTTGTTTCATAGTTTTTGACTCTATACTATGTGTAATTGTTCCTTTTAATTACTGTTTTATTATTATTTTATTTATTTATTATATTTTCCACCATTAATATTTTCTCCTATAAATAGTACGAGTAACTAACCGTTCTTTTTATTAAAATATTTAGGTACCTAACTCAATTTCAGCAAGAACTTCAAAATTATATCAAAGAAAATTTTCAAATTTACATAGGAAAAAATACACAAAAAGATTCGATAAAATCACGAAAATTTGACATTTGATATATTATTGTAACACCTGATGATGTCAACATAGGTTGATGAAACAGCTCCGCGTAAAATAAAATACAATTGTGATACAATAAACAATTTATATTCATTAACAGTTTAAAATATATTGATCGTTGTAATTTTTATTATATAAACTCCAATGTAAAATATATAATGAAAACACGATTATTTATCTGATTTATAATGATTTTCTATTTATTATTATTATTATTATTATTATTTTGTTGAAAAAACTCCTCACATCATTACAGCGCGAGCCAAGTCGATGATAAGGGTGAAAAAAAATAATATCAAAGGAAATGTACATAGAACTTTATGAATAGGAAAACCCAATATAATATTATAATATAATACAACAATATATAAATACTAGTTGCAATTTTATTTGTTCACAACAGGTCGTTTGAATCCAATTACTGTGAGCAACTTTATTATTGGTTATTATACTGATTCTCATGCCATGTGATAGGTAGCTGATCTATCGTCATTTTATTGTCACGTGAATTCTTCACCAGACCAAAGACGGTGTGACAATTACATTGCTTTTGCCGGGAATCGAACCCGGACCTTCGGTGTGTCGGTCATGGTACTTGCTACTCTGGCACAAAGGTCGATTTCTGCGACTACTCATGTGGTCGTCAATTTATATTTGATTGATTTGATCATGCCAGGTCTCTCTTCCTCTTTATCTAGTTCCTTTTACGTCATTTGCATATACTTTCTTAACTAACTAACTAACTAACCATCACGCCATTTCCCCGGAGGGGTAGGCAGAGAGGATGGATCGCCAAAATGCTCTGTCCTGGCATACCTCTCGGGCTTCCTCTACATTCATACATCGTACCATGCACGCACGTCGTTTATTCCGACTTGTGTGGCCGCCTTTTAGTAATTGATTAATTATTTTTCCACTCACGCTGCTTGTGTACAACTTTTTAACCATTCTACTCTCACCCATTCGTTCCATATGTGCAAACCATCTCAGCGATCCTTTTTAAATTTTATCCACGATGCAGTCACCTGCCTGACATTTCTTTCTTAGTTCGGTATTATATCATACAAAGTTTTCCCGCACATTCTTCTTAGTGATCACATTTCTACGGCGTTTATCCTGCTTTCTAAACTATTATTTATTCATTAAAACTTTCCATGTGTCCAAACCATCTTAGTCTTAATTTAATTACTTTGTTCATAACACTTTCATTCGCACTCTATTCACTTCTAATATTTGCATTTTGCACACTATCATTTAACGCACATTCGTCTAAGAAATAAATTATTGATTGTAGTATTTATGATATTCTAAGTGTTCTGGCGTCTAAAGTTTTTCAATTATTTTTATTATTAAATGTTCGAGACCTTGTGCTTTCTCGAACATCCGTTTTGACGTACGACTCTCGTATAAAATTATTTTCATTGGTTATTGTCAAGGAAAACAATGTTCCCGTGCGCGGCGCCGCGACGGAGGTTCAAGCGTCGGGGCGCTCTTTACGATCGCAGCGTTTTATTATGATATATATTTTTTAAGTGAAATTCAGGAAAAATCCATAAACAAAATATCGCGCACAAAGTAAAACTCCATTCCGCGTGTCTTGTCGCATATTTTTCGCCATTTTTATAACGCCTTCGGAATTCGTGGCTACAGGACCGAATCGGGAAAGATAAGAAATATGATTTTTAATAAACAACAAAAAGAAATCAACCATAATGTGAATAATAATAATAGTAATAAACAATAAATAATAATACTAATAATAATAATGTATGAATGGGAGCGAGAGAAGTAAGTAAAAAAAAAGTATGGCCGGCCATTCTTTCTGCCTGCCCCTTGGGGGAGACGGACGTGTTGATTATTATAATTATAATAATAATAATTATAATAATAATAATAATAATAATAATAATAATAATTATAATAATAATAATAATCAATAGAATAATGTCAGGAATTACCGGTGTGGCGGTCCATTCTTTCTGCCTATCCCATCGGAGAAACGGTCTGATGGTTATTAAATTTATTTGTTTATTAATGTCAATATTATTATAGAATTAATTTCCAATACAATTATACATAAAGGTATACGAGAGTTTTAAATATAAATAATGTAGACTCTTCGTCAGCTTGTCTCCATCTACTGCAGGACGTAAGCCCCTCCACCCCCACGCCATCTCTATCGATCTCTCACCAGTGTTCTCAAGGCCCTTCCCGTCGTCCGCACAATATCATCGCTCCACCTGGTATATACTTCTCCTGATTCTTCTCCGGCCTAACCTTGGCCTCCATTCAGTAACCCTCTGGCTCCATCGTCCATCATCACGTCGACACACATGACCAGCCCACTGCCACTTCATCCTCTCAATGCGTATCCCTATATCGGTGACCCTGGTGCGTCTTCTAATCTCCGCGTTGGGTATATGGCCTCTAAGCGAGATACCCATCAAGGATCTTTCCATGGCTCGTTTTGCAACTTTGATTTTGTGCATTGCTTCTTTAGTTAACGTCCATGTCTCGCATCCATAGGTCATAACAGGTAACACACACTGGTCCAACACTTTTGTTTTTAAATTTTGTGGCATGTCCAATTTGAAGATGTTGCCCAGCCTTCTGAATGCAGACCAATCGAGCTGTATTATCCTATCAATCTCTTTGACTTGAACCCCTCTTCCAAAAGCCCCTCTTCCAAAAGCCAATGCTTTGAAAGTCCTCTTCCAATGCTTTGCATATGGTTAAATAAATAGTGGAAGATAAAACTATCTTCTTCTTAAACAGCCGTTGTCGTCCACTGCTGGACATAGCCCTCCCCCATACTTCTCCATGTATGACATGTCATACGGGGGGTGGTTGGCATTACAACGCCACGCTTGCCAGACGGGTTGGCGAGGTGTCCTTCCACGTTAGCCTTTGCATCTATAAAACTATCTGTGGCCCCTTTATCGAAGTTAGTTAGTTATTTAGTTTAGAAATTATTTCTAGGGTTTCCAGAATCCATTGCGGCCCTGAATTCGATGTGTGTAAAAATAATTGACGTTCCAATATTCAAAACGGGGTTGTTTACTATTTTCCCCGCAGATGGAGCCGCTGTTGCGGGCGCTTATGAATGGAAATTTATTATAATATCTTTATCGTGCTTTTTGCAGACTTTTTTTACAAAGCTGGGGTCTGCGGTGGCCGGAATGATATTATTCGACGGGTCGGCTAAAATATATTTAAAAACACACAAAATTCTAATACGCGGTAGTTTGAATTATTTTCAAGGGCTCTTTTTCTAGACTTCCGTGGAGCGATCTATTAAAGGACTCAAGATAAACAATTATAAAGGACATACGACCGTCATTTTTTAAATTTCCTCAAACGTATCGGATATCTTACCGAAAAAAACGTACAACAGACACGACAAAGCAGCATGACAATGCCCGACCCCATATTGCAAAAGTTGTCAAAAATTATTTTGAAACGCTCAAATAGGAAATTCTACCCCACCCGACTTATTCACCAGACATGGCTCCTTTCGACTACTACTTGTTTCGATCGATGACACGCGACTTGGCTGATCAACATTTTTTTCTTATGACGATACCAAAAAATGGGTCGATGACTGAATTAAATCAAAGACGCATCGTTCTTATGCTAGTGATAGACAATACTTTGATATAGTTATTTTTTATCGGTTTTTTTAAATAAAATTTCAAATTTAAAGAAAAAAGAGCGTAAACTTATTTGTACCCCTAATATAATGTATGTTATCATATTTGAATAAATATAATTATACTTTGTATTACAACACTTTTATTTTCACTGAACTCAGACATGTTTCGGTTACAAATACGATTAATTGAAATTTTGCATACTAATAATAAAAACCTAACATTTAACAATTTAGGAATTATAGAAATTAAAAAAGCCATCAAAAATAATGAAAATTATATAAATAACCAATTAAATTTAAATTATATTCCCATGTTCGATATGTTCCCGTTACATCTCCTTTCTCCTCAATCCTAATTATACCCCTTCAACTCGATATGTTCCCGTTACATCTCCCCTCTCCTCAATCCTAATTATACCCCTTCCACTTGTATACATAACTCGGTCTGCAATTAGTTTATAAGTGACCGCTCTGTTTTATTTGATTGTTAAAATTGTACACATTGATAAAGGTTACTTGTAACTGAAACATGTCTAAGTTCAGTGAAAATAAAAAGTGTTGTAATACAAAGTATAATTATATTTATTCAAATATGAATCCACAACACAAAGTAAAGGCAAATATAGAAGAAAATATGTTTTCATATGTTATGTCTGCTAGATATTACAATACTGAATTGCTAATGATTCGTATATACGAATTTATTAAAATTTCCAATGAAGTCTTCCGCAAGCATAATGGATGCCACATCAAAGAACTGCCAATGTATTTCTTGTAGACCCGAGTAAGAATAAATATTTTGATATATTCTAATTTTCGTAAAATTTTATTCAAATACAGAATCCTTTGAACAAAATAATATTCTCATTATTATGTGTATTTTCTTTACAGAGTTGTAACCTCCTACTCTGATAAAATGAACAAATTTTAATTATTATTTCTAACTAACTAACCATCACGCCGTCTCCCCGAAGGGGTAGGCAGAAAGAATGGACTGCCACACTTTTCTTTCCTGACATATTTCTCTCGCTTCCTCAACATTCATACATCGTGTCATCGATTTCTCTGACTCCTCACATGGCCGACATTCAATATTTGATTTATTTGATCGTGCCACGTTTTCCTCGGTCGTTCTTTGTTTCTGGTTCCATTTACATCATTAACATATAATTTTTTTACCATTCTTTCTTCATTCATTCTTTCCATATGTCCAAACCATCTTAATGATCCTTTCATTATTTTGTTCATGACACCATCATTCGCACCGCATTCACTTCTTATATTTTCATTCGACACTCTATCATACATAGAGTATCCACACATTCGTCTAAGAGATCTCATCTTATTATTTCTTGTTGTAAAAACTCTGTATTAAATAATAAATACGAATAAAAACATTTGTTTCATGGGAATGACGTATTTCGCCTTGCTCTTCACCATCATCATGTCCCGGCTGTCTCTCGTGTCTGAAGAAGACTGTTCTTCACGGTTATGGGTCCGCATGTGACGGAAAAGCCCAATCCTGGACCCACACATTCTGGGGCATCTTGGGCATCTGGGGCAGGTGAAGGCGCAGGGTAGTGGAGCCCTCACCGTCTCCCGACGGATCCTTTCTCTCCCTTCTCTTTGCGGCGTCGTCTCTGCTCTGTACTTCAAAGTCCTGAATGCCTTTAACAATCACAATCGATGTTGGTCTTTTGAAGGTTTGATTTTAAGGAGTCCTTGAAGCGTTTTCTCTGACCGCCGTTTGAATCAAATCAAATCAGTTTATTTTCTCAAAAGATATTATAAACAACAATTATATAATACTTCAAGGCATCTATTGAGAACAGGTAAAACATAAAACATATATAAAATACCAGGAACGTACGAGAGATGGTTTGACATTAGGAATACATAATACTCTTCAAAGTCAAAAGTATTTGTCCTCTGAACATACTTTCACGAATATGAATGACGTCGATCTCCGAAGCGATCATGTTCAGCAGTTTAATTGCTCTCCCCACCGGCATCACCAGAGGCAGGTTGGTTCTGCATGCTGGGAGATAAAACAGTCAGTGCTGACGCTGTGGAAGATAAACATCCTCTCTACCCTCCAAAATTATGAAAATCTCAAAGAATCCCCTGATAAGTCTGAAGAAATGGGTAAGTGTGAAACCATCCCTCCTTATCCCAAGAGGAATGTAGTTTGGCGGTCCATTCTCTCTGCTTACGCTTCCGGGGAAACAGCGTGATGGGGATGTTCGTTTGGTGATATGGTTTAAGACCATATTAAGACCATCCTTACGCTACTGACACGAAAAAGAAGAAAACATAAAGATGGATAACGTCCAAGATGACGGAATTCTCAAAAAATCCCCTGATTAGTCTGAAGTTTTATTTATATAGATAGATATATCAATCTAAAGGCGTCCCATCTCTATTAAGAATTTCCCAATAGGTACGCATTGTTTAACTAGAAGCCATTAGCATCTGTCTGTGAAATGTGTAACAGTGTATATAAAACATGTCTTTGAAATTTGACGAATCCTTAAAAAAATAATTTCGTTTACATAAATTTCATGTTCGAAAATAATTGAAACGTTCATTATCGACTTGTGAGAGTCTCGTGTTTGATATTTTGAGAGCAATCTAATTGATTTACATGAATGTATAATGTTTTCTGATTTTTTGACATGGATGAATAAATACATTCAATTGTTTTTTGATGTTATGTTTCTTTCGGCGCGTTTAATAGAGGATAAAATTGAGAGACGAATGAAGAATTGGACTAAGCTGGGCAGCTTTCTGCTCTGAACCAGCGCGTTGTATACGACACAAAACAATGTAAAACTCCATATTGAACAATTAATATTAATTAACACATCTGTCTTCTACAAATATTATTATATTTTATAGGAATTATTAATGGGTAATTATGGAAGAAAATATAATAATATTTATAGAAAACAAAAAATATAAACGTTTTTTTTTGTGAATGTATACTTACACTTGTACACGAATCCTGGATTTCACCCATGGTGGGTGATTAATTCATGAAATTTTAATTGTATCTCAATAGAGACGAAGATGCAAACTGGAAACTGAATATGGTTGATCAAGGTGTTTACAGGACTTATGACCTGTCATTGGTTGGGTTAAGCGCACGCTTTATATAATTACAACATTCCCCATTCCACCTATTTTCTTTATGACCATGTAAGACAAATTGTTGGAGGTTGTATATATGCTACAAATCTATACTTATCTTCACATATCAGTTTCAATTGGCCATCTATGTAGATTTGATTACACATTAGGCCGGGCCGAAATGATTTTTTATGCATTATATGATTCTAATAGTGGAAATATGGTGCCAAATGATATCAAAATTACGTATGTAAAATATTTTTTGAATTGAGTATAAACTTCTGTCTCCGAATTGGCCTCAAAGTTTAAGAAAATGGCTATTTTTGACCTGTTTTATAGCTGGCATTAATATTACACAGAATTGATATTATATTTTTATTTTAATATTTTCCTGCTTAATATGAAGCACTTTGCATAATAAAATCAAAAAAATAATTATTTTGAAAACCAGTGACCAGTAGTCGGGGTGGGGGGTGCACCTAATATCACGCGTGCACAGACTTGTGACCTCGAGCTAGTAGTCAGTATTGCTCCAAGGGAGGTTGTGTTTGGGGATGTTGTCATAATAAATCGAACTCGAAAATTGTTTAAATATTGCTCTGCTTGGTGAATATTGTGAAATTGAAGACAATATATTACCAACAAATGAGGATGTAATGAAATTTTTCTAGTGGGTAAGAAATAATTAAACAACTACGAAAAAACACCAACCATTTACAGTAATAGCTGATATTGTAATAAACAAAATCGAAGAAATATGGAGAAGAGCTTCAATTCCTACAGTGATGCATACAAGAGTTGTACAAATGATAAAATCTTATCATTCTAAGTATAAAAATCTTCTCAAATCTCACCCGAAGATATCGAAAAAAACTAGAAGAATTTCATCGTAGTGGTAAATTTCTTTTTGATATTTCGCTCAGTAAATGTAAAGAAATTAATCAATGTTACTGTCCCAGAGATCGCTAGGTACCATTGCAAGATCAGAGCTTTCTAACGGACCAGCGAACATCCAGAAAAATGAGTATTGGAAATACAGATATAATTGTAACGAAACAATTACAAAACAATGATTTGTTTGCTTGCTACATATGAATGAACTACCATTTAGGCATTTGTTTGAATATATTGATGGCGCTACATCAGGTCCACATACTTTTACAGGCCAAATAAGGAAGGAACTTGAAAAATGCGTAGAAAAACCTGTAGTTAGTTTTATAAAAATCAGTACAGAAATGCCTGAATTATCAGTCTATATATTTATCGTAGTCTATATATACGAGTATATACCTAATCAAGATATTTATCGGATGACCTTAATATTGTAGTTGATCCTATGACACGGAGAAATAGCTACTTTGCTCATTCAGAAAACTTACTGATAGCTATGTTAACAGATCCTCAAAAGCATATAAAAGAACTAGCTCCACGCAGAATTCTAAAAGCTCGTACTATGCGAGGTAATAAAGTCAGACAATTTCAAGTTCCAATTTTAAACGTTAATGCCACAGACTACTACGATCTTATAAATTCATCATCATCATCATCATCATCATCAGCCGTCTGTCATCCACTGCTGAATGTAGGCCTCTCCCAAAGCCCTCCACCGCCCCCTATCCATTGCCGCTCCCATCCATCCATGTCCAGCAATCCTCTTCAGATCGTCGGTCCAGCGGGCAGGGGGACGTCCAACTCTACGGAATCCTGTACGCGGTCTCCACTCCAGAACCCGTCTTCCCCATCGGCTGTCGGTTGATAAATTGGCAGCAAAATATTACTGAACCACCAGTACTTCAACAAATTTCTGACGAAGATCTTCAGATGTTCATAGCACAAGGTAGTGAGGGTGAACTACATCTTCTACGTTTGCCCTGTCATACACAAGCAGTCGAAAGAGCCGTGAAGAATGTAACAGAAGCCTCAGCAACTTTGTGTTCGAAAACAGCAAGAGAAGGATTCACTAAAGCGAAAAAAGCGTCTCGCAGTATTATGCCAACATTTGAAATTAAAAAGGATTTTGTAGTAACTAATTAGTTGTAAAATTTTCTTTGAATTTAAATTTCTTAAAACTTTTTTTCTCTTAAATACATTGTGATTTGCCTTGAACTTTTGTTTTATTTTGATAATAGATGAAAATAATCCAGTAACATTCCAGTATGACGAAATATATTAAAAAGCTTTTTTTCTTAAATTTCTATGGTTTCCATGTCAATTCGGAGACAGAAGATGATATCTAACTGTAATGAAACTTTATATATCATTAAAACACGTCATTTAGCAACCTTTTTTCACTATTAGAATTCGATACATTATAATTTTTTTTTCCCCCATACAAAAATGACCCACCCTATTACACATGTTAATCTTTTTTTAAGATTAATCTATATAATCCACACACTAACGCTATCTATGGAGATTAATTTTTAGTATTTAGGAAACTACTTTATTAACACAACGTGAAGGCTATCGCCTATTAGCGCATTGTTTAGAAGCCGCCTGGAGATATCACTTCTATCTATATGCCAAAGAATTGACCAGAATGATTACAAATATGACAGGTCGTAAACACCTTGATCAACTATATTCAGTTTCCAGTTTGCATCTTCATCTCTATTGAGATACAATTAAAATTTCATAAACGTTATTGATTCTTCCTACATTTGATGTGCCCTGGCATGTTAAAATAACCAATGTTTCCATTCGTATTAATTGTGGTGACATATTTTTCTCAGTCTACCCTATCGGAGAATCGACGGGATATGTAATAAGGTATATAGATTGTTGCCTTAGCAAGGCTTTTTCTTCTTCCGACAAATAAAAAAATCATGAAACTTAATACAGAATTTGGTTTACTTTCGCGAATATTTCACGGGTTGCAACAAGTTAAGCATTAATTCATTTTTATGAATTAAAATACTATTTTTCTCGACATGTTTCGAAGGTTTACACCTATATCACCGGGAATACATTATAAACTCAGTTTATATTGTTCTCCCGATGATGAAAGTGTAAGCCTTCGAAACATGAAGACAAAAATAAACTAAAAAATGGAATAATCAATGTTTTAATTTATGAAAAAATCGTCATTATGGAATTCCACAGTGTAAACGCCTTAAGATTACATAAAATTAATAAAATAAAATAATATAAACTTTTATTTGTATTTACACCACTCTATTTGGTAACACCAACCGGTTTCGCTCCCGCCGGAGCTTCGTCAGGGTGAGAGTAAAAGTAGTTTTTTGTACTCTCTCAAGTAATTAATGTTTTTAATTTGAATTTCTTGGTAAAAGTTCATTTTAAATAATGAAAACAAAAAAAATTATACGAAATTTCTTTATTATTATGTATTTAGTGTGCTTCCACTTGTGTTCATCTTCTGGTACCTACATCAAAATTCATTATATTTATAAAATAAATGATTGATAGTGGGGGGGGGGGGTTAAACATTTTTTTTCCTGATTCTATATTATGTATTACTGTTATTAAGTTACTGTTACCAAATAAAGTGGTTTAAATACAAACATTAGAAGTGTATTATTATTTTATTTAATAATGTCACACCTGAAATTGTTTGCTTCATACAAAACTTTAAAATTAATTATAATTACAAGTCGGTCTTTTTTTAAAAATGTATATTGTTTTTTCACTTAATTTAAAAACATTGTTAAACGTAACGTACCAATGTAGTTAATTCGATATTAATAATTCCCTTATACGTAACACGGTAGGGTAGAGGAACCAGAGCCGGCGCTACCGCAGTAATTCCGGATCGCCCGCGGCGCCCCCGCCCGGCGCGGCGCGGCGGTTGCCGGGATAAACTGGGGCAATTTTAATATCTGATGACGTCATCAACTCTAATTACACCCGCGGGTATACGACACATTTTTACGCCATAGATGCAACGTTGCCAATTTTCGCGCCGTTGCCTGATTTAATATATTGTCGCAGTATATAATGCATCAGCTTATGTAAAATTAACGGATTAGTTGAAGGGGGATAGCCAACGTGACGGCCGAAATCATAAGTGATTTTCGGGATTTTTTTTGGCCGGGATAATTAAATAATATGGAGATCGCGGTTATTTTATTTTATATTGTGTTCATTCAATATAGTTTTTATAAATTTTTATTGAAAAATATTTAAAAGTAACCAAGTTATCAGCATTGCTGCAGAGTACTTCTCCACGGTCGCAAAAATTCTCTCCACGGTCGCATCTTCTTCTTCTTCTTCTTCTTCTCCTCCTTATAGACCTTTGGTCTGTTCCTGAAATCAGGCTGGCCTCTCTTGGGAGGTTGACTCCCAGCTAACTCTCCATCTCTTCGGCGGTCTTCCGGGGGGACGGCAGCCGGCAGGAATCTGATGCGCCACAGCGTGTGGGATTCTGGTGGGTTCCATCCTCTGCACGTGCGCATTCCAGTATCTTCTGCGTTGTCTGCCCCATCTCACGACATCCTCCACCTTGCAGATCTCGCGGATGGCCGTATTCCTCACCCTATCGCGAATAGTCTTTCCTGCTATCATCCTCAGCGTCCTCATCTCTGCCACCCGTACTTTAGCCTTGGTTCTTGTGGTATCCGCTCTGGTCTCAATGCTATATGTCAGTATAGGCCTTACGCAGGTTTTATATGTTCTGACCTTACTGTCAGTTCTCATATACTTGTTTTTCCATATTATATCCACGGTCGCATCAATTTTCTCAAAAAGGGGTTATCTGAAAAAATAAAATCAAAGTTCATTATAATCTGAATAAATGTAGTTATCCAGCTAATGTAAGTCCTGCGTGGATGGGGGGCGGGCCTAGGGATTGTTTGAGACAAGCTGACGAAGGGGCGCCGCTGCGTCCTATAACAGCTTCGAGTAAGCGGTGGGTAACCTTCTATGTCTTTATTTAACTGTTAGTTTGTTCTTTTGTATGTGTATTAACAATCACTGTATGTTACCGTACAGTAAATATACCGTTCGGTTTTAAGTAGGGGGGGGGGGTTTAATCATCAGAGAAAGGTTCATCAGTTTCTACTAACTTTAAGCCGAACGGTATAGGGCCTTACCTACACAGGGGTCCGCCGCGGTGTTTGGGTTCTCTCCTTACCACTGTCCCGGTCTGTGCTCCGCAGTCAACCTGTTAAAAAAACGCAAATTCAAACAATGTTACGCATTTTATTTTTTCATGAGTATGTTGATTTTTTATTTTATTTTTATTTTTATTTTTTTCTGATTTTGAAATTTTGGTTTGGTTCATGTGGTGGGGTGCTCCTGTAAATTTGGAGATATTTCGTGTATAAGTGAATTGTTTCGGTCAATTTAACTGTTGCCGCACTTTATAATAGTTAATTGTGACACGTAATACGTTTGTACTGTTTTGCTGTTAAAATTTTATTAGTTTTATCGTTTTTATAAAGAATTTTGACAGGTGTAAAAATAAATTTTTCATTTGTTCCATTGACAATTTGAATAATTTCTTCAATATTATTTTAAAATTCTTGCTGGTTAAGTGCCTAATTACAGCTAATTTTAAAAACGGTGGATACGTGTAACATAAATTAAATAAACACAAAAGTCCGGATCGTCCATGTCAGCATGTGCAACATCGAAAAAAACATTATGTGTCTATTGCATTATGTGCTAAATTAAAAAAACGGTGGATTTAATTATAATAAATAGACAATATGTGCCATCTAAAAATAACATTTTGTGTTAAATTATTTTTATTTTGTTATTTTATTTTATATCATTGTATTTTATATTATTTGTTTTAGATTTATTTTGTGGGTGTTGGACGATCGAAGTGTGCGCGGGAGATGCCTATTGGTGGCGATGAGGTTCGCAACCCATCACACCGCGTCTCCCGCGGGGCGAAAAGAGAAGGATGGAATGCCGCATCAGTAAAAGTGTGACAGTCCATTCTTTCTGCCTACCCTTTCGGGGAGATGGCGTGATGGTTAATTTTTTTTTTTTTTAATTTATGTTGATTCAAAAAAATATTTTCAGTAATGTTACTGTCGGCTACAATACGATGTATGAAGTGTGTCATTTAAGAAGACAGCGTAATGGTTAGTTTATTTAGTAAGGTTAGTTAGATTACTCAACATTCATACATCATGTCATGTAAGTACGTAAAAGTTTGAGTCGTTTACACAATATACGCATGAATGCAGAAAGTTTGTTTAAGAAAGTATACCGTATCGATGTGAATGAATTACAGAGTCGAGGAAGACCGAATAAGATATCGAAATTGAATATAGTGTATCTGGATAGAATTATTATTATTATTTTGCTGAATCGCTCTTTACATCATGACAGCATGAGCCAAATCGATGTAGAGGGTATTATACCTATCATGTGATTCTCGTGACATATGATAGGTTATTAATCTATCGCTATTTTATTGTCACGTGAAATCTACACCAGACCAAAGACAGTGTGACAATCACACTGCCCTCGCCGGGAATCGAAGCTGGAACCTTCGGGGTGGCAGTCAATGCACTTACCACTCGGCCACGAAAGTTGTCAAAGTCGAAAGTTGGGTCGCTATCTGTTCTCTTTGCCTACCCTTACGGGGAAACAGCGTGATTGTTTGTTTGTTATTTTAACTTTGGTCCATTTAACGACTCTTTCATGCATTGTAAACTAGGGTTGTTATAAGAATTCCAATACGTTCTACGTTCGCCGTACAACGTGACAGAATACTAGCTTACGTCATATAGCCGTAAAAATATAATAGTATTGTACGGGACAGATTGCTCCCCCCGTACTATTAATATTTATTTTGACCGCTGACTGCTGCTCGTCTCCGATGTGGTGTGGATGGTAAAACGGAGAATACGGCGTGATGATGATTGTGTTATAAAACAAAGTTTTATTATATTACGGCAATCGGTGCAGGGTAGAAGCGAAGAGAAGTGTGCAGTAGCTCAAAGACTGGTTTTTCACGTTGTTAGGAGCGCCAAGCCTCCTCACGCGCAGCGTGTCTACGCGTGTGTAAATTTGAAGAAAGAGTGGCTCGAGTCCTTACAAGACCCGCTTATATAACCGTCCGCAAACTAGCGATAACGGTTACTAACGTTTTTTTTGCTTCTGAGAATTTCAGTCGCAGCTGCTGTTACCACGGCGTTTATGATTGGCTGTTAAAATCGCGCGATCAACAGCCAATGAATTCCGAGAATGATCTCGATTGAGCTACTGCAAAACCTCGTTACTATGCGCTCCTACTCGCTACCGACCGCCTTATTTATTTTAACAAAACAGAAACAAATTAAATTAATTTAAAATAACAAACATTAATTAAATAATTAAATTAACATAGTTGTGAACGACAATAAAAAATAATAAAATAATAAAAAATTAATAAAATTAAAAAAAAACAAAAAAATTATAAACTACTCGCATACGTCCGATACAAGTATGCTTAAAGATATTGTATAATAATAGACACAATGTGGGCCAAAGTAAAAAGCATCAAATCCCTGTACGTAATTCAAATCCTCACCACAAAGAGTACCAATTTCCTAAATCCCTTCGCCTGAATAAAAAAATCTAAACATATTTAATGTGACATCTACAAGATACATTTCTTGAAGCCGTTAGGTTTCTCGACTCACTTCATCTTAAACCCAACCCTTCAGTTTTTCCGCAGTGGCAGGAGGTAATATTTAAAAAAATCAAATCAGATTATAAACTGTTGAATTACGTTTTTTACAACTTGGTTATAAAAAACAAAAACTGGTCAAGATTATAGCATATAGATTGGAGTGACATCTCCAGGCGGTTTCTAGCAATGCGCTAAATGACGGTATCCTTTCACATTGCGTTAAAAAGATATTCTGCTTAATGCTTAAAATAAAATCTTCATAGATGGCGTTAGTGCGTAGATTGAATAAACTACCATGCAAAGGGTGGTGTTGCAGATTAACATATCGCACCGTGAGTGTAAAACCAAGATAACTGCAAATATAAATTTTGGAGATATGGGAGTTTAAAGACTTCATATTGCTTGGAAAACTGTTTTTTTTAAATAAACCAATGATTTTCGGTTTATAGGTATATTACTATAAACCGAAAATCATTGGTTTATTTAAAAAAAAAAAGTTTTTCCAAGCAAAATGAAGTCTTTAAACTCCCATATCTCCAAAATTTATATTTGCACTTATCTCGGTTTTATATTCACGGTGCGATATATACAACTTCCAAAAAATTGTCAGCCATGGTGGTCATAAGAAAAAATGTGGAATGGGGAATGTTGTATTACATAAAGCGTGCGCTTAACCCAACCAATGACAGGTCATAAGTCCTGTAAACACCTTGATCAACCATATTCTGTTTCCAATTTCCATCTTCGTCTCTATTGAGATACAATTGATTCTTGTTAAATTACGAGTATAAAACTTTGTTTTAATGCATCACAATTTTTGCGTAGACTTTCACGGTTGGCAGCAATATGTTTTATATGATTTTGGGTAACAACGTGTGATTTCTTCTTCTCGACCGACGTTTCGGAGATCGTTGCAGTCTCCATCTTCAGGGTAATGTGATGGTGGTAATAAGTGTGGTGTAAGTTGAGTCTGCTAAGGTACTTCACTGTTGTACCATGTCGCCGGCAGTGTGTACGCGAACATGGTACAACAGTGAAGTACCTTAGCAGACACAACTCATAACACACTTATTACCACCACCACATTACCCTGAAGATTGAGACTGCAATGATTTCCGAAACTTCGGTCGAGAAAGAGTATCTCATAATCACACGAAATATATAACAATTTTATTTTTATATTTCGCGACAGCTGTTTCGTCAACCTATGTTGACATCATCAGGTGATACAATTATATATCAACTGTTAAATTTTCATGTTTTTTTAAACCTTTATATGTAAATATTTGTTCCAATGTTAATTTGAATAATTTCATTTATATAATTTTGAAGTTCTTGCCGGAGTTGAGTTGGTTTAGTTGACTTGAGTTAACTCAACTCCAGCAAGAGTTTGGCAATTTTTTCTTAGTGTTTTTATTGTGTATATGATATTGATATCGCTGTTTGTTACACTTAATAAATTAATAATAATTTTGGTTAGTTTATATCGTTCTCCCGATGACGAAGGTGTTAAAGCCTTAGAAATATGTCGAGAAAAATAAGCTTAAAGGTGTCAAAAAAACGATGCTTTTATTTATAAATAATATGTCATTATGGAATTCCACATATTGTATCCACACGCCTTAAGTTTATCCATAATAAAATTAATTTTATTTCCTCTGAAAATCGTTCCCGCCACCACTGAACCTATAAGGGTTGTGAACGTCTCAATACAGCTAGCAAAGCCCTTAGATGGGTTTTAAGGTAATATACTTTTCTCGTCTTTGACATACGCACCCATTTCATCGATATACAATAATAAATATGACTTAACGTAATATAATATAATAGCTCTGTCGTTGTATTAAGCAAACTAAGGGTTATATTATATTTAAAAAAATAATAATAATAATAAAAAAACTAACTTACTTCTCACGCCGTCTCCCCCAACTTTTTGCCTTCCAAAGGCGGAATTAATGGGCTGCCACACTTTCTTTCCTGACATGCTTCTCTAGTTTTCTCAACATTCATACATCTTAATTTCTCCGACTCCTCAGGTGGCCGACATATTTATTTTTGATTTATTGGATCGTGCCAAGTTTTCCTCAGTCTCTCTCTATTTCTAATTCCATTTACATCATTAACATACATTTTTTTATACGTTCTTTCTTCATTCGTTATTTTCATGTGTCCAAAATATCTTAATATTCCTTTCATTCATTTGTTCATCACACTTTAATTCGAACACTCTATAATACCCAGATTTTCTACACATTCATCTAAGAGATCCCATTTCTACTTTATTTATTCTACTTTCATCCTTCTTTTACCCGTTTATAATAATATAATTATATTTATTGTTTCTTGAACAATGATGTAAAACCTCATATTAAATAACTAATACGAATGAAAACGTCAGTTTTTAAGACTCCTCACATGGCCGACATTCAATATTTGAATTATTTGATCGTGTCACGTTTTCCTCGGTCTTCCTCTGTTTCTGGTTCCATTTACATCATTAACATATAATTTTTATTACCATTCTTTCTTCATTCATTGTTTCCATATGTCCAAACCATCTTAATGATCCTTTCATTATTTTGTTCATGACACCATCATTCGCACCGCATTCACTTCTTATATTTTCATTCGATACTCTATCATAGTCAGAGTATCCACACATTCGTCTAAGAGATCTCATTTCTACTGCATTTATTCTACTTTCATCCTTCTTTTGCCAGTTCCATGCTTCGCTTCTAACATAAGGGTCGGTAGAAGAACACCACCAAGTTTTATTATATTTTAAAATGATATATTTCGCCCTTCTAAGGCATTATCAAATGTTATGATGATGCCTTAGAAGGGTGAAACATGTCATTTCCATAAAACATAATAAAAATTCTAGAAAACTGATGTTTTCATTCGTATTAATTATGTAATATGGAGTTTTACATCATTGTTCAAGAAACAATAAATACATAATCATAAAGATCGCTCGTCGAAAGGATCTCTATCCTGCGCTATAATTTAATAAAATGTTATAATTTAATAAAATGTTTATCCGCAATGGGTGAAATCCAGTATTTGTCTACAAGAATTTGTATACATTCAAAATGTTGTTGTATAAATATAACTGGTACATGCAGGCAAAAAATTGGAGAGACATCTCCAGGCGAAATCTAGTACTGTATGATTTGCATAGACTTTCACAGTACATTAATAAAGGTTTTCTGCTTAATGCTTTCTAATCTTAATATAGATGACGCTAGTGTAGAGTGAACATAAAAATGTGAAAATAGGTGTAGAAACTTACCATATATACAAGTTCCAAAAAGTTTGTCAGACGTGGTGGTCATAACGGCAGAATGGGGAATGTTGTTAAACGTGAAGCGATCGCTCAACCCAACCAATGACAGGTCATAAGTCCTGTAAGCGCCTCGACCACCACCTTCTGTTCCCAGAAAACAACTTGCATCTTCGTCTCTATTGAGATACAATTAATCCTTGTATTATAAAATGTTGTCTAAATCTTTTTGTAATAAAGAAGCGTGAAAGGCTGTCATATGTTAAAAGCTCGCAGATCAAAAATCCGCTCGTCAGGCGGATAATTGAATGAAATCCGCTAATCACACCGCGACGCCCGCGACGCCGACGCCCGTCATAAATATTCATGACGTCGTGTTCATTAAAAGTTTGTAGCAAAAGAAACGTGAGCAAATTTTATGATGCCTCTCTCACTTCACGGTCCACGTAACGACTCCTGCATTTTGTTTTATAATTCCTGAAATAATGATTTGTCGGCGGTTTAATATTCAAGAGAGGTTCCTGTGGGGTATTTAAATTAATTTTCATTGTAAGGTTAACATGAAGTGTTTTTAAAAATCTACTTATTATTTTGTGTTCATCGTCGACTGCTTTGTTATGAGTGACCTTTAACTTTTTGACTGCGGAGCCCTGACCGGGACAGTGTTAAGGAGAGACCCAAAGGGCCCTTTGCCTTCCCTTTACCCTCACCCAACGACCCCCTTTACCTCGCTTCAATCCACCCCTTCACATTTTCTCTCTTCTGTTGCTGTTCTCTGGACCATGGCAGGCAAAAAGCCAATTAGAAAACAAGTCGCTAGACGCAAATGGCAGTGGATCGGTCACACTCTGAGACGGAACCCAGCCTGCATCGCTCAGGGCGCACTAGATTGATGGGAGGAAAGAGGAAGCGACGCAGACCTAGAGCCACCTGGAGAAGAGCCCTGCAGGACGAGGTTAAAGCAGCAAGCCTCATTTGGGATGATGTTAGGCATCAGGCATGCGATAGAGTGGGGTGGAGAAGGTTCCTTGAGGCCCTATGCACCACGGAGGTGTGACAAGACAAAAAGAAGAAAGAAGACATAATATAGATCTCTACTCCCAGAATATAAGAAAACAACAAACCATCACGCCGTTTCCCCGAAGGGGTAGGCAGAGAGAATGGACCGCCACACTACTCTATCCTGGCACACCTCTCTACATTCCTACACATTCATGCAGCGAGTCATACACGCACCTCGATTCTTCCGACTTCTAACATGACCAACCTTTAAAATTTGATTAATTTGGTCATGCCATGTTTTCCTCGGTCTGCCTCGAACTCCGTACTCCATTTACATCATTAACGTATACTTTCTTAACCATTCTATCTCCATCCATTCGCTCCATATGTCCGAATCAACGCAGCAATTCTTTCATAATTTTGTTCATAAAACCTTCTGCCGCTCTAAATTCCTTTGTTATATCAGCATTTGAGATTCCGTCGTACATCGTTCTACCACGCATACGTCTTAGGGACCTCATCTCTACCGCATTAATTCTGCTCTCATGCTTCTTCTGCCAGTTCCATGCTTCGCTAATATAAAAAAATACTTAATAAATGTTTTGTTATAATGTCTATAACGATTTATGTAGTGGTCACGATACAGGCCATGCCTAGTGTGACAACTACAGTCCATAAACTTTTTTGGCAAATTGTAAAATAAAAAATAAAAAAAATAAAAAAATATGTCTTATAAAGCGCGATGTTCTTGTAACATGAGCACATAAAGTCAGTTACACAATGGTTCTATTCAAAAGCTATTTTCTAAAGACCGCCACGGTTCATTAAACAGGGAATATTTCATTTCATTTCCACTGCATCCCTTGCACTGCATTTCATTGAACGGCCATCTTCCCGCTCATCTTATCTTCACGGTGAATATATACACTTAAGGGTGAATTAGAAAAACGCTGTTAAAGCATTTTCAAATAAAAAAACTACCATTGTGGTGAGACATAAATTATCGAATCAAATCAGTTAATTTCATCAATAGACATTTCAAAATAAATTTTTAAGGCATCTATTGAGAACAGGTAAAATAATTTATTGTTTATAGTATACTACCAAAAACGCATGAGAGATGGTTTGACTTTAGAAATACAGGATACTCTCCAAAATTAAGAGTATTTGCCTTCTGAACGTACATTCACTAATATGAAAGACGTCTCCGAGGAGACTGCGTTCAGCAGATTAATTACTCTTCCCATCGGTGTCACTATAGGCAGGTTGGTTCTGGCGGCTGGTAGGTAAAACAATCAAGTGATTGGCACTAGAATTCCATTACGTACATATTAGTGCATTTATTAATTACAAGTGAAAAACTTCTAGAAAACATACGTTTTCATTCGTATTAATGGTTTAATAATGAGTTTTATTTTCTATTATTGGCAGTCTTTATTTTATTTTTTGTATACACAGTAGAACTCCAAATATCCGAACTCCGGCTATCCAAATTGCTGATTATCCGAATCGCTTTCAGATTTTCCGGAAAAAAAACTAAGACTGATGCGTACTGCATATGCGGTATGGTACTACATATACAGTACGGTACTGCATATACAGTACGGTACTGCATATTAAGTGCTGTACTGCATATAAAGTACGGTAATGCATATACAGTACGGTTCTGCATATTTATTGCTGTACTGCATATAAAGTACGGTACTGCATATTCAGTACGGTACTGCATATGCAGTACGGTACTGCATATTCAGTACGGTACTGCATACGCAGTACGGTACTGCATACGCAGTACGGTACTGCATATGCAGTACGGTACTGCAAATATACAGTACGGTACGTACATACTGTACTAATGTGCAGAACTTAACATGTAAAAGTATTGCCTTTTCATTTAATGAATCAAAAGCTTTTTTTCTTTAAAAATTGTTTTTTTCTCCCATTTTCTACATACGAGTACATAGAGTAATAAATTTAAAAAGGCACTTTTTTCGGAAAAAAAATCCAATTATCCGAATGGGGTCCGGTCCCAATTGATTCGAATAATTGAAATTCTGCTGTAATATGTTTTCACATTTAAAATAAAATTTTAGTAAACTAACTTACTAACCATCACACCGTCTCTACGAAGGGGTAGGCAGAATGAATGGACTGCCACGCTTTTCTTTCCTGACATATTTTTCTCTCTTCCTCAACATATCGTGTCATGAAAGTGCGTCGATTTTTCTGACTTCTCACGTGACCGACATTCAATATTTTATATATTTAATCGTGCCAAGTTTGCCTCGGACTTTCTCTATTTCTAGTTCGATTTACATCGTTAACATATACTTTTTTACCATTCTTTCATCATTCATTCTTTTCATGGGTCCAAACCATCGTAATGATCATTTCATTATTTTGTTCATAACACCATCATTTGCACCGCATTCATTCGACATTCTATCATACACAGAGTATCACACATTCATCTATAAGATCTCATTTCTTCTGCATTTATTCTTCTTTCATCCTTCTTTTGCCTGTTCTATGCTTCGCTTCCATACATCAGGGTCGGTATAAGAACACCATTGGGCACTGTCATTCTATGTTTTTGTTTGCGATGACAACTTTAAGTGCACCATCCATTTGTTGCCTGCCCCAACCCATCTTTCAATATCCCTCTCCATTTCTTTTGTAAACATACTTCCCAAATACACGAACTTATCTACTTGCTCCAAATTTTCACCATTCACGCTAATGTTGCAGACTGTCATGATTTCTTCTTTTTCAAAAATCACCTTGGAATTATTAACATTCATCATCAGATTATTTCGCATGCATACCTCATACATAAAATTCACCAGGAATTGTATTTCATGCTCGTTGTCTGCAAGTAGGACAGCGTCATCCGCATACAAGAGACAGCTTACTGACACTCCGCTCATTTTGGCACCTACATCCAACCCTTTCAGCTCTTGCATACACTTGTCCGTATATAGATTAAATAACCACGCGAACATTACGCAATCCTGTTTGACACCCTTATTGCTATCAAACCAGGCTGCAAGATCGCCGATCGCCCATCACAAGCAGTGCTTTCCGTGTATAGCGACTTAATTGCCGTGATCGGTTTTGTACTATTATATTTTATTATAATATCTATGGTAATCTAATCAAAACAATGCTGGTAAGATAAAGTTCTGTAATAGAGTTAGCAAATGGATGGTTCAAAACATTTTTTGAGAAAAAATATGAAATGAAGAATCATAAAAATATTTAACTGTTCAAGTTCGCGAATAACGGTTTACGAGGTTCTGCTATTTCGGCAAAGAAAATCTTTTAACGCTCAGGAATATCCAGCTTAAGAAAAGCAAAAAAACGTAAAGAAAATCTGTTCAAAGAAACGGCGAGAAAGAAGAAGACAGGCGAGGAAGGAAGCGGTGACAAGAAACAACGTCTTCAGTTCGTTAACTATTCAAATTAGGAGCGCCGTGGCTCTTTTGTTTCTGTCACTTTCAAATTTCAAATTCAGAAAAGAATCCTTTCTACGTTCCGACAATTTTTAAATTTGAAAAGTCTCGCTTGATTGGTTAATTCAGGGGAAACTACACGCAGACGGTATTGCCGTGTCTTCGTAAAAGTAAACAGACGAAATTTAAGTTTTCACGTGAGAAAAATGCGGGTTTTATAAAAATAAATCCCACATTTATATTTTCTTCTTTTTCGTGTCAGTAGCAAGCTAATCTCGTAAAGATGGTCTTAATAGGGTCTCAAAAAACAAATGAACAACACCATCGCGCTGTTTCCCCGGAAGCGTAAGCAGAGAGAATGGAACCGGCAAACTACATTCCCCTTGGAATTAGGATTGATAGTTTCACACT
Source organism: Lepidostoma basale (assembly GCA_022606425.2). Classification (NCBI taxonomy): domain Eukaryota; kingdom Metazoa; phylum Arthropoda; class Insecta; order Trichoptera; family Lepidostomatidae; genus Lepidostoma; species Lepidostoma basale. The sequence continues at coordinate 51,616 of JAHDVF020001244.1, forward strand.
TACCCATTTCTTCAGACTTCTCAGGGGATTCTTTGAGAATTTCGTAATTTTGGAGGGTAGCCATATTTATACTCCGGTTGTTTATCTTTGACAGCGTCAGCACAAACTGGTTTATCTACCAACATGCAGAACCAACCTGCCTCTGGTAATGCCGATGGGGAGAGCAATTAAACGGCTGAACATGATCGCTTCGGAGATCGATGTCTTTCATATTAGTAAAAGTACGTTTAGAATACAAATACTCTTGACTTTGTTGTGTTTCTTGTATTCCTCAAGTCAAACCATCTCTCATTCATTCCTGGTATTATATGATTTAAAATATAATTGTTATTTGAAATATCTTATTAGAAAATAAACAGATTTGATTTGATTTGATATTCAACCCTGATACACATCTCTACAACCATTTCATTCATACAGCGAGTCATACACGCACGTCGATTCTTTCGACTTCTAGCATGGCCAATCTTTATTATTTTAATAATTTGGTTATGTCATGTCTCCCTCGGTCTCATATCTTATATTTCTCTTGCCATTACTCCATAACCATAGTCGTGTTCCTCACTCCATCTCGAAGAGTCTTGTCATCTATTGTCCTCAGCAGCACTGCCACACGCACATATAAAATATCCCAATAACAAATAATAATCAATGTAAAAATCATTTCTAATGATTTTATGCATGGAAGCGAAGCATGGAACTGGCAAAATAATGATAAATGTAGAATTAATTCACTAGAAATTAAATCTCTTAGACGAATGTGTAGAAAATCTGCGTATGATAGTGTCGAATGAAAATAAAATAAAAGTGAATGCAATGAGAATGAAAGTGTTGTGAATAAATAATGAAAAGCACATTCAGATGATTTGGACACACGGAAAGAATGAATGAAGAAAGAACGGTAAAAATCGAATAATTGTTAACGATGTGATTTGGAACTAGAATCAGAGAAAGACCGAGAAAAACGTGGCATAATCAAATAAATAAAATATTGAATTTCGGCCACGTGAGAAGTCGGTATAATCGACATGCGTGCATGACACGATGTATTAATGTTAAGGAATCAAGAAAAGTATGTAAGCACCATTTCTGCCTTCGGCGAGACGGCGTGATAGTTATTATTATTATTTTGTTGCTTGCATTAGATAATAAAATAATAGAACAAGTGATGCATTTCAAGTACTTAGGTGTTGGTGTATCAAGCACCAGTGACCTCTACGGAGAAGTAAGTGAACTAACAAGCCGGGCCGCCGTTGTGGCTGGCTGCTTGACGAATGCTGTTTGGAAAAATAAAAATATGCTAAAGGAGAGCAAAATTCGAATCTACAAGACATGCGTACGTCCTATAATGACATATGGAATAGAAACGAGAGCTGACACCATTAGAACAAAAAGTCTCGACGAAAATGACACTCCGAGACAGAATAAGAAATTCTGAAAGAAGAAAGATCTGCAATGTGGAAGATGTCGTGCGATGTGGAAGACTGAAAAGACGCTACTGGAAAAATCATGTGGAAAGAGCATGTTCTGAAAGAGTGATCAATATAGCCGCAAATAAAGTACCAACAGGAAATCGACTGGCAGGAAGACCACCTAAAAGATGGCGACACAGTTGGACATCTGTATCCCAGGAACAGGCTCCGAGAAATAACAGGACACAGTCCTAAATAAAGCAGAAGAAAAAGAAGATTATTTTGTTGAATCGCTCTTTACATCATTACAGCACAAACCAAATCGATGTAAAGGTTATACCTATCATATTGATTCCCATGACATGTGATGGATAGCTAATCTATCGCCATTTTATTGTCAAGTGAATTCTTCACCAGACCAAAGTCAGTGTGGCAATCGACAACACTGTCAACACTGCCATCGCCGGGAATCGAACCCGGGATCTAGGGTGTGGCATTCAAAGTACTAACCACTCGGCTACGAATGTCGTTGAAGGTGAGTTAGATAGTTTAAAATCATTTCGTTGGTGCTGAAAAATCTATTTTCGAAACAGAGTTGTAATTTTGGAACCACATTTTCGCGGTTAAAAATTTGATTTCAAAAATGTTTTTTAATTACATTCTAAAGTTCTCAATTTAAGGCCGGCTTCACTATCCCTTTATTACATTACCGAGCTCGGGTTTACAATCTACGGGGCTATAAATCTGTCAAACCAGTATTATTTCGCCAGCGGGAATAACTTACCCAAATAAATTATTACTGTATTATAAGTTAGGCACTTTTTTCAGTACTTAAATCTTCGTAATGTGATGTGGTTTCATAAGAGAAAAAAAATATTTAATTGAAATTTAAAACGGAATTTATCGTCCTATTTAATATATATCGCTTACGTATATTCAACTATTGTAGATGTCTTAAAGTTGAGTATGAATATGATGTCTTAAAAACATTAAATAGTCCATTGTTTTGGCCGAAACACTACGATACTTTAACATTATAAACTGTTAAATTAAAAAAACTTTGTTTAATGTATCACAATTCTATTTTTATTTTACGCTACAGCTGTTTCGTCAACATAGGTTGACGAAATTTGAATAATTTGATCTTGCTACGTTTTCCTCGGTCTTCCTCGACTCCGTACTCCATTTACATCATTAACATATACTTTCTTAACTATTTTTTCTCCATCCGTGCGCTCCATATGTCCGAACCAACGCAGCGATCCTTTCATAATTTTGTTCATAATACCTTCTTCCGCTCTACATTCCTTTCTTATATCAGCATTTGAGATTCTGTCGTATATCAATCTAACACACATATGTCTTAGGGATCTCATCTCTATCGCATTGATTCTGCTCTCATCCTTTTTTGCCAGTTCCATGCCTCGCTTCCAAACATAAGAGTCGGTATAAGACCATCATTCGCACCGCATTCACTTCTTATATTTTCATTCGACACTCTATCATACACAGAGTATCCACACATTCGTCTAAGGGATCTCATTTCTACTGCATTAATTCTACTTTCATCCTGTTTTTCCAGTTCCACGCTTCGCTTCCATACATGAGGGTTTTAGTTGCAAACCTGGCAAACTCCATCATTAGATGTTTTTAGTAAATCGCAAAAAACTGATACGCTAATAAAATGCGCTTTTTTACGATATTTATTTTTTTCATCTCAACCAGTTAGTATTTAAAAAGTAATCAACCATGAAAAAATCATCATTATGTTGATAATTAAAGTAAAATAATGAATTTCATTTTGGAGTTTGCCAGCTTTGCAACACTCAAGTGGAGGTTGCCATGTTTGCAACAAACCCTATATTTTAATAGCAAAATTCTACAGAATGAAGCCGAATTTGAAACTGAAAATCAATAAAAATTGTGTGCAAATGTATTATGAATAAGACCCAATTCATATCTCACTTTTGATTGTTGGTGGAGTTTGCCGGGTTTGCAAATAGTACCCTTAGGAACCTCATCTCTACCGCATTCATTCTGCTCTCATCCTTCTTTTGTCAGTTCCATACCTCACTTCCAAACATAAGGGTCGGTATTAGAACACAATTTTGCACTGCCGTTTTAGCTTTTTTGGATAGATTTTTGTTTGTGATGACAACTTTAAGTGCACCATTCACTTTGTTGCCTGCCCCAACCCTTCTTTCAATATCCCTCTCCACTCGTCCATATTTTGTAAACTTAAACTAACTAACTAACTAACCATCACGCCATTTCCCCGGAGGGGTAGGCAGAGAGGATGGATCGCCCCACTGGCCTGTCCTGGCATACCTCTCGAGCTTCCTCTACATCCATACATCTTACCATGCACGCACGTCGATTGTTCCGACTTCGAATGTGGCCGCCTTTTAGTAATTGATTAATTTGGTCATGCCATGTTTTCCTCTACTTACTACCTACTAGTAAAGTACTACCTACTAGTATTAAACTTACTACCTAAATACACGAACTCATCTACTTGCTTCAAATTTTCACCATTCATGCTAATGTTGCAGACTGTCATGATTTCTTCTCTTTCAATAATCATTACCTTGGACTTATTAACATTCATCATCAGATCATTTCGCATGCATACCTCATACATACAATTCACTAGAACTTGTAATTTTTTGCCTCAAGAATAAATCATTTAATATGGATTTATTATCATTGTTCAAGAAACAAAAAAAAAATTAAATCACCCATATAATTATTTCTCAGCAATCTCATGCATTGTTTTTTCAAAAATTATTTTAAGCAACCTATTTAATTTCTACGCAATTTTTGCGTAAAAATAAAAACTTTTATGATTGTAAATAGATAGCTTTTAAAGTTTATCTTAAATGAACAGATCAATAATTCATTTAAGTTTAAATTTCCAAGCAAATGTGTTCTTTGAATAATATCAATACCAGCATCTCCCTTTGCGAATACTCAAGAGGAGGATCCTTTTGCCAAAAAGTAATGAAACTTGTGAATTTATCTTGATTTTCCTTTGCAGATGAAGCTTTTTAGCGGCCGATAACAAACTGGCATAAATTCGGTAGACGTCGGGTCCCGTATACGGGAAAGAAAAGCTGGAAAGAACTAATTAATTATTTTCCACTTTTAATATTTTTTTGTTCTGGACATGTTTCGAAAGAATAATGTTAATGTCTATGACATTGGCTTAATTTAATAGATAATTTTATGCCATTAATGTTTAAATATGATTTCGGGAAAATCGCTAGCTCGAATGAAGCGCAATCGTGAAGTCCATGTTTAGACAATTGTCTTTGTGGATGCGTATTATCCACTTGAGCAGCGATTCCCAAAGTGGTCTATATAGACCCCCAAGGGTCTACGACGACTTGCAAGGGGTCTACGACAATTGTAAAAAGAATTGGGGGTCCAAGAGATGTAAATGGGGGTCCACGAGAAAGTTCAACTAAATTGAAGCAGAATATTGAAACACAAAACGAATATCGAAATCGTTGGCGACCTTTTTTTTAGCTCATTCGGCAAAGATCGGACATTCGATTTTCCCAAATGAGTTAAAAAAATAAATAGGTCGCTAAACGTATCGACCGGCAAATTTTCCCCAATGAGCTTAAAAAAAGGTCGACAGTGAATACCGGCTTTTATCTTTCGGATTTTGTCCTGAAAAAAAATCTATTTTAGGAAAGCAGGGGGTCTACACAAAATAAAAGAAATCGGCAAGGAGCCTATGGGACAAAAAAGTTTGGGAACCTCTGCACAAGAGTGTACGTGGTGCGAAAACTATCCATGGTCTTCCGAATAACTTGCTCGGATGGTCGATTATGTCGACCGTAAAATGGACGTAGTGCACGATATGATTTTCAAAATAAATTCGCACAATTTGCAAGCGCTGTTCTGATGTTAGTCTCTTTATAATAAAATGGCAAAATGTACTTACCACAAATCAACTGTCAACTGTCAAATTAATAGTCTGTAGAAACAATGTTGCCAGTTTAGAAACCAAACCTCTAAAAAAAAACACCCTATATAAGGGAATTCTGAGATTTTTTTTAAATGGGTGCCTTATTTTATTTTTATTTCTTGTTTTATGTTGATCGGATTGTGAGGTGTGTTCTTTTATGTACAAGTAATTTTGTAATAATGTGACTTTCCGCACATAAAGAACGCTGATATTCCTTCAACGTATGCCCTATCATTGGGGAAGTAAAACTAGAAGGGTTGGCATGAGACGTAGATGACAGAGATCGGAAGAGACAGGAGAATAGATGGAGATATATCTGATTTCAATACGCAGAGAGATGTGTCATAACTTTGTGGATTTTAATACGGTTTGAAATGTGTATAGGAAAGTAGATTTGTTCGATATTTGAATCTCACATACTCGTATAATATAATATGGTTGTTGGAAAGCAATTTGATTTTTTTCCCAAAAGAGGACTGAATTCTATTTTTCGTTAACAACTTTACACTTAAACCACATAATTATTATATATGTTGACAGCTGGATGAATTGTTTGTCAGTCAGCTGTTTGTTATATGCAGACGATGCTGTGTTAATCGCTGACAGTAAAGAAAATTTGCAAGTCTTAGTGTTAAGGATGTATGAGGCATGCAAAAAGAGTGACTTGGTGATGAATGGGTCTTAATCTAAAGTGATGGTTTTCGAGAAAGAAGAATGTATGACGATTTGTGATATAAGTGCGATGGGCGAGAAATTGGAGCAAGTTACTGAATTTACGTATCTGGACAGCATGTTTACAAGGGACGGAAAAATGGAGAAAGACATCGGAAGGAGGGTTGGTGCTGGGAATAAAATAAATGGCGCACTCAAAGTCATTACCGCAAATAGAAATATATCCCCAGAAGCAAGGATGGCAGTACACAATGGAGTTCTAGTGCCAACCCTCATGTATGGAAGTGAAGCTTGGAGCTGGCAAAAGAAGGATGAAAGCAGAATAAACGCCGTAGAAATGAGATCACTGAGAAGAATGTGCGGGGAAAACGTTGTATGATAGAATACCGAACGATGAAATAAGAAAGAAATGTAAGGCAGAGGACTGCATCATGAATAAAATTAAAAAAGGATCCCTGAGGTGGTTCGGACATATGGAACGAATGGATGAGAGAAGAATGGTTAAAAAATTGTACACAAGCAGCGTGAGTGGGAAAAGAAGCCGAGGACGACCGAGGAAAACATGGCATGACCAAATTAATCAATTACTAAAAGGCGGCCACATTCGAAGTCGGAACAATCGACGTGCGTGCATGGTAAGATGTATGGATGTAGAGGAAGCTCGAGAGGTATGCCAGGACAAGCCAGTGTGGCGATCCATCCTCTCTGCCTACCCTCCGGGGAAATGGCGTGATGGTTAGTTAGTAGTTAGTTAGACAGCTGGAGTTCTGGTCGCACACGATGGAGTTCTTATCCCAACCCTAATGTTTGGAAGCGAAGCATGGAACTGGCAGAAGAAGGATGAGAGTAGAATAAATGCAGTAGAAATGAGATCCCTAAAACGTATGTGTGTAGGTGTGTAGAACGATGTACAACAGAATCTCAAATACTGATATTAGAATGGAATGTAGAGCGAAAGCAGGTATTATGAACAAAATTACGAAAGGATCGCTGCGTTGGTCCGGACATATGGAGCACATGGGTAATGAAAAAATGGTTAAAAAGTATACGTTAACGATGTAAATGGAGTATGGAGTCAAGGTAGACCGAGGAAAACATGGCATTACTAAATTAATCAAAATTTAAAGGTTGGTCATGTTAGAAGCCGGAAGAATCGACGTGCGTGTATGACTCGCTATATGAATGTGGAGGAATCTAAAGAGGTATGTCAAGATAGAGTAATGTGTGTGATAGAAGTTCATTATCTCTGCCTCATAACGCATGAGGAGACGGCTTGATGGTTAGTTATTTAGTTAGATTTTCAATGACAATATATCAAAGTTGTTGTGCTAATTATTTGCCTAACTCTCCAGAGAAACGGCGTGATAGTACGTTAGTAAGTTTGTTCAGTTTAACATAAATTATAAGCAAGCGAATTCGCAAGACAAATGCAACCATTATATCCGTTGTAGAACGTAAATATGTATCCGCGCTACGTAAATTCAACGTAAAAACTACGGTGTCGGGTGAAACTCGTAACGTATTACCGTGATGTGGAAATGTGTAATGGTTTGCGGCCTTACACCGGAATTACAAAGATTTCCACGCTTCCGGCGTACAAGGGTGGCTAGAAACTGTTTTAAAGCGTCACTAAAACATTATATAAAATAATTGTACACTTATATGAAGCACTTAATATATGGTGTGATATTTTTTCAAATAAACAATGATATGTTTTCTAACCACACTCTTTCATTATTTGCTTGATAACATTTTCATTCCCACTGCTCTCACTTTTTATTTGCATTTGATTCAATAATGTTTCAAGAGTGAAAAGTTGTGTATGAAGAATGAAAAATAGTGTTTTAAAATGAAAAATTGTATTTCAAGAATGAAGAATAGTGTTTCATGAATGATAAAAAAGTGTTTTAAGAATGAAAAATAGTGATTCAAGAATGAAAAATAGTGTTTATAGGATGAAAAATAGCCTTTAAGAAATGAAAAAAAATGTTTAAGGAATTATTATTATTATTTTGTTAATACATTACAGCGCGAGCCAAATCGATGTAAAGGGTATAGCCATCATATTGATTATAGTGACATGTGATAGGTAGCTAATCTATCGCCATTTTATTGTCACGTCAACCACTCTCGGCACGTTCTTTCACTAATAGCGGCCTCACCATAGGTATTTGAGAGCATTCGATGAGCCTCAGCCGCAGATTTCTTCATATTAAAGCATAAAATTAAAACCTCCCGCAAATGACGAGAATCTGGCTCGTAAGCTGACATTTTTAATCGGGAATAACTTTATGATGCAGACACAAATCGACTAATATTTCGATGGCGTTATGTTTATAAATACTTAAGCTTATTGTATGACATCTATGATCTATTTATTCCAACTACCACTTACCGCAACTGCCATCTATTGCAAAACAGCGGAAGCAAAGTTATACACCTAATATATTACAGCGCGAGCCAAATCGATGTAAAGGGTATATCCATCATATTGATTATCGTGACATGTGATAGGTAGCTAATCTATCGCCATTTTATTGTCACGTGAATTCTGCACCAGACCAAAGACAGTGTGACAATCACACTGCCATTGCCGGGAATCGAATCCGAGACCTTCGGGGTGGCAGTCAAAGCACTTACCACTTTTCCACGAAGATCGTCGTGTGTGAATAAAAATTAGTGTGTAAAGAACGAAAAAATATGTTTCCAGAATGAAAAATAGTGATTCAAGGATGAAAAACAGGGTTTCAAGAATGAAACATTGTATTTCTAGGATGAAAACTAGTGTTTATATATAGAAACATAGTGTTCAAAGAATGAAAAACCGTGTTCCAAGAATGAAAAATAGGGTTTCAAGATTGGAAAATAGTTGTCCAAGAATATAAAATAGTGTTCCAAGAATGAAAAGCAGTGTTTCTAGGACGATAAATATTTCTAGGACGAAAAAAAAAAAAAACGATAAATATTATTTATATAATGCAAAATAGTGTTCAAAAAATTGAAACAGCATTTTAAGAATGTAAAATAGTAATTCAAGAATGAAAAACAGTGTTCCAATAATGAAAAACAGTGTTTCAAGAATGAAAACCAGTGTTCCAAGAATGAAAATTAATGTTTTTACAATATAAAGAAAAATAGTGTTCCAAGAATGAAAAACAGTGTTCCAATAATGAAAAATAACAGTCTTATTGTGAAATTGGACAGTTTTTATTTTATATTTGATGAAATTCTCACGAGCCGCCTCTCTCGGTAGACTATTAGATTTTCACCCCTTGTGAAAGTCTCTATTTACGCCGAAACACGGCAGATGTATATGATGTGTGCAAACCGTGTGTACTTGTTTACGTACTGGGATGTAGAAACTGATTATCCCCTGATTGGTTTACATTCGCATAGCCTTGTTTTAGTTTACTGGAAAAACATAACTGTAACTAAACTCACAACTGACTGACCCGAATTTGATATCCAATTAAATGTAGTGTTATCTTTACCAGTGTTTTCGCTATTAGAACAAATGAGAAGATGTATCTTTCGCAATTAGAATGGGTTAATCAACAGAACGATAATATTCAATGCTTCATCAACGATGATGTGAAAATTCTAAGACATTAAATACAATGAAACTTGTTAATATTTATGAAAACATACGTCTTCTCCTTCTTCTTCTTCCTTGTGGTCTGTTCTCCAGAGTGTTGCCCCTCATGTGAGGTAGATTCCCAGCTGTCCTTCCAGATTTTAGGAGGTCTTACACGAGGACGAGTCCTATGAGACTGTCAATGAAATGCAATATAGGGGAGTCTGGTGGTGTCCATTCTTTGAACATGACCGTACCAGTCCCTTTTTCGATGTCTGCTCTATCTTATAATATCCTCAATCTCACATATCTATCTTATTCTTGTGTTCCTCACGCGATCTCTCAGTGTCTTGCCTGCTATCGTCCTCAGTGTCTTAATTTCGGAAATCCTCAAAACTTGTTTGGTCCTTACTGTGTCTGCCCTTGCTTCGACGCTATATGTTATTATTGGTCTTACGCATGCTTTATAGATTCTCATCTTACTCTTAATGGCCATGTCTTTCCTTTTCCATATTGTGAATTTTAGAGCTCCGGGGATTGCAGCTTCCTTGTTTAATTGGCTTGTATTTTTTCCCGCAGATCAGCTCCTCCCACCAGGTTTATGCCTAGATACTTGAAGGTCCTGACCTGTTCTATGGGTTGATTTTCTATAACCAGGTTACATGTTTTGGAACATACGTAACAATTAAAATTATGTGAACTAAAAAATGTGAAGTGTTCCTCAACATTGTAGCATAGCATATCTTCCAAAAAATTGTCATACGTGGTGGTCGTAAGTAGGGCGAAATGGGGAATGTTGTTAACATAAAGCGATTGCTTAACCCAGCCAAGGACAGGTCATAAGTCCTGTAAGCGCCTCGACCACCATATTCTGTTCCCAGAAAACAATTTACGTCTTCGTCTCTATTGAGATACAATGAATCCTTATAAAAAAATATAAAATTATGTTGAAAACATACGTAAAAATTAAATAAAATGATACATTTTGGGCAAATAAACAAGGCTGCGGTCATTTCAGGATGCTTGAAGAGGTTTAGGCTTGAAGAGGATGCTATCATGACATATGGGATCGAGTGCAGGGTGGACACCACAATCACAAAAAACGCACTTAGAGTGTCAGAAATGAAGATATATATCTCAGATATATATCTGGCAAGACACTGCAAGAGAGGATAAGGAATACACGGATAAGGGAGATATGCGAGGCCGAGGATGTCGTTGGGTGGGGAAGGCAAAGGAGAAGATACTGGTATGCACACCTGAGGACTCCAGACGCCAGACATCCAAAATCCCTTTCATTGTTCCTTTACATCGCACGGCCAGCCCCAAGGTAGACGACCCCCGGGCAGACCACCAAAGAGATGGATCGACAGCTGGGAGTCGACTTCGCAGGAGGCCAATTCCTCTTAAGAAACAGGCCACTAGGCCTACACTAAGAATAAGAAGAAGAACAATAGATAAATGTACAATAGTAAACACGATTTAGTGGTTTTACTTGGATTTAATTTTATAAATAGTGATACATTTGTTTTGCCTTGCGAGGGCATTCTCAAACTGAACCTAATCGCCTAACAGTGCGTCCATATATTCATTTTAGAAAACTTAAGGGTGGGGAGAAATTACAAATGCAATTTTTTGAGTTGTTAAATAAAACAATTTTATAGACTTAGGAAATTGAAAATAACTTTTTTTAATCCACTATTTATTAAAAAAAAATGAAAAACATGATATATTTCCTGAAGATGGAGGTATCCTCCGAAACATGTCGTGTTTTTAAATATTTTTTATAAATAGTGGATTAAACAAAGTTATTTTCAATTTCCTAAGTACTCGTATCTTCTTATCTGGTTTCAATTCTGGGATTGGTTTGCAACAATTTCCTCTATTATTCTCTTCCATTCTTCCCTGTCTTGTGCGGCTCTTTTGAAATCAGCATATGATGAGCAGCGCACGTCCACCAACAGGTCCTCCAGGTACTCTAGGCGTGGGCGTCCCCTAGAGTTTGTCCCCTCGGTCATACCCTCCATTATGGCATGCAAGAGGCCTTCTTGTCGTATTACATGGTCGATCCATCTTATATTACTGTATACTCGTATTCCAGTGTTCTTCTTCCTTAGCGTTCCAGCCTTAGCGTTCAATATGTTAAAACAATTTTATTATTTTGTATTGAGCCTCAAAAAAAAATCATAGAAATTTGGTTTTAAAATCACGCATCAATAGTTCAAAGAAAAACTGTAAAATTGTTTTATATTTGACTAACTGCTTGTTCAGATTTTCTTGATTGAAGTATGATAGTTAATTTTGCGCTATACAATGTTCGCTAGGGAAATCTGCTGTAAACCATATTAAATAGCGGATCCTGGAAGCGAGAAGGGCAATATGAGTTTATTATGAACTTAATTACCCAATATCGTTAAAATAATATTAAGTTTAGAATGCTCTCGAAGTACTAGCGTAGAGAATAACCTGACACATAGTTTTAAAAATGTGCATAATGGTGCATTATTTTGTTTTTTTATTTTATATTATTTGTTTCAGATTTATTTTGTGGGTGTTGGACGGTCGAAGTGTGTGCGGGAGATGCCTATTGGTGGCGATGAGGTTCGCAACCCATCACACCGCGTCTCCCGCGGGGTAAAAAGAGAAGGATGAAGTGCCGCATCAGTAAAAGTGTGACGGTTCATTCTTTCTGCCTACCCTTTCGGAAAGACGGCGTGATGGTTAGTTAGTTAGTTAGTTAGCATAATGGTGTTCTTCTACTGACCCTTATGTATGGAAGCAAAGAATAAATGCAGTAGAAATCAGATCTCTTAGATGAATGTGAAGATATTCTGTGTATGAATGAGTGTCGAATGAAAATATAAGAAACGAATGCGGTGCAAATGATGGTGTTATGAACAAAATAATGCAAGTATCATTAAAATGATTTGAACACATGGAAACAATGAATGAAGAAAGAATGGTAAAAAAAAGCATATGTTAACGATGTAAATGGAATTAGAAATAGAGGAAGACTGAGGAAAACGTGGCACGATCAAATAAATCAAATATGAATGTCGGCTACGTGAGGAGTCAGAGAAATCGACGTGCGAGCATGGCACGATGTATGAATGTTGAGGAAGCGAGAGAAATATGTTAGGAAAGAAAAGTGTGGCAGTCTATTATTTCTTCCTACCCTTTTGGAGAAACGGTGTGACGGTTTGTTGTCGTTGTTACCTACATACTTCTATAATTAAAAATAAACTATTTTTGTTGCTCTTTCTCGCCTTTTGAGATTACTCTTTTCGCTCTTCCGTAATAAAATGAACAGAGAAATGCTACAAATGGTTCTCTCCGTGTGATGGATTACATCCTCGGGGCAGTCTGGGCCGAAACTAAATGGTCCACGGGAGGATGGGGACAGAAAGAGCTTTGAGTTTGCTCTTGCATGGAGCTCTGTCGGGAGATGAATCCCCTCCGTACGACTGTAACGAAGTGTTATATTAAAAATGAGCGCTGAAACCTCCAGACGAGATTATTTTACCACCCTTATACGGCTTTTTCAAATTCCTGTAAGCGAACTTCTTTATAATACTCGCCTTGAAAAACTAACATCGAATATATAAACAAAATTAAAATTTTAGCTTTTGACTCACCGACAAGTTGTATTTCATTATTTTATTAACTAATGCAATTATTACTGAAGATTTCAATTAATATTAACCCATTTTATTGACAGCTAAGGCATTGTGGAACAGCTAAGGCAAGACACTGTGGAATTCTAATGAAATACACTTTGGAAATTGAAAATAACTTTGTTTATAATCCACAAAATATTAAAAATCACGACATGTTGTGTCGTGATTTTTCATTTTTGATTTTTTATTTATTCATATTATTTAAACAATAAAGTATTTTTTATTTTAATATTTTATACTTTCGTACGAATCGCTTAACTTCTTGGCTTAACAGACCAGTCTGTCGATGCCAGCGAGCCTGGCGAAACCGGTCGCTGTCGAAATAAAGACAAAAGTGGAAGTAGTTAAAAAACATCGTTTTATTTAATTATTATATTATTTAACATTATTGTATTATTTATATCAAAACATTATATAAAGTAACATTATATTTATTAAACAAAAATAAAAAACATATTATATTTTTCATTATTTCTTTAAAAATTATGTAAAACTCCATATTCAATAATTCTAGGAGTTTTATTATATTTTAGATGGAATGACATGTTTCGCTCTTCTAAGAGCATTTGATAATGCCTTAGAAGGGCGAAACAAGTCATTCACATGACGACTTGACATGTCATTCCATCTAAAATATAAAACTCCTAGAAGGTAGACGTTTTCATTCTTATTAATTATTTAATATGGAGTTTTACATCATTTTAATATGTAGTATATCTGGGTTTAATACATATAATGTTAATCAGTGGCGGTACTACCATAGAAGCCCAAAAGTCCGGGTTGCGTATGAACTTTAAATCAAAACCCCCAAATATAAGTAATCATGCCCTCGCATAAACCAGAAACCCACCAAATCACCTTCCAACAATGTTTCCCATCAGACGTAAGAGGAATAGCCACGAGAGCTGAACCTCTGTAAGCCAGAAGAGGTTTTGATTAAAAATTTCTTATGCAAGCCGGGCTTCTGGGCCTCTATGGGAGTACCGCCACTGATGTTAATATGTATCCATATGAGTCATATTTATTACGACCATCTTAAATCATTTTAATTTATATTCAAAATAATGACAGTGTCATTCATATTAAAATACAAATTGGTATAATTAATCATCATCATTATCATCGGCTGTCCCTCGTGTCCGAGGAAGACTGTCCTTCACGATTGTGGGTCCGCATGTGACTGAAGAGCCCGATCCTGGACCCACACATTCTGGGGCATCTGGGGCAGGGCAAGGTGCTTGTAATGGAGCCGCCACCGTCTCCTAGTGGTCTCTCCTTTCTCCTCCTTCTCCTCTCTGCGACGTCGTCTCCGCGCTGTGCTTCAAAGTCCTGCGTGCCTTTATGTACTGTTGTTCTCCACCTAGGTCTGTCTTCTGCTGTTTTTTTCCAGTAATCACAGTCGATTTTAGTATTTTGTAGGTTTCCTTTAAAGGAGTCCTTGAAGCGTTTCCTCTGACCACCGTGTGAGCGTTTCCCTTGGGTAAGCTTCAAGTACATAATCTTCCTTGGTAGTCTTGTCTCAGGCATTCTGATGACGTGACCAGCCCAGCGCAGTTGTCTCTGAATAATGGCAGCCTCAATACTAGTCATATTGACCTCAGTAAGTATGCTGGAATTTGTCCGTTTGTCCTGCCATTTCACATTAAGGATCCTACGTAGACAACGTTGGTGGTATCACTCTAGAGCAGAGGTTCCCAAACTTTTTTGTCCCGTAGACCCCTCACCGTTTTTTTCTATTTTGTGTAGACCCCCTGCTTTCCTATTATTGATTTTTTACAAATTCATCTATAACTGTAACATTAGTTTTTAAAGCTGACACAGAAATACTCCTTTTAATAGGATTTACTGTAGAAAAGAGATCTTTAAAATAAAATATATGTTAAGTTTTATAGTTATACATTTTAACTGTTAAATTTACAACACTTACCATATATAATATCACAATGTTGTATAATACACTTTTTTCGCCAACCGATGTTATCATCAGCAGATCAAACAGCTGTCGTGACATTCTCAAAAAGTGTATAGTAAAAAATTGTCACATTATAACAGTGTTGTAATTTTAACGGTTAATAATGTTGAAGAATCATAGTTTTTCGGCCGAAACAATAGACAATTTAGACATAGAATTATTAATTAAAACAAAACAAAATGCAAATCCAACATTTTTACATAAAATAAAAACAATGTTATAATAGGGAGGATGAGCCTGATGCTATGATATCAAAATTTCAATATTTGGCTTCAATTTAATTGAACCATCTCGTGGACCCCCATTACATCTCATGCACCCCCAATTACTAGAGCTCTACAGCTTTTGTTCTTAAAATTTTCGGTATAATTAATAACAAAACTTTGAAGAACAAAAAAAATCGATATAATACGAGTATACGTTGACTCCAACCTTATTTTGTTACGTGACATCCAGTTTTCTATAAAACTGTGTTTTGTGAACAAGTACCCTGTTATTACGTTTCACTGGGATGCGATTCCAGGGATATTACAAACATAAATCATTATGGACCATTCCGCGATATGTTCTGTAGAAAGCAACGACACATATCGATGATTTATTGTTTCACATTGCATCTCGAAATCTTCTTTACATGTGGAAATTAAAAAAAAATACAATTTATCATATGCAAGTGAATAAAAAATTATATTAGATGAAAGTTGAAAAAAAACAACAAAGAAACATATAAAAATACAGAGATAGTACATTATCGTCAAGCAGAAAGACTTATTAAAAAAGATTTACATATTTTAATATGGAAATAATAAAGTATTACAAGTGCACCAGATATCCCTATATTTTTTAATTTTATTTCATTAATACTGATTGTTTTCATTATTATTATATAAGCTGTTTGCTAATGACACACATTAAATAATTAATATGAATAAAACGTATGTATTATAAAGGTTTAATAATATTTTATGCAAATGACATATTTGGCCTGTCTAAGGCATTATCAAATGTAATCAACATTGGATAATGCCACAGAAAAGCGAAACGTGCCAAACACAAAAAATATAGTAAAACCTTTTAAAAAAAGTCGTTATTATTGTATTTAATTATTTAATACGGAGTTACACATCATTGTTAATGAAACAATATAAAAACATATTAATTTCGAAATATCCTTGTTACAAGTCCGATATTAATATGTAACGTTATATTTTGTGACGCATATTGTTTTTGTTACAATCATGTGTAATTTATAGGTATAGCTTATTCAAATACATTAGTTTTCTTACTTATCGAAATATTTTTGTAATTTCTATGTTGGAACATAAAATTAAATGAAAATAGGGTCGAAGCACCAGTATTTGACCGCCCCCCAGTAAATGATTGTTGGTTAATAAAACAAAATATAATAAGAATGGCTCTATGTGTCCAGTCAAAAAACTTTAATCCCAAGAAACTATGACAAAAGAGGTAGGCAGAGACATCAGTTTTGAACTGTGTTGTCAAACGGTAAAAGTGCGTCTTCCCGTTGTTGTTCTGAGATTGTTAGGGTTCGGCCACACCGAAGTGCCTAGGTCGGTGGCTGAACGGCGGCTTAATTTGACCTGCCACACTATAACGCCCCGGCGATTTTAGCGCCGCGGTGTTCTTTTATGGTACTAACCCCAATTATCTATGTAATGTCGTTTGATTTCTGAACTGTCAAATATTGACGTATATTGCAAACTAGCTCGAGACAAAGAATGCCACTGACTAAAGTAATAAAAAGCTAATTTTATCAGAATGTATCAATTTAAAATTTCGAAAATCACAAATTCAAACATGCTGGGTACATGAAATAAATATGTCAAGAAATAGTAATGGAGAATTTCAACTATTATATAAAGAACTTTGCAAATGTGTTAAAAAAAATTAGTTATTTAAAAAGGAAGCAGGACACATTCGATTTACTGTTAGGGAGTCACTGCAAAAGCAGGATACACATTTCCGGTGTTCTATAACACCAGAGGAACAACTTGTTGTAACATTGAGGTTAATTGAAACAAATTTATTTACTGTATATTATTTTAATTTTGATAATTTTACAAAACCTGTAAATAAAAACAATGTATACAAAAAAAAATACAAAATTTGGAAATTATTATCGCTTTCAAACTGCGGACGATACGTGTAATCCCGAAAATCAGCCGATGACAGGAGCAAAAGAGCACGAGGTTGATAATTGCGTAGATGATTGCATAGATAATTGTGATTAGTACCATAAAGCTCGGCAAGCGTTTCGGAAAGCAGGCGGCTTGTGATTGCCCGCTTGCGCGAGCCTTATAGTGTGGCAGGTCCCATAGTACGCCATACGTTGGTTCGCCAGGCATCCCCTTAACCACCGACTTAGGCACTTCGGTGTGGCCGAACCCTTAGTAGTTTTTTTTATAAGGAAAAGTGTGGTAAGTGTTTTTTTAATGTTATTTCTTATGCAATTCTTTAAATGTTTACATATTTTTATATGTAAGAGTGTTTCATAATGTGACAATGTAACAAAATCTATGTATTGTATCAATATAACCTGAAGTGGTCATTTACTGCTGATTGTGCTATTTTTTTAGAAAAATATTAATTTTAATAGTAATACTCATATTTCAATAAAAAAGTTAGAGAATTTAGAGAAGTCAGTGTGTTTTTTATTGTTTTATTTTATTTTATACTCTGAAATAATGAAATTAATGCCTTTAATGTGGATTTCAGCGGAAGCTGACCCTTAAACGGTCATTCATTGGTGCTTTGACCCTATTTCAGATTTAAAAAGACTGCTATTTTACTGTTATCTCTCGTTCTGAGAGTGTTTGTGGTATCTATTGATTCAATGTAATTTCTACAAAAGACGTTTTTTTTAGTTCTGTTTAATTCTGACCCATCTTTTAAAAAATGATTTTATAATAGTTGGTTTGCGTTATTATGAAACCTACATGTTAATTTTTGTAGAAATTGAAAGGCCAATATTCAATTTAAATATTTATTCAATGAAGTTAAACTAATATGATAAACATACTCGTATAATAAAAAATGCAATCAACAGTCTTAAATTTTAAAAATATATACATTTATCTACAATAATTGTGCATATAGCTTATGTCAATATAACTAATTTAAATTATAAAATTTGGTGTCAATATATACACTAAATTAATTCAGTTGGTCAACATTTTCGATGCGTTCAAAACCTGATGAGCTTCCTCGGCCTTTGGAAGATGGTCGGAGACGGTTCTTCCAATCTCACGCGCTTTGCTGGCCGGCCGCACTGGAAGGTGTTGACCGCCTCAAATCCGCTCTGACCGGCCGGCCTCTTGGACTTGGCGGCTCCCTTCTTCCGGTCGTCGCCGAACCTCTTGAGGTTGAGTGGATCGGGGTCATTAGCAGCGCGCACGTGCCTGCGGAGTCTCCTCCTCAGTATCTTGTCGCCGTGTATGGCGTTGGCCCACACGGGATCCACTTTGGAGGCGCGGAGTAGAGATCTGTCGTCCAGAATCCTGTAACAATAAGAAAACAATTCATTAGGCATTGAAATATGAGAAACAATATTAAAAGCAGGCAAGAGAGAACACATTAAAAGAAAACGCAACCAGAGCGGAATAGTTACCTGAAGATGATGGAGGCGATCTCGAGGGGCAGCCCGGCCACCAGGTCCACCCTATCAGAAGTGAGGCGACTGGAGGCCATCACGCACAGCAAGGAGTAGAAAGCAGACATGTTTGATAATTATTATAATATATCAAAGCAAGTAAGTTTTGTTATAAATATGCCTCATCCTGCCCGAATGCGCCTGCCGGCCTATGGTTTCGGCAGTACCGTACCGCCGACGGCAAACGCGCAAATGTCATTAAAACTCAATTAGCGCTAAAGTGAATGTTGCTGGCAGCCCTGATTGCGTTGTATTAAGTATACACAAATATTTTAAGTCAATAAAAAAAAATTAACTAATATGTTTATCAATGATGGAAATGCACATAGTTACCAATAATTTAACAAAATAATATAAAGAATTATTGATATGGAAATACCAGTTTGCTTTCTGAATTTTAGCTAAAATTGTTACATTTAATCAAAATGGAATAAAAATTTAATTTAATTTTAGATACGTAAAATCATTAACATAATAAATGTTACCAAACGATTTAATCGAAAACACTTTATTTCAAACACTGAAATACTTTGCTGATTTATATAATGCCAATTAGCAGTCTTTACCGATATAAACTTTAATAGACTGTGTAAGTCTGAGTTATAGTGTCAAATGCAAATATAAAAAGTGAATGCGGTGCGAATGAAAGTATTATGAAGAAAATAATGAAAGGGTCGATAAGATTGTTTGGACACATGGAAATAATGAGTGAAGACATATTGGTGAAAAAGGTATATGTAAGCGACTTGAACGGAGCCAGAAAAAAAGTAAAGCCGAGGAAAACTTGGCACAATCAAATAATTCAAATATTAAATATCGGTCACGTGAAGAGTCTGAGAAATCGACGCGCGTGCATGACACGATATATGAATGTAGAGGAACGAGAGATGTATGTCAGGACAGAACAGTTTGGCGCTAAATTCATTCTACAGATAAGCAAAATCAAAAAACATAAATATTTGTAAATAAATGTTACAATTAGTTTTTCTCGTAAACATTTTAATAAAACGTCTGTTATCTGGAAGGTTAATTAAATTTTATGGCAATGACATGTTTGGCCTGTCTAAGGCATTATCAAATGTTATCAACATTAGATAATGCCACAGAAAGGCGAAATATGTCATTCACAAAAAATATAGTAAAACTTTTAGAAAATAGTCGTTATTATTTATTTTAATTATTGAATATAGAGTTTTACATCATTGTTATTGAAACAATGAATAAATACAATAATTTAGAAATAACTTTGTTACTAGTTCGATATTATTAATTGTAAATATATAACGTTGTAATTTGAAACACATTTTGTTTTTGTTACAATCATGTGTAATTTAAGGTCGAAAACATTTGTTTCTCGCTTTACGAAATTTTTTTGTAATTTCTATGTTGGAACATAAAATTAGCCCGTGGATTTCAAACCTAACTCAGAATTAAAATGACAGTTATTTTATTGCTCTCTCTGTCTCTCGTTCTGAGAGTGTTTATGGTGTCAATTGGTTAAATTCAATTTCTACACACGATTTTTATATTTAGTTCTGTTAAAAATTCTTACTCGTCTTTTAAAAGTTGATTTTATAAGAGTCGATTAGCGTTATTATGAAACTTAAATGTTTATTATAATAAAAAATGAAAGGGCAATATTCAATTCAAATATTTATTCAATGAAGTTAAACTTATATGATATACTCGTACATAAAATATACAATCTACAGTCTTAATTAAAAAAAATACATATACATTTATACTAATTGTGCATATAGCATATGTCAATATAATTAGATTAAAATATAAATTTTGTGTCAAAATATATACAAATCACTAAATTAATTCATTTGGTCAACATTTTCGAAGCGTTCAAAACCTGATGAGCTTTCTCGGCCTTTGGAAGATGCTCGGAGACGGCTCTTCCAATCTCACGCGCTTTGCTGGCCGGCCGCACTGGAAGGTGTTGACCGCCTCAAATCCGCTCTGACCGGCCGGCCTCTTGGACTTGGCGGCTCCCTTTTTCCGGTCGTCGCCAAACCTCTTGAGGTTGAGGGGATCGGGGTTATTAGCAGCGCGCACGTGCCTGCGGAGTCTCCTCCTCAGTATCTTGTCGCCGTGTATGGCGTTGGCCCACACGGAATCCACTCTGGAGGCGCGGAGTAGAGATCTGTCGTCCAGCATCCTGTAACAATAAGAAAACAACTCATTAGGCATTGAAATATGTGAAACAATATTAATAGCAGACAAGAGAGAACACATTAAAAAGAAAACGAAACCAGAGCGGAATAGTTACCTGAAGATGATGGAGGCGATCTCGAGGGGCAGCCCGGCCACCAGGTCCACCCTATCAGAAGTGAGGCGACTGGAGGCCATCACGCACAGCAAGGAGTAGAAAGCAGACATGTTTGATAATTATTATAATATATCAAAGCAAGTATGTTTTGTTATAAATATGCCCGAATATGCCTACCGGCCTATGGTTTCGGCTGTACCGTACCGTCGACGGCAAATACAAAAATGTCATTAAAAACCAATTAGCGGCAATGTGAAAGTTTCTTACTACAGTGTGTATTTATTTTTAAATAATATAATTTAAAAAGATAAATTAAAACAATTTATATCACATAGTTTAGATACATAAAAAAAATATTTTGGATTTGAAAATTTCATAGTGAAATATTTTTATAAATAAAAATATTCTATGGAACATGTTTCGAAGGTGAATTCCTTTTTCAGGAAAAATATTTTTGAATTAAAATTTAAAAAAAATTATTCTATTAAATATATTTTTTATAAAGGAGCGGTTTTTAATTAAGTGAATATTATCGGTGTTTTATTAATCCTTCCAAATTAACAATTAAATTTTACAGTATTAACGCCTTAACTTTCAATGTTTATTAAATTCTTATTTTCGCGAAAAAGAAAGGTTAAAATATCATATTTTGAAGATGGATGTTTTTTTTTATATTTTCCATTGCTTTGTGGTATGGATTCATAATTGAACAATATTTTTTTAATCTTAATTAAAAATTAAAAATATAAACAAGCACGTTTCGGGACATAGAAGCCCTTCATCAGTGTAGTTACGTATAAACTAATTATATATTTTTCCCCTTGTGTGTAAAAACGAAGCATGAAACTGGCAAAATAAGAATGAAAATAGAACAAATGTAGTAGAAATTAGATCTCTTAGACGAATGTGTGATACTCTGTGTATGATAGTGTCGAATGAAAATATAAGAAGTGAATGCGGTGCGAATGAAAATGTTATGTAATCCATTGCTTTGGCGAAAACATTTTGATATTTTAACATTATTCACTGTTAAATTAAAAACACTGTTTTAATATCAAAAATTTAGTTTATTTTTTATAAAATTGTCGCGACAGCTGTTTCGGTAACCGATGTTACCATCTTCAGGTATTTAAAAAAACTCAAATTTTGATATTAAAACAGTGTTTTTAATTTAACAGTGAAAAATTTATGAACAAAACAATGAAAAGATCATTAAGAGGGTTTCATGAAAATAATATATTGAGAAAGAATGGTAAAAAAGTAACTGTAAACTTGTAACGATTGTAAACTGAACTAGAATTAGAGGAAGACCGAGGAAAACGGTCATATAAATCAAATATTGAATGTCGGTCACGTGACGAGTCGGAGAAATCAAGATGGTTAACGCGCGTGCTTGACTCAATGTATGAATATTGAGGAAGCGAGAGAAGTATGTTAGAAAAGAAACGTGTGGCTATCCATTATTTTCTGCCCTTTTTTTTCATTTTTCATTCATTTTAAGTTTATATTTCTTGACACGTTTCGAAGGCCTTACACCTTCATTTCATTTCATTTCATTTATTTTAATAAAAATTACAAACATTACGGACATATTTCCAGATCGATTGCAATTACATTATGAGAATCCTAAGAAGAAGCATAAAAAAAATAATAAAAAATAAGCATAAATATTAGAAATAATCATAACATTGATATTGCATCCCTGAGGCAACTCACACTGTCACGAAATATGTCGACCTCCGAGGCGATCCGATTAAGCAATAAGATTGCCCTACCTACAGGCATAACCATTGGCAGGTTGATTCGACAGCTCGGCAAATAAAACAGTCTGTGCTGTCTTTGACGACGGCTTTTGGAAATACGGCGTGATGTTTAGTTAGTTAAGCGTCAATTTCTGGATTTTTGAATAGAATGGAAGTGAAGCTTGGAGCCGGCAAAAGAAGGATGAAAGCAGGATAAACGCCGTAGAAATGAGATCACTAAGAAGAATGTGCGGGAAAACGTTGTATGATAGAATACCGAACGATAAAATAAGAAAGAAATATAAGGCAGATGACTGCATCAAGAATAAAATTAAAAAAGGATCCCTGAGATGGTTTGGACATATGGAACGAATGGATGAGAGTAGAATGGTTAAAAAGTTGTATACAAATAGCGTGAGTGGGAAAAGAAGCCGAGGACGACCGAGGAAAACACGGCATGACCAAATTAATCAATTACTAAAAGGCGGCCACATTCGAAGTCGGAATAATCGACGTGCGTGCATGGTACGATGTATGAATGTAGATGAAGGCCGAGAGGTATGCCAGGACAGGCCATTGTAGCGATCTATCCTCTCTGCCTACCCCTCCTGGGAAGTGGCGTGATGGTTAGTTAGTAGTTTTTAGTTTTGAACAGTATACTTTAGTATAAACGAAATACATTGTCATAAATAATATATTTTCTGAGAATTACCTCCAATGACATATACCCATTAATAATAATGATAAATCAGTTTGGCTTTCATAATTCTAGAAAAATCTAAGCTGAATGTGATAGAGATAAATTGATACGAATCTTAATACGATTGGATACGCAGGCAGTATATTTCATTTTCACCTTTCCCAGATTTTTCCCCATTTTTCTCCCGACCTTTTAACGGGAAAACAAGAAAATCGCGTCTGATCGAGTTGTAACAAGGTAAAAAAAATGATAGCACACTAATAAATAAAACACACACATTATGTGGACGTGTTCCAACCCGGCGGCTAGCTGGAAACAAGATCATTATTTTTGAGCTTGCCATGTATCCAAGAATAAATAATAATAATAAAAAAAAACAATGTTTTCCCGTCATACCTCGGGGTTGCCAGTTTAATGAGGTCGGAGCTGGATGGGGTGGCTACCCCGCTACCCTTATTCCCGCTATCTACACAGGTACATACTCTGGAATATTCTGTTATGATATAATGAAGCGACGCGGTACGGACGGCAAGGATTCTAAAACGACGTGTTTGCAAAATATTATCACTGTTATAGTTAGAGGGTGCCAGAAGGCTAAGGGTTGGATGGCGGAACTAGAAAAGGCTAACGTTAATCTGGGGTGCAAAACTCACATGTTCTACAATTAATCAAATTCTTTTAAATTTTAATTTTAATTCCCGTTTTCAAGAGACTTCTAATTTTTTTAACAACAGCAAACCATTTGTTGGTAGGCACAGAGAATGGACCACCATACTTCTCTATCCTGACACATCTCTATAGATTCCTCCACATTCATACAGCGAGTCATACACGCTTGTCGATACTTCCGATTTCTAACATGGCCGACCCTTAATATAATATAAACTTTGACACAATATTCACGTTTTTAAGAGACTTCTATTTTTTTTAACAACAACAAACCATCACGCCGTTTTCCCCAAAGGGTCGGCAGAGAGAATGGACCGCCACACTACTCTACACTGACAAACCTCTAGCTAGCGTCCTCTACATTCACACAGCGAGTTATACACGCGCGTGGATTCTTCCGATTTATAACATTGCCGACCTTCAAAATCTGAATAATTTGGTCATGCCGTGTTTTCATAGGTCGTCCTCGACTCTGTACTCCATTCACATCGTTTTTACACATACTTTTTTTAATCATAAAATATATGAAGTGAATGCGGTGCGAATGATGGTATTGTGAATAAAATAATGAAAGGGTCATTAATATGGTTTGGACACGTGGAAAGAATGAATAATGAAAAAAATATAAGTTAACGATGTAAATTGAATTATAAATAGAGGAAGACCGAGGAGAACGTGGCACGATCAAATAACTTAAATATTATATTTTGGTCGCGGAGTCAGAGATATCGACGCGCGTGCATGACACGATGTATGAATGTTGAGGAAGCGACAGAAATATGTCAGGAAAGAAAAGTGTGGTAGTCCATTATTTCTGTCTACGTCTTCGGGGAGACGGCGTGATGGTTAGTTTATTTCTTTCTCCCCGTAGTTTTAATCTTCATTAATTAGATATTATATAAGTGTTCTTACATAATAAACTTATTTTGAAAAGGTTTTTACTATCCCAAAAGACACACTTCGAATTTTTCGGCTGAGGTTTTTCCATGGTTTCCTCAACTGTAAGGCAAACGTCAGAACTTGTATAAAGATAGCTTGAAATATGATAAATCATTTGTAAACAATATGTTAAAATATGTTTCTCTTAGAAACACTTTATTTCGTTCTATCTCAAATAACTTTTTTTAACTAACTAACTAACTAACCATCACGCCGTCTCCCCGAAGGGGTAGGCAGAAAGAATGGACTGCCACACCTTTCTTTCCTGACATATTTCTCTCGCTTCCTCAACATTCATACATCGTGTCATGCACGCGCGTCGATTTCTCTGACTCCTCACATTGCCGACATTCAATATTTGATTTATTTGATCGTGCCACGTTTTCCTCGGTCTTCCTCTATTTCTGGTTCCATATACATCTAATTTTTTTACCATTCTTTCTTCATTCATTCTTTCCATATGTCCAAACCATCTTAATGATCCTTTCATTAATATTTGGTTTCCTCAACTGTAAGGCAAACGTCAGAACTTGTATAAAGATAGCTTGAAATATGTAAAATCATTTGTAATATGAAAAATAACTTTTTTTAACTAACTAACTAACTAACTAACCATCACGCCGTCTCCCCGAAAGGGTAGGCAGAAAGAATGGACTGTCACACTTTTACTGATGCGGCACTCCATCCTTCTCTTTTCGCTCCGCGGGAGACGCGGTGTGATGGATTGCGAACCTCATCGCCACCAATAGGCATCTCCCGCGCACACTTCGATCGCCCAACACCCACAAAATAAATCTAAAACAAATAATATAAAATAAAATAACAAAATAAAAATAATTTAACACAAAATGTTCTTTTTAGATGGTGCACATATTGTCTATTTAATTTTTGTTCCACGAATCCGCCGTTTTTTAAATTTAGCACATAATGTAATAACACATAATGTTTTTTTCGATGTTGCACATGTTGACATGGATGATCCGGACTTTTGTGTTTATTTAATTTATGTTATACGTATCCACCGTTTTTTAAATTAGCTGTAATTAGGCACTTAACCAGCAAGAACTTTGAAATAATATCCTTTAGTTAAATAATAGGAAAGAAAATATTAAAAAAACTGATTTAAAAAAAAATAAGAAAACAAACATTATACTTTTTTGTGTATATTATGTACTAACAAAATAATCATCACGCCGTCTCCCCATAGGGTAGGCAGAAAGAATGCATTGCCACACATTTATTTCCTAGCACGACGTACAAGGTGTCATGCACGCACGTCGATTTCTCCGTCTCGTCACATGACCCACATTCAATATTTGATTTATTCGATCATGCCACATTTTCCTCGGTCTTCTTCTATTTTTAATTCCATTAACATCGTTTACCATCATTATTTTATTCATTATTTCCATGTGTCTAAAACAACTTGATGTTCCTAATTACTACTAATTACTTACTAATTACTAAAATACTTTAATTTAAAAATATACAATCTTTGATTTATTTCCTTTGTTGTTACCTTACCTAACCTAACCTGAGCCCCACTAAGAACTTTAAATTATTATTTAAAAATTTTAATTGAATTACAATACGAGTATTTGTTTTAACAAAAGCATAAACGTTTTTAAATAAATCTTTATGACATCTGTCAGAATATAATTTTTTTATAAATATGTTTCTTTTCTGAAAAAGGACTGTTTGTCCGAAACGTGTCTTTATAATTTTTTTAATATAAAATATTCAGAAAAGATTTTATCACAATTCACAATAAATAACAGATAATAATAAAACGAAACGTCGAAAATCAAATGTGCGCGCGACGCAGGACAAACTAATATATCATAATGGCGGCCGATCGGTTACTTCACAGATGTGATATACCGACAGCGCGCATGTAAACCGTAATTATGACGATGATTAAAACACATTTAATTTATTATCTTTACAGATTTCTGTAAAGGATAGATGGAGTCATTTGTGGTTCCGAATTCTTACAATTTATGTCACTACGAGTACTGCAAAGTCGCAAAACGATAAATCACGGCAACCAATGTTTACGGTTAGGAAATCTTACACGTGATATGACGGCTACCAATGCGAATAGGTTTAACGTCGTGCGTGCCTTTATATATGTTATTCTCCTATTTGGTTGGTTTTCTGCAGTCTTTTTCCAGCAATCACTAAAGTTATTGGTCCTTTAAAAGTTCGCTTTTAAAGAGTGCTTGAAGCCTTTTCTCTGCCTTTGTGATCGTTACCCTTGGTTCAGCTGAGTGTAAAGAATTTTTTTGAAAGTCTAATATCAGTTATTCTTATGACATGACCAGCCCAGCGCAGCTGTCTCTGAATGATGGCACCCTCAACACTCTTCATTTTGACATCAACAAGAATGCTATCATTTGTCAATTTCCTGCCATTTCACATTAAGGATCCTTCATAGACGACGTTGGTGGTATCACTCTAGGTCTTTAACAAGTCTAAGTTTCACACTACACCAATGGAAAAGATCTCATTACCTCTGTTGTAAATTACGAATTTAGCGTAACATTAATTTACGCAAGGCAGTTTATTTTTGTGAGTTAAAAGCTGCTCTTTACGCTCAAATAAATTCCGAATAAACCTGAAACTTTACACTGTGAAATAATTGTACGCCTATATTATTATGCAAAATGATCCTTCCGTATCCGTTTCAAGGAAAATGACAATACTTACACTTCGTCCTGAAACATTCACGTGATGACGTGAATGTTTCAGGACGGATACGTGACAATATAAAGTAGAAGTAAAGCGTGTATATTGCATGTCAATTGCATGTCAATCAACATCAATTGACGAAAACTTGTTTGACTTTAGTGAGGTATACATATTTAATAAAGAAAGTAGCGTTTAACTCTTAAATAAATATTTATAATCGAGAAAAACTTAAGCTTTCGAATATTGTATGTTTCTCATTCATAGCTCGCGACAGCTTTTTCGCCAACCGATGTTGGCATCATCAGGTGTTACAAACAACAAACAACTGTTGTATTACTAGTATTTTTCGAAACATGTCGTGTTTTTTAATATTTTGTGGATAATAAACAAAATTTATTTAAATTTTTTAAGTATTTTCATTTATATTAATTATGATACTTCAACATTATTATCTGTTAAAATTTATATCAGAACACTGTTATGAAATCACAATTTTCATTACAATTAATTTTTTGAGTGTCATGACAGCTGTTTTGCCAACCGATGTTGACATCATCAGGTGTGACAATAATATAATATATCAAATGTCAAATTTTCGTGATTTTTCGTACCTTTACGTGTATTTGTTCCTATGTCAATTAAAATAATTTCTTTGATATAATTTTGAAGTTCTTACTGAAGTTGAGTTAGGTAGGGGAGAACCACCACGAAGAGAACATTTTTTATCTCCTTGCTGTAAATACAGAATCAATACACAGTTTCAAAAACAAAGTATGAAGTTTTGTAGAGTATTCATTCCTTCTATAATTCCTAAAGTGAATTTTAAATTCAATTATCAGATTCTAGGTTATGGATAATTTTATAAAAAATGGGAAATGTTGTCTTCAAGGGATAGTGTACCATGAAGAGAACACTGGTTCCCATGAAGCGAACAGGCACATACGTTACACATACTCTTCATGAATCCGTCTAGCCAATACATTCCAGATTTCTTGTTATCTTTCCAAAAAGCTGGAGTGTTAATATTATCAACAACTGCGAATTGGTAAGCAAGTTCTCGAGTTTGCTCTTTACACATTTTAGAAGCAGTGCTTAGGTATGATGCAAGCCATTCTCATGGTCAATACAAAATATTTTCCGATTACCTATATTGCGATTATATTTAAAATTCTCCCCGGCTTCTTGTGCCTGCTTTGATCGTTTAATAACTTTCCACAAAATAATGTTATTGCTATACCTGTCTCCTTAGCTACACTGCGAATGCTTTTCTTTTGTACGATGACGGCATCTACAGCATTTTTGAATTCGTCGTCCGTCTTACGTTTTATTTTCGGCACCTAAAAAAATTTATGATTGGGTACATCTTTTGTGATAGATAATTTTGAATAATATTATCTAATAAACAAAACACACAATAAAACCACGAAGAGAACACTAAGCCTATGAAGAGAACGTTCTCTTCATAGGACTGCGGCGTGTTCTCTCCGTGGAATTAGGTCTTATTTTAGAAAAACATTGAAATAAGCGAGATGGATTTAATATTTTTCAATATAACCTAATCAAATTAAAACTATGTAATCACGTTACACTACGGGTAAATCTTTTTTACTCCTAGCCTACTATTAAAAGGTCAGCAGATGAAGCAGTCAGCACCGTTTTTTTTTTACTACGCCCGTAAACCTCTCTCGTCCATTGTCCGAAGCACACATAATGGACATGCGCCCAACTTAACGCACAATGTCGTCACACTGTTTTCAATGAACACTGAATACAACTGTTTTCTTCATAGGCCGTTCTCTTCATGGTGGTTCTCCCCTACCTAATTATTTTGATTAAAAGAACGGTTAGTAACTATTTATAGGAGAAAATATTAGTGGGAGGAAAATATGATAATTATAAAAAATAATAATAAAAACAGAAATTAGAAGGAACAATTTCATTATTCTTTTTTTTTAAATTAAATCCTTTATTTTTAATTGCTCTAAAGAAAGAAAATATGATAAATGAAACGTCAAGTCCAATCTTTGATTTATTTCCTTTGTTGTAAATAATTACCTGAACCCCAAGAAGAACTTTATTATTATTATTTTAAATTGAATCATAATATTTGTTATGACAAAAGCATAAACGTTCCAAATTAAATCTTCATAACATCTGTCAGATAATGTAAACAATTTTATAATATTTTTTTAAATGTATCATTACTGAAGAAGTCCGAAACACATCTATGTTATTTTTTTTTAATATAAGTGTTGTATATACAAAGTATATAAAAAATAAATAAAACAATGGTTTTTATTGACTATTTTCACTTGTTGTCTTTATTTTGACAGTGGCCGGTTTCGCCAGGCTTGATGGCATCCACAGACCAGTCTGTCGGTCCCACCGAGCTCGGCGAAACCGGTCAATGTCAAAATTAGGATAGCAAGTGGAAGTAGTTAATAAAAAAAATCTGTTTTAAATAATAATTAAATAAAACGATGTTTTTTAACTACTTCCACTTTTGTCTTTATTTAGACAGCGACCGGTTTCGCCAGGCTCGCTGGCATCGACAGACTGGTCCAGTTTGTTGATGCCAGCGAGCCTGGCGAAACCGGTCGCTGTCTAAATAAAGACAAAAGTGGAAGTAGTTAAAAAACATCGTTTTATTTAATTATTATTTAAAATGAACTTCCATCAAGAGATTTCAGTAAAATCATTTGATTATCTTAAAAATCTGTTTTATTTCAATATTATTTATTTTATAAACTTTCGTTTGAAGCACTTAATTTGTGGTGTGACATTATTAAATAAAATTATAATACACTTTTAGTAATTTGTATTAACACCACTTTATTTGGTAACACCAATCGGTTTCGCTCTCGCTGGAGCTTCGTCAGGATGAGGGAATAAACTAAATATTTATTTTATTTATTTAAAGCATGAACGCCACAATGGCTTTTACAAAATAAGTATAATAACACATGATTACATAACACATACAAAGCAGAAGGAATTATGACAACGAGAATATATAAATGAAATCATAACAATGTACAAAAACCCAAGAATTTGATTATGATGGAACAGGTAGAATAATATATAATATTATAATATAAAACATAATAATACATAGAATTAAACTCGTAAAACATACATAATGACTAAAACTAACTAACTTACCATCACGCCGTGTCCCCCGAGGGGTAGGCAGAAAGAATGGAACGCCACACTGTTCTGTCCTGACATACGTCTCTCGCTTCCTCTACATTCATACATCTTGTCATGCACGCACGTCGATTTTTCCGACTCCTCACGTGACCGACATTCAATATTTGATTGATTTGATCGTGTCACGTTTTTCTCGGCCTTCCTCTATGTCTAGCTCCGTTCACGCCGTTTACATATACCTTCTTTACTATTCTGTCTTCACTCATTCTTTCCATGTGTCCAAACCATCTTAATGACCCTTTCCTTATTTTGTTCATAACACTTTCATTCGCACCACATTCACTTCTTATACTTGCATTAGTCACTCTTTCATAAACAGATTTGCCACAGATTCGTCTTAGAGATCTCAGTTCTACTGCATTTATTCTACTTTCATCCTTCTTTTGCCAGTTCCATGCTTCACTTCCATACTTAAGGGTCGGCACAAGAACACCAGTGTGCACTGCCATCTACTTGTACATAATGACGGGTACACATAATAACACATAGAATTAAACACAGAAAATGACAGGTATACATAATAACACATAGAATTAAACACATAAAACTAATAATATTTATCAATACAATACTAACAATTCAACTTCAATAACTTAACTTAAGAGAAAGTTTCTTATTTATGTTTGACTTAAAAGTGAATAAATTGGAATGGAAGATGCCAATATAAAATCCAAGTATAAAAGATTTTATATTAAGTTTATTCTCTCACCTTGACGAAGCTCCAAAGTAGTGTTAGTACAAATTACTAAAAGTGTATTATTATTTTATTTATTTATTTAATAAACCGTTTCACTATGATTCCTTAATATTAAATTGTACGTAAAATTATGATGAACTGAATGAATCTGTCTGAGTAACACATTTAATTTCTTTAGTTAGCCGTATGATGGGGGATTAAAAACCTTTTGAAAAATGTATTTTTTTAATATTTTATCTTTCTGCGTAAAAAAAAGCGGAGTATGAAAATGTTTTATGCTGAAATTACTGTCCGAACGGTTTGACAACCAGCGGTCCCCGTGATAAATAATTAGGCTAAGCCGGGCGGGCTTATATACTGCATGTAAATTGGTTTTTAAAATAGGCTGTTAGAAGTTTGGGAATTTCAGATTTACACCCGCATTCTGAAACTGTATTAGGCACGCTTTAATTAAAATTTTCCCATATGGGGACAGGGGAGGAAGGACTAGTCGGGAGCGAATTTGGGAAGGCGTCCTCGAAAGCTTTTCATTTTAACGTGTCGCGTAATTTATTTAATGGTTTTTGATTTTATTTAATTAAAAAGGTGGTTAATAATATTTAATATTTCAGGTGACTCAATTACGAATAATATTCATATATGTAAGGTACTCATAATAATGTTTATATATGTATTGTTTTGACGGAATCACCGTGAGACGAAACATTTCATTCTTATTAAATATAATATTATTAATCTTCTAGAAAACAGACGTGTTCATTCGTATTAGTTATTTGGTATACAGTTTTTATATTTGTTCATGAATGAAGAAAGAATGGTAAAAAAATTATATGTTAACGATGTAAATGGAACAAGAAATAGAGGAAGACCGAGGAAAACGTGGCACGATCAAATAAATCAAATATTGAATGTCGGCCATGTGAGGAGTCAGAGAAATCGACGCGCGTGCATGACACGATGTATGAATGTTGAGGAAGCGAGAGAAATATGTCAGGAAAGAAAAGTGTGGCAGTCCATTCTTTCTGCCTACCCCTTCGGGGAGACGGCGTGATGGTTAGTTAGTTAGTTATATTTGTTCAAGAAACAACAATGAAAAAAATACATTTTATTTTTGTGACATATTTCGTCGGTTTAAAAAATATTAAATCACTTACGGAATCAAAGAAACAACAGACACTGTCAGAATCAAACATCTCCTAAGATTAGCAGAAATGAAAACATTGCGACCTATTGTGGGTAGAACCCTTAGAAATTTGATACCTTGTGAAGAAATTCGAAGATACTGCAAAATTTACGACGTAGTGAGATAGAGTAGGCAGAAAGACGATTCTGGAGGGACCACATCGAGAGAATGGATCCAGCAAGAATTCCTAAGATCGTGATGCACGAGACTCCAGAGGGCTGTCGACCACCAGGACGACCACCAAAGAGATGGAGTGAAGGCTAGATGTCTTAATCACAGGAAAATATATTTATTTTATTTTTATTTTTTTAAAAGACCCAAGTATTTAAAGTAACGGTATTAGAACTTATTTTACAATCTTCAATATGAGCACAAAATAGCTCATTATCATGAAGAAAGAATCGGGTCGTGTCCAGGCTCGAACCCATGTCCCCTGGATCAGGAGCCAAGCGTTCTGTCCCCTAGACCACCATCAGATAGGGTAAAAGTGGGATAGATGCCACTTCTTCTTCTTCTTCTTCAGCCGTCTCTCCACTGCTGGATGTAGGCCTCTTCTAATTTCTTCCATTTTTCTCTTCTTTGGGCTTCTCTTATCCACCTGCTACCCGCGACAGGGACAATATCATCGGCCCAACGTTTCTGAGGCCGGCCTATTCCTCTTTTCATGTCCCATGGTCTCCATCCTAGGACTCTGGGTGCCCATCTGTCTGTTCCCTGTCTGGCAACATGACCTGCCCATTGCCCATAGATGCCACACTTTTTGAAAAATACGATTTTTCGACAAACTTATAAATTAAACTATCTGATACTTATGTGACGTTTAGTTTACCTATTATATAATATTGTGCATGTGTAAAAAGTATAGTATTTATGGTATTTTTTTTGTAAGAAATTATTTTCGAAACCCCTATGAATGAGGGTAGATGCCTACTCTATGGGATAGATGCCTCAATGTTATTTTGAGTGGTGGGATAGTTGCCTTATGAAATCAGTCAAAACAATATTTTTAATGTATTATTTTATTTTGTCACAGTTATGTCACAATCATTTTTGACCCCATAAAATTAACATTATAATTCAGTTTAGCAATTTTATACCTAATATTTTATACGAAAGTTATTTTTTTTCATTTGCAAATGTTTAGCCCGTCTACATTGATTACAGATATTCCCGTACAAAGTGCAACTCTTGAAGCCACTTCCTGCACATAATACGAGTACATTGTATCCAATCCACCTTAGATTTAGTTTTTCGGTAATTTTCAAAACATTCCACGCATTCATAGTCACTTTCTTCATCTTCATCACTATCTTCTGAAACTACTCTAAGTCTTTTTTGACAGTAATGAAGTTATCTGCACTTCAGATAAGGTACGTTGTTTTCTATTTTTGCATAGCAAGCGTAGGTTGGCTTTACCTTTAACTTTATTTTCGTTTGCAGAAATATTTTCTTTAGTGGTCAGTAGGTACTGCAGCCGATTGCTTCCCTCTCTTGTATAATGACATATAGCGTTTTTAAGAACATCTTCGGTCTACATGGCTCTTGGTCTTGCTCTTCCAATTTTGCGTACGTATTTGCGTGGCATTGCTGGAAAATAAAAATGCTGAATTAGTATGGGATAGATGCCCCTTAGGGCAACTATACTCACGAGGACTGGGGCATCTGTCCTTTTTGGAGGGGATAGACGCCTTTAAATATATAAAATGAGTTAACTGAAAAAAATACTTAATCACAGTACAATCTTTGCATTTAGTGTATACATTGATCGTAAACATAAAAATATTATCACTTACCTCATACGCTCAAAAGTTCCGAGCGAAATGATAAAGTAGGAAATCGAAATCCAGCAATCGTTCGAGCGTAATCACCTATTTAACAAGTTCCTCACTCACGCGACCGTCACAACGCGATGCACTTGGCACCCTGGCGGAGAGTGGGGTAGAGCTTTGTTATAAAGTCAAAATCGGCAGTGTAATAGTTATGCATGTCTCGATATGATAATCGTGGCATCTATCCCCCTGCGGCATCTATCCCACTTTTACCCTATCCTGTATAACCCGACTGATATCCTGTATAACCCGAATTGATATCCTGTATAACCAGATCGAAAGATCTGTAATAAGAATAAGGAAGAATAAAGACAGGTGAACGATTTTTTGGTCATTCGACGTGCATCAAATTATTTATTTTGCGCTATCTGTGGGATTTCGACCCTTGTGCGGACATGTAGCTAATTTACATTTAAAATTCGTCCAGGACATTGCGTGGCGAAAATACTTTGTGAAATTACAATACTTCATACGAGTTGGTAGAGACCAGCTTCAAATCGACATTCGGTATACTTCCAATGGGAAAACGGTCAAGCTTAATTGAAAATGGCTGTCCGTTTCACTTAATTAAAGTTGCCAATACTGGAGAATG
This sequence comes from Lepidostoma basale, assembly GCA_022606425.2. Lineage (NCBI taxonomy): Eukaryota > Metazoa > Arthropoda > Insecta > Trichoptera > Lepidostomatidae > Lepidostoma > Lepidostoma basale. The sequence goes on from JAHDVF020001244.1 coordinate 87,099, forward strand.
TTCAAAGTTATAAATCGAGCGTGTAAGCTGTATTCAACTACGAGTAATTAATGTCTTAATTAAGAAATACTGTAATTATACAATGGCAGTACATAATGGAGTTCTAGTGCCAACCCTCATTTCATTTCATTTATTTTGATAATAATCACAAACATTACAGACATACAATTCCAAATCGTTTGCAATTACATTATAAACAGAGAAGTGTTAAAAATATAAGATAAAATCACAACATTGATATTGCATCCCTGAGGCAACTCACACTATCACGAAATATGTCGACCTCCGAGGCCATCCGATTAAGCAATAAGATTGCCCTACCCACGGGCATAACCATTGGCAAGTAGGTTCTGCAGCGTGGCAAATAAAACAATCTGTGCTGTCTTTGACGAAGGTAATTATCAGGGACAAATAAACCTACATCACTCAGGACATCCGAGTTCTGTATACGGCCGCCAATCAGCCGAAAGAAGTGAACTCCCAAGTGAATGTTCCTCTTCATGTATGGAAGTGAAACTTGGAGCTGGCAAAAGAAGGATGAAAGCAGGATAAACGCCGTAGAAATGAGATCACTAAGAAGATGGTGCGGGAAAACATTGTATGATAGAATACCGAACGATGAAATAAGAAATGTAAGGCAGATGACTGCATCATGAATAAAATTAAAAAAGGATCCCTGAGATGGTTCGGACATATGGAACGAATGGATGAGAGGACGACCGAGGAAAACATGGCATGACCGAATTAATCAATTACTAAAAGGCGGCCACTTTCGAAGTCGGAACAATCGACGTGCGTGCATGATACGATGTATGAACGTAGAGGAAGCTCGAGAGGTATGCCAGGACAGGCCAGTGTGGCGATCCATCCTCTCTGCCTGCCCCTTCGGGGAAATGGCGTGATGGTTATTTAGTTAGTTCTGTAATTATATGTCAAACTTATTGAACGCAAAGGTATGAGCACTGTGGAATTCCATAGTATACCTGTATACTTAGGAAATTGGAAAACTTTGTTTAATCCATTATTTAATAAAACATATTATAGACGTCAACATATTTGGGATACCTCTGACATATATTGTTTTATAGCATGTATGTGTGTTTTGTAAAATTCCATAATGTTTTTATTTATTTTGTTTAGCTGTTTTGTGTCCAAATGAGTCCCCTTAACGTTGTTAGATTGTTATGTCTCGTTTGTGTAAAATAAAGATAAATAAACAATATACTTAGGAAATTAAAAATAACTTTGTTTGATCCACTAATTATTAAAAAAATATTTAAAAAACACGACACGTTTCGGAGGATACCTCCATCTTCAGGTGTAAAAACATAATAAAAACTAAACAAAGAAAGACTAATAATTCTTTGTTTAGTTTTTATTATATTTTTACACCTGAAGATGGAGGTATCCTCCGAAACATGTCGTGTTTTTTTATATATTTTTTTTCAAATAGTGGATTAAATAAAGTTTTTCAATTTCCTAATAATAAATAAATATAATTATATTATTATATATTATAGTATTATTATAACCTATCCAAAAAAGCTAGAATGGTGGTGTACAATGGTGTTCTTCTACCGACTGTTATGTATGGAAGCGAAGCATGGAACTGGCAAAAGAAGGATGAAAGTAGAATAAATGCAGTAGAAATAAGATCTCTTAGACGAATGTGTAGATACTCTGTGTATGATAGTGTGTCGAATGAAAATATAAGAAGTGAATGCGGTGCGAATGATGGTGTCATGAACAAAATAATGAAAGGATCATTAAGATGGTTTGGATATATGGAAAAAATGAATGAAGAAAGAATGGTAAAAAAATTATATGTAAATGATGTAAATGGAACCAGAAATAGGGGAAGACCGAGGAAAACGTGGCACGATCAAATTAATCAAATATTGAATGTCGGCCATGTGAGGAGTCAGAGAAATCGAATAGGTATTAATGTTTTTTTTTTTTCAAAGCAAATCAGTTTATTTTCTCAAAAGACATTACAAACATTTTTTATATAATATTATAGTTTAAGGCATCTATTGAGAACAGGTGAAACATAATAAATATATAATACCAGGAACGAATGAGAGATGGTTCGACATTAGGAATACAAGATACTCTCCAAAGTCAAGAGTATTTGTCTTCTGAACGTACTTTCACGAATATGAAAGACATCGATCTCCGAAGCGATCATGTTCAGCAGTTTGATTGCTCTCCCCACCGGCATCACCAGAGGCAGGTTGGTTCTGCATGTTGGGAGATAAAACAGTCTGTGCTGACGCTGTCGAAGATAACCATCCGGAACATAAAGATGGATAGCCTCCAAGATGACGGAATTCTCAAAGAATCCCCTGATAAGTCTGAAGAAATGGGTAAGTGTGCACCCATCCCTTCTTATCTGTAAACTATTGGTCCCCAGCATGCCCAAGAGGAATGCAGTGGGATAAAGCCACGGATAGCTACCAAACTCCCTCATGTAGAGATATCTCAGAAATCTTTTCTGAACCCTCTCTAACATGAGCGAGTATCTCGCCTCGTGGGGACTCCATATCACCAAGCCACACTCGAGCCGGCTCCGGACCAATGAGTTATACAAAATTCGCAAAACATAGGGATTCTTGAAAACTCTACCAGTTCGGAGAATAAATCCCAACATTTTCAGTGCAACTCCACATATTTTCTCGATGTGTGCATGGAAAGTCAGCCTACTTTCATAAACGATACCAAGATCCTTTATCGTTGAAACACGCTTAAGTTGCTGGTTATCCATTGTGTATCTGTAATAAACAGTACGCAATGCTCTCGTAAAAGATAAAATTGCGCATTTAGAGATATTGAAATAAATTTGATTGGTTTTACTCCAGCGGACGATATTATTTATATCTGACTGGAGATGGAGGCAATCTTCGTGGCTTTTTATCTCAAGGAATAATTTAAGATCATCTGCAAATAAAAGAAATCGCGAAAATTTTATAACCCTCGCGACATCATTAATGAAGATGGTGAAGAGGAGTGGACCAAGGTTTGAGCCCTGTGGCACACCGGAATATACGGGAAAAAGTGCAGATTGAAATATACCTATGAGGCAAACTGTTTCCTCTCCCTCAAGTAGCTAATAAAAAATATAACCAACCTAGAAGAGAAACCAATTGTCGACAGCTTTCGCAGAAGTACATCATGGTTGACGGTATCAAAGGCTTTAGAAAAGTCATTAAAAGAGCAGTCAACCTGGTGACCATTGTCTAAAACCCTTATCACATATTCTGTGAAAATCATGAGATTGGTTTCAGTAGAACGCCCCTTCCTGAATCCGTGTTGTTGAGGAAGCGAGAGAAATATGTCGGGAGAGAAAAGTGTGGCAGTCCATTCTTTCTGCCCACCCCTTCGGGGAGACGGCGTGATGGTTATTTAGTTAGTTAGTTAATTATATATAACTACGTTTTTTGAGAGATGTTATTTTTACAACAATTTATTACTTTTCACAGACATGTTCGGTTGTAAAAATACGAAGAGCAATTATACTCGTATTTATTCAAATGGCCGTTCACAATGGAGTTCTGGTCCCAACCCTTATGTATGGAAGCGAAGCATGGAACTGGCAGAAGAAAGATGAGTGCAGAATAAATGCGGTAGAGATGAGGTCCCTAAGACGTATGTGTGTTAGGACGATGTACGACAGAATCTCAAATGCTGATATTAGGTGTATAAAAATATGTACGACAGAATCTCAAATGCTGATATTATATAAGCAAGGAATGTAGAGCGAAAGAAGGTATTATGAACAAAATTATGAAAGGTTCGCTGCATTGGTTCGGACATATGGAGCGCATGGGTTATGAAAGAATGGTTAAAAAAGTATACGTTAACGATGTAAATGGAGTAAGGAGTCGAGATAGACCGAAGAAAACATGGCATAACCAAATTAATCAAATATTAAAGGTTGGTCATGTCAGAAGCCGGAAGAATCGACGTGCGTGTATGACTCGATGTACGAGTATGAATGTGGAGGAATCTAGAGAGGTGTGCCAGGATAGAGTAATGCGGCGGTCCATTCTCTCTGCCTACCCCTGCGGGGAAACGGCGTGATGGTTTGTTGTTGTTGTTGTTATTCAAATATATATCCACACTACAAAGTGAAGGCGAATATAGGCAAAGAATAATATAATTGTACAATGTGCTTACTATCAAATTAGGTAAATACAATCACAACGACACAATAAAAACATGTTTATATCAAAGAAACAAAAAATCGATTCCAGAGCACTTAAAATATTTTAATAGCACATACATTCAACAGATCAAAGAGCCAATTATTTTTTATCTTTTCTGTCGATGCCAATATCTTGTGTTTGATCACCACTTATTTCGAGAGTTTTCGTTCGCTTATTTTTTTAATAGTCAATTTAACGTTACGTAAAAAATCTGTTTTTTTAAACAAGAATACAAATAAAAGACAGCGTTTAATAACATTCATAAAACCATGATTTTTTTAAAATTATTGTTAATTTAACTTATTGAACGCTAAGGCATTAACATTGTGGAATTCAATAGTAATATACTAAGGAAATTAAAAATAACTTTAAATAATTATATAAATAAAACAACTTTGTATTTAACCACGGTTATTATATTGATGCTAACTAGATTCGCTTGGACCCAAGCTTCATCAGGGCAGTATAATAACTCCGTTTTTTATACTGAAGTTATTATACTGCCTATATAAGTTATTATACTGCCCTGATGAAGCTTGGGTCCAAGCGAAACTAGTTGGCATCAATTGATGTTTTATTTATATAATTATTTAAAATGTCTAACCACAAAGTGAGTGCTTTATATGAAGAATTAAAAATAACTTTGTTTAACTACTAATTATTTAAAAATATATTAAAAAACACGACATGTTTTGGAGGATACATCCATCTTCAGGTGTAAAAAAATAATAAAAACTAAACAAAGAAAGACTAATATAAAAACGCATTTAAATTTCGATACAATTATTCAAATTTAACAGGTTTATTTTTAAATTTGACTTATAACAAATAGCGCAGGTTAATTTTTAAATTTAAATTATTGTAGCGAATTTTAAATGCGTTTTTATTTTAGTCTTTTGTGTTAAGTTTTTATTATATTTTTACACCTGAAGTATCCTCCGAAACAAGTCGTGTTTTTTTAATATTTTTTTAATAATTAGTGGATTAAGCAAAGTTATTTTTAATTTCCTAAGTATATTATGTATTTTCTTTAATTTCACAAATGAGATATAACAATCGAACAACGTTTAGGGGACTCATTTGGACACAAAACAGTTAAACAAAAATAAATGAAAACATTCTGGAATTTTACAGAGCACACATACTTATGAAACAATATATTTATGTATATTATTATTATTATAATTATTAATATTTATATATTTATTGTTATGAAACAATATATCTCAGAAGAATCACAAATATGTCGACGTCAGTGCGGTAGTTCTCCTAAAACTGATGATATATTTTTTTATGAATACTATCTTATTAAACTGTGTTTTATTTACAAATTTTAGGAATTTCATTGCCACACCTCGTACTTTATTCAATTCAATTTAATGTATTTATTCAAAAAATTATAAACATTTCAGAGTAACAAATCCAATTCGTTTATAATCACAATATACAGAAATAAATTTAACAATTTAAAAAAAAATTACAAATAATATAATAAGAAAACAAATGAGAACAAGTAAGAAAAAAGAAAAACAGGAGACAATAAATAAAAAATATTCGAGAACAGTTTGATAAAGATAAACATTTTTGTACAATAAGAAGAGAAACAAATAGTAATTTAATACATAAGAGATACTTTCTGAGGGTAGCCTCGCTATCGTGAAAAATGTCCACATCCTAAGAGATGCGGTTAAATAGGATTATTGCCCTGCCCACGGGCATTACCTTAGGTAGATTGGTTCTACACAGTGGCAGGTGAAATAATCTATGTTGCCTTTGTCGCAGATAATTGTTGGGGACAAACAAAGTCAAGTCATTCAAAATATCGGAATTATGTATTCGACCACAAATCAGTTGAAAAAAGTGAACACCCAGGTGGATAGTTCGTCTTATTTTCAATGATTGGTAGCCGAGCATACCCAGCAAGAAATCAGATGGGTACAGCCAGGGTAGTAACCGTTTCCTTTAAGGTACAGAAATCGTAAGAATTTTTTCTGTACCTTCTCGATTAACAGACAATATTTTGTTTCATGCGGTATTATTGGCTTCATGCGGTATTATACTTGGCACATTTGCAATGTTCAGCTCTCAACTACCTTTAGACTTAACTCCATTCCGTTTATAAGTAATATTTCTGTATCATTTTATTAACATTTACGACCACGGTCCGAAACATGTTTGTGAAAAGTGCAAAAAACTGTAGTGTGAAAATATGATGTTTTTAAAATTTATTCAGACCGTATTTTTTTTTACGGTGTAATTCTGCTCGAATTTCACTCCGGCCAATGTTATTAGGTACAATAAAAACGCGATTCTATACAAGAGCGACACTTCCAGCCGGCGCAACAGCTGTCTAGCTGGAGTGATCATTAGTGCGTTTACAGCGCCACTAATGAAGCGAGGCTGCGATCATTCAGGGAGCGGGGTGTGTCACTCTGCACGGGGTGGGTCTGGCAATGTAGCTACTTTTCATCCGGAGCGCCGTTACATGCTATTGTAAGGGAGTTACTCATTACCACGCCGTTTCATCAAGGGGGTATTATAGTGTAGAAAATTTAAAAAATCATTAAGACCTTTAGGAATATGACCCTAAGAGGAATTTCGGAAATTTTGAATATTTTCGAAGTTACAGCTATTTTTGTGACGCACCGACTAAATCGGTCCAGCCGGGACGAATGAAAAAAACAGGCAGGCAAATTCAAACTACCTAGAAAAAGCCTACATTATGAAAACTCTTTTGTACTCAATAAGGTCGAAAATTGTGTGGGACTGGGTTCGCTAAATAAGAAAATGTAAGTATAACATACCATTAAACGACTTAGATCGGGCGAAATTTGACTCCAAACTTTAAAAACGCGTTTTTCCAAGACTTTTTTTTTCGATACGGTTGATATGATATCTTTCATATGGGTTTTCTGGTCTAGAGCCATGAATTTTAGGTACTTTTTTAAGTGCCATAAAAAAAGGCAAACAATATTTTTAGCATGAATTTTTTTAACAGATTAATATTTCAAAAACACATAAAATAAAATAAAAAGTGAAAAAATTTAAAACTCAAATGTTATCAGCCGATGAAGTGGGGGGTCTCAAAAAAATGGCGTGCGACTGTAACCGCGATTCCATCCCTCAAACCATTCGGAAAAAAAAATTAAATGGATTATGAATTTAGATTAATGCCGCTATCGTATGAACTAAAAGAGTTAAAAAATATTATTTTTTCACAAAACGGCAGCTAACTAAAAAAAAAACTTTTTTTACTCCTTTTTTTTGAGTTTTCCGAATTTTTAAAAAATAGTGGAAATTCAAATTTTTAGACTGAGGCTAGTACCTACAATAGGTAAGTAAATCGGTTGAGTAGAACTTTAGAAATCGTGGCTACCGTTTTAAAAAATGCAGTTTCGAGAAAAAGGCATTTAAAGTTCCGCATAAAGTTTCGCGGAGTCTAAGTCAAAAAGAGATATTTTATACTTCATTTATTAAATCCGCCATTCCTGCTGCATATATGGGACCTTCCTCCGCATCGAAAAAAACATTTTCCGCGTTTCTCTTTTCATTTTTATTACATTATCATTCAGAGAAGGATTTTCGATTTTCGATCACAGGTAGATGGATAGTCCCTAATGTCTTTTGTCCAATGGTTCCGGCCAAGCCGGTTTGGATGCCGGGTCACTAAAACAGCTATATCTCCGAAAATAATTTGAATTTTGAAAAATCCTCTTAAATACACATTCTTAAAGGATTAAGATTTGAAAATATGAAGAAAAAAATAAAACGATTTTTACAAATTTCGAGACCAGAATAGTAAATATAAAAATATAAAAAAAGTAAATATAAAAAAAATTAATAGCATGACATTTTTAAATAAAATAATTTGACAACGCTATCAAATTAGTCTCTGTCGTTTTTGGGCAGACAACAAAAGAGTCACCAATCTAAGCGCTTCGGTGGGACCACCGTAGCCTTATTGTTTTGTTTGCAACTACCTTGAATGGCACCCTACAACCCGACTTCCCGCTCCGAGGGCTGAATTATTGGCTCGGGGTAACTTAATTAGAATTAAGAAACGGAGATTAATTAAACCGATACGATATTGAATCAGGTGCTGTTCTAAATTAAACAATCAACCTGCTTTACGTTGCCTCGAACCGGTTCCCGAGATAATAATATTAATGTCTTTATTACAATAATTAGGAAGATACTATCCCGTCTAATGGATCCAGAAATTGCTTATGTCTATGGTGAGAGTAGAATGTAATTAAGAAAATAAATAAAAGTTAATCTTTCTAGATAAGTGGTTCATTTACCTTAACCCTTAACGTACCGTGTTCAAAACAAAACGCTTGCTCCCATGTGGTAAGTTCAGTTTACCGCTAACTTTATCTAAATATCAAGCATATGACTAGATGAATCAAAATTTAATTTATGTCATCTTGTAGGGAATTTCATTAGGAATAGATCGATATCTATAACATACATGGATTATTTGAAAAACATATCATTATTAATTTTTTTCTGGAACCATGCGATTTCTGATATGTAATGCGTCATAACATACGGGCGACTAAAAATCGACTAAAAGTCGGGTCGAAACTTGTCTGCACGCCGGGCCGGCGGGGCGAAGATAAAGGCACCTAGGCAAAATGTATAGTACGTTCAAGACAACGAGTACGTATTAATATTTGTCCCTTTTGGTAAAGTGTTAATATTTTCACAGTTCTGATATTATTAAGTTACGTGGTGCGTTTTCATCCAGTCGGTATCATTACGTACCTATTGAAAAGGTCAAAGATATAATTTATAATATGTTCAAAACAGCGAGTAAGTATTTGTCACTTTTGATAAAGTTGTAAATATTAGCAAAACAAATTCTACCTTAACACGAATGAAGGTGAGGGCAGTCTTAGAAAATATTTTTTTTTGGGATGAAGGAAGTAATTTTTTGCTTTTTTTTTTATTACGAAATATTGAGAACACTTCAATGGAGGATTACAATTTTTTTTATAATATTAGGGTCCATAGGTTTTAAGAAAATCAACTTTAAATTGGCAGTGGAAACTCAATTGACCACATGGCAACGCGACGGTTAAGAACGATATAATGATTTGAAGTGGTTCTATTTTTAAATTACGCGCCATCTGTGCGGATCTCACCCATCTAATCCGGGGTTGCGTCTATTGTCTACCACGGCTGCGTTCACACTGTACACGACCACTGTACACGTCACATTTTACTGGAGATAGCGGGAATTTAATTTAATAAAATTTTTAAGACTCTAAAATGACAACGGGCAGGTCACGTAGCCAGAAGCTCAGATGAAAAATGGACAAGAAGACTGCTGACTTGGATACCGTGGACGGCAAAGAGAAGGGTGACCGCAACTACGGTGAAAGGATGATCTGAACAGACATGTCGGAATAACCTGGATGCAGTCTGCACAAGACAGAGTAACATAGAAGCAAATGGAGGAGGCTTTTTTCCAGGAGTGGACGGGAATAGGCTGAGAAAGAAGAAGAAGAAGTGAGAATATAGAATTACTTCTACTTCTCCCTCTTCTTCAGCCTATTGTGGTCGTCCACTCCTGGACGTAGGCTTCCTCTCGTATTTTCCACTCCCTTGTATCCGTATCCAGGCACTTCTCGTACTCTTCCAGATATTGTCGCGCCTACACAACTGTGGTCGCCCAACTCCATGCTTTAGCGTTTTCGGGTACCATCACAGCAGTCGCTTTGTCCACTTTTTATCTGGGTCACAAGTGACGTGTCCCGCCCAACGCCAGGGTTGCGGCCGACTTGATAACGTGATTTAACTAACTAACTAACTAACTAACCATCACGCCGTCTTCCCGGAGGGGTAGGCAGAAAGAATTGAACGCCACACTGTTCTGTCCTGACATACTTCTCTCGCTTCCTCTACATTTTGTCATGCACATGATTTCTCCGACTCCTCACGTGACTGACATTCAATATTTGATTGATTTGATCATGCCACGTTTTCCTCAGCCTTCCACTGTTGCTAGCTCCGTACACGCCGTTTACATATACCTTCAATACCATTTTGTCTTCACTCATTCTTTCCACGTGTCCAAACCATCTTAATGACCCTTTCCTTATTTTGTTCATAACACTTTCATTCGCACCACATTCACTTCTTATACTTGCATTTGACACTATATTATATTATATATAGTTTTACACACATTCGTCTTAGAGATATCATTTCAACTGCATTTATTCTACTTTCTTTTGCCAGTTCCATGCTTCACTTCCATGTATAAGTATTTCTTCCCGCAGATCAGCTCCTCCCACCAGGTCTATGCCTAGATACTTGAAGGTCCCGACCTGTTCTATGGGTTGATTTTCTATAACCAGGTTACATGTTTTTGGTGTTTTGGAAAAGGTCGAATAGCATGTATTTTTTATTTTGTGGTAATTTTTAACTGTACTTTAATTTTTCAAATTGAGTTCGATGTCAACGAGCCTGGCGAAACCGGTCGCTGTCGAAATGAGCCCAAAAGTAGAAGTAGTTAAAAACGTGTTTAATTATTATTTAAAATGATTTTCTATCAAGAGATTTCAGTAAAATCATTTGGTTATCTTAATATCACAAGGGTTAAATAAAGACGTTTATTCGTTCAAAAAATCACCTCTCCTAGCATTCAAAGTTTTTACAACACTTTGTGTGAAATTGCGACAGGCGACACTGTTTCTTTTCCACTTTGATAGTAGTTGAGCAAGGGGAAAATGGCAAACTTCAGCCTTACTTTATTTGTAACGGAACGATTCCGACGCAATGTATTAACGAAAGAAAATAAAGCATATAAGAGACCCCGGACACGCCAAAAACCAAGCAAAAACTTCTTGTACACAAGAAAAGAGCTTTTTAAAAGCTTTGGTCCCGGTGTGCTTTTATATTTTTTTTATAAATAATGACTAAAATATGAATAGAAACGTCTGTCTTCTCGGAGTTTTATTATATTTTAGAAGAATTGACATTTTCGCCCTTCTAAGGCTTTTTTCATTCAATAGTCCATTGTTTTGGCCGAAACATTATGATACCTTAACATTTTAAACTGTTAAATGAAATAACTTTGTTTTTGTATCACAATTGTATTTTATTTTACGCGACAGCTGTATCATTAACCTATGTTGACATCATGAGGTGTTTTTCTTCTCTTCATTCCTTCATCTCCTTCACTCTCACACACTTCTTCGATATTTACATTAGAACGGCTTGTGTTTGGACGACCAGTGCGTTTAGTTTAGTTGAAATTTTACATGTTAATAATAAAACTATGACTTTGAACAATTTTATTGATTGTTGAGTTTTTTGTTTTACTCTTGACTTTGGAGAGTATCTTGTTATCCTAATGTCGAACCATCTCTCATGCGTTCCTGGTATTATATATTTATCATGTTTTACCTATTCTCAATAGATGCCTTAAACTATAAAAAATGTTTGTAATGTCTTTTGAGAAAATAAACTGATTTGATTTGATTTGTTTTGTAAAACTCCGTTATAATTATTATAATAATAAACGCGAATGTTTAATGGTTTTACTTGATTTAATTCATATAATTACTCATATAAATAGCAGTTACAAATTTGTTTCTCCTTGCGAGGGCATTTTCAAACTGAACATTTTCGAACTGAAGGTTCAATTTGAAAATGTCCTCGCAAGGCGAAACAAATTTGTAACTGCTTTTTATATACGACCTTCGTGGCAGAGTGGTTACGAGCTCTGACTTCCATGCCGAAGGTCCTGGGTTCGATTCCCGGCGATGGCAGAGTAATTGTCACACTGTCTTTGGTCTGGTGTAGAATTCACGTGACAATAAAATGGCGATAGATTGGCTACCTATCACATGTCACGAGAATCAATATAATACCTAAAAAATAAAAATTGTATACATTAATTGGGTCCAAACGACCTGTTGAGTACAAAAAATTATAATAATAATAATTAAATGAATTAAATCAAGTCAAACCATTAAACATTCGCGTTTATTATTATAATAATTGAATAATCTTGTTATCTTAAAAATTAAAAAAGCAATAAAAAAATAAAGAAAATACTATAAATAATCAAATAAATTTAGCGAATCAATATTTGATTTATTTCCTTTGTTGTATAATATATTTTTAATTTATTCACAATATTTGTTATAACAAAAGCATAAGCTTTTCGATAAAAAAAAACACTTCCGCATTAAACATCCGCAACACAAAGTTATGGCGAATATAGAAGAAACTTAAAATATTACTTTATAAGGAGTACTTTTCTCTCCTCGCAAAGTACACCATAAATAGACGTCGGTTTTCAGTATCGTGCGTTATATTTCTTACGTCCTTTTAAGATCTCAGCCAGTGTCAACTGTTTGAAGATTCCGTAGAGGCGAGAGTTTAATGCCTTTCCATTACGAGAATACAGTTTGTCGCCCCGGTAAGAAATAACGGTCAGTTATAATAGCATTTTACGATCAGTCGGCGCCGATACAGCATTATTCTTAAATTTATTGTGGACTATTTTATGTTTCATTGCCATTATTAAATTTTCATGGAACAGGATTTCGCTTTTTGTAGCGTGAAAATATAAGTGTGTTCGATTAAATTATATTTATTAGAAAATATAAATAATAACAAAAGTTTCTTCTATATTCGCCATTGTGTTTTAGATGTTTTATTTGTCTTTTTCTTTTTTATATACTTTGTATATATCATCTTCTTCTTCTTTTTCTTTAGCCTGTATTGACCGTCCACTCCTGGACGTAGGCCTCCTCTCACATTATTCATTCTCTTCTATCCTGAGCGATCCGCATCCAGGCTCTTCCCGCACTTCTCCGGACATCGTCGCGCCAACGCAACTGTGGGCACCCAACTCCACGCTTTGCCGTCCTTGGCCACCAGCACAGCAGTCGCCTTGTCCACTTTTCATCTGGATCGCGAGCGACATGTCCCGCCCATCGCCAATTGAGGGTTGCGGTCATCTTGATAACATCGGAAACCTTTGTCCTGACTCTTATGTCCTCATTTCTGAGTCTGTCCCGTAAACTGATACCCAACATGGCTCTCTTCATTGCTCTCTGAGTACAACACAATTTTTTTTTCGGACAACCAGTCCTTCTTCAGTGATACATATCGCACGCTTAATAGAACACTGGCTTCACTAAAAAAAACAAGTTTTGCTCAATCTGACATGAGTCGGTGTTTTAACAAAAACAGTCGAAAAACACGTACGAATGGATAGCGTTAACAATGTGAAAAATAGATGGATAGCGTTAACATAAGCCTCTGTCTAATGTAAACTCAATTATGACCTAAACCATAATCGGTCAGTTTACTATTAAGCGTGCGACATTTAAAATTGTTTACAAATATGATCAGTTTTGACAGATGTTATAAAGATTATTTTGGAATACTTTTGTTATAACAAATATTATGAATCAATTTAAATTTTAAAATAATAATTTTAATTTCTTATTGGGGTTCAGGTAATTACTTATAACAAAGGAAATAAATCAAAGATTGGACTTGATGTTAAATTTATTTGATTATTTATAATATTTTCTTTATTTTTAATTGCTTTTTTAATTTCTAAAATTTCCATATTGCTCAAAGTTATATTTCTATTATTAACATGCAAAATTTCAACACCATTATCTTTATTCAATGAATGATCTTTTCCAATGAGGTGGTTAGCAAATTCAGAAAAATTATTAATGTTAGTGTTGTATATACAAAGTATATAAAAAAGAAAAAGACAAATAGCAGAAGTGTCTATAATATATTTTTCTTTCTTGTATAATGATAATATAATGAAGTTCTAGTGCCAGTAGTTCCTTATGTATGGAAGTGAAGCTTGGAGCTAGGAAAAAAGAATGAAAGTAGGATAAATGCCGTAGAAATGAGATCACTGAGAAAAATTGTGTGCGAAAACGATGATAGAATACCAAATGATGATTTAAAGAAGAAATGTAAGGCAGATAATTGCATTATGAGCAAAATTAAAAAAGGATCCCTGAGATGGTTTAGACATATGGAACGAATGGATGAAAGAAGAATATTTAAAATATTGTTCCTAAGCAGTGTGAGTGGAAAGAGAAGCCGTGATAGACTAAAGAAGACATGGCATGACCAAATTGATCAAATACTGAAAGGCGACCACATTCGAAGTCCTTAAAATCGACGAGCATGTTTCGATGCATGAATGTGGAGAAATATAAAGAGGTATGTCAGGGCAGAATGGTACGGCGGTGCATCCTCTCCGCCTACCCCTCGGAGGAAAAATCTCCATATTATTGGCCGTTATTTTCGCCATGCTAAGGTATTATCAAATGCAAGCACATTTGATGCCTAAGCAAGGCGAATTATTACCCAATAAATAAAATATGTTCTCTATAGAGAACAAGTCGCTAGACGCAAATGGCAGTGGATCGGTCACACTCTGAGACGGAACCCAGCCTGCATCGCTCAGGGTGCACTAGACTGGTCCCCTATGGGGGGAAAGAGAAAGCGAGCAGACCTAAAGCCACCTGGAGAAGAACCCTGCAGGACGAGGTTAAAGCAGCAGGCCTCACTTGGGATGATGTTAGGCATCAGGCATGCGATAGAGTCGGGTGGAAAAGGTTCCTTGAGGCCCTATGCACCACGGAGGTGTGACAGGAAAAAAAGAGGAATTAGAAGAAATACAATATAATAAAACTTCTAAAAAACATATTTTCATTTGTTAATTTTTTTTAAATATGGATTTTTTTTATCATTGTTCAAGAAACAACAAACACTAAGTGAACAGTATTTTCGATATATTTGACTGTACCTTTTAGTAAATTGATTTAAGCTTGCGCGAACATTGCGAACGAAGCTTTTTCCTGAAATGACCATCGCCAAATTAATAGTACATATTATATAATCCAAGCTTATTTCGGTCACTGGCACAACTACGAAACGTCCCCAACCAATTACGTCGCTGAAACAATATCACAGACCGCATTCATTATCGTGGGCCCAATAAATATTGGAATTCGTGTCGAAAGTCCACAAAACAGGAAAGATAATCCATCATTACCTTAATCCGTCCACAATCAATGGAACAATGCGCGAATTCCACATTCCCTCGGACCTGTAGGAAATTATTTCGTGGAACGTCCAGCTTATTGCGGAAGAGGCCTCCGTAGCATCTAAGGGTTGACCACTCTCCCGTTAAAGTAATCATAAAATATGTTTCATTATTAATAATAACTTACATTTTATTTCGTTTAACACAGACATGCTTCGGTACAACATAAACTATATCAAATAATCTATTGTTTTGACCGAAACACTATGATACTTCAACATTTTACAATGTTAAATTAAAAAACTTTGTTTTATGTATCACAATTGTATTTTATTTTACGCGACAGCTGTTTCGTCAACCTATGTCGACATCATCAGCTGTTACAAATAGGTGTTACAATTGCGCGTAGTGTGTAAACACTGCTATAATATCACTATTTATTTTTATTCACTTAGAATGTCGCGACAGCTGTTTCGCCAACCGATGTTACAAAAACCAGTTTTTTGTAACACCTGATGATGCCAACATCGGTTGGCGAAACAAAGGAGAGAATGAGACAAAGGAAAGAGACATAGAGATGAGACACATAGACTTTGAGATTATGTTTTATTATTTTTTTATTATTATTGAGGGTAACAAACAGCAATTACAGTATATGAATATAAACACACAGAGACAACAAAACAAGGCCAATTACATGCTACCATAAATATTATATAACAACTGACATAAGGTTAAATATATAAGAAGAATAAAGTAACACTTTGATAAGTTAAAGAGAAAACTAGTAGTATTAGTAATAATGAATAATTAAAGATAAAATATAATTTTCAAATGTATAAAAAAGAAAAAGACGAGAAAAAGTAGAGTAACTAGTTTCATTCGCCCTGAAGGGTTGCTCCAACCATTTTTTTTAAATCACTTTCATTAAGATGGAACGCATCGATGTTATTAAAACACTTATTGTACATGTCGCACGTCCGGTACACCGCCGCACTCTGAGCGTAGTTAGTCCGATAAGCAGGAAGGTGGAATATTTGGTTCGCAGTGTGTCTTGTGCGAAGCATAGGTGTATTCAGTAATAATTTACTAAGAAGTTCGGAGTTGTCTATTTTGAAGTGAAAAGAGATGAGACGAGACATTGAGAATTAAGCCCTTCAGTTACTTTCATCATCATCATCCTAAGCTCGACAGCCCTGGCTGAATCCAGGAGCTTCCTCCATTCTTGTCTGTTTGATGCCCCCATTCTCCAATTTCTCACTTGCAACACCGATGCATCCGTGTTGACACTGTCCATCCATCGCATTTTGGGCCTTCCTGGTCTTCTACGTCCCTGTGGTACTGAGAGCGTGAGGCGTTTTGTAGGGTTGTCGTCGTCCATTCTGATTATGTGACCAGCCCATCTCAGGCGCCCTACTTTGATGGATCTGATCACATCGGGCTCTTTATAGATATCATATAGCTCTCGGTTATATCGACGACGCCAACCATTGTGGTCTCTCACTGGGCCATATATTGTCCTAAGAACCCTTCTTTCAAATGCTGCGATGGACCTTTCAGTGTGTTTTGTCATCACCCAGGTTTCAGAGGCATATGTGAGGACTGGTTTGATCAGGGTCTTGTACAATAGTGTTTTTGTGGTTCTTCGCAGTAATTTGGATCTTAACTGTTTTTGGAGAGCGTAGTAACATCCTTCAGTTACTTTAAGTTACCTTAATTACTTTATTTAGCATTAACGCTGGTATATAAACTGAAACCCATTCACATAATGTCATAGCAACGCGAAACGTATGTTTTACATGAAATATAATAAAACTACCAGAAAACTTACGCTTCAATAATATTAAAACTTACGGTGTTTTTGAAATACTCGAAATCTACATAAACATTGACGGGGGTTTGTCTAAGCGAAATAAGTTATTATTTCACCATGTAAGTGATAAAAATAACGGCTTCATTCATTATAACGACTTTGGCTCATTTCCCCAATCGCTGATCGTTAACCCTACCTCAAAGTCCGTCCAGCGAGGGTAGAGCGGGGAGATTGAATTCCGGGGCAAGCGGCGGGGTTGTGAATCTATAATGGAATTGCCTCATAAGCCGATTACAAACAAACATTTGTGGGAAGGGGAACTGTGGAATCGAACTTTCACAGTTCCGCAGCCACGTTATTACGTTTGCAGTAATACATCGTCCCGGCCGAATGAGAGATCGCGCAGCGAAACGCTTTGAAAAAGTGCCAAGAATCGAATTGTTTGAAATAAAGCAAACTCATACAACTTGTAATTTGATTAAATTTGTTATCTCGCTCCCCATTTTAGTGAACATACATACATTCGAGCAGTCTCTCCGAAGGCGTAAGCAGAAAATACGTCACATTTCACAATCCTTAAAAATATATCGTCGGTTTAAAGGTAAAACTCATTAAGTGACATTTAATTTTTTATTTTTTTTGCAATTTCTGTATCAGACTTGTGAATTCTACGTCAGAAAATAATCACCAAGTGTTTTTATTAAAGAATGACTGTTTATTTAATAAAAACACTTGGTGATTATTTTCTGATGTAGAATTCACAAGTCTGATACAGAAATTGCAAAAAAAAAAATTAAATGTCGCTTAATGAGTTTTCCCTTTGAACCGACGATATATACCGAAACTCTTTAAGTGACATTTAATTATTTTTTTTTTGCAATTTCTGTATCAGACTTGTGAATTCTACGTCAGAAAATAATCACCAAGTGTTTTTATTAAAGAAAAACTGTTTTTCTTTAAAAAACTGTTTTTCTTTAATAAAAACACTTGGTGATTATTTTCTGACGTAGAAATTAACAAGTCAGATACAGAAATTGCAAAAAAAAAGCCGAGTGTTTTAGTTATTGGAAACAAGAATTGATCAATGAAAGCGAAAATGGTCGTTCACAATGGAGTTTTGGTCCAAACCCTTATGTATGAAAGCGAAGCATGGAACTGGCAGAAAAAGAATGAGAGTAGAATAAATGCAGTAGAGATGATGTCCCTAAGACGAATGTGTGGTAGAACGATGTACGACAGAATCTCAAATGTCGATATTAGAAAGGAATGTAGAGCAAAAGAAGGTATTATGAACAAAATTATGAAAAGATCGCTGCCTTGGTTCGGACATATGGAGCGCATAGGTGAAGAAAGAATGGTTAAAAAATTATACGTTAACAATGTCAATGGAGTACAGAGTCGTGGTAGACCGAGGAAAACGTGGCATGACCAAATTAATCAAATTTTAAAAGTTGGTCATGTCAGAAGCCGGAAGAATCGACGTGCGTGTTTGACTCGCTGTATGAATGTGGAGGAAGCTAGATAGGTATGTCAGGATAGAGTAGTGTAGCAGTCCATTTTCTCTGCCTACCCCTTCGGGGAAACGGCGTGATGGTTTGTTGTTGTTGTTTGTGTTTGTATTTTATGGGAATGACATGTACCGGCTTTCTAAGTTATTATCGAATTATGTGAGTAATTTAGCTAAGGCATTATCATAAATTTCAATACTTTAACAGGGCGTAACATTACATTCCTGTTAATATAATAAAATGTCTAGAAAACAGATGTTTTCATTCGTATTTTGTAGGTTTCATCAGCTCGCTGCCATCTTTTGGACCTTCTGCCATTTTTTACAATCTTGTCATGTTTCATAATTTTTATTTTATTAATTTATTTTCATTATTTACAATTTTATAAACTCGACAATGGGAGTGAAACTCAATGCCGAATGCATCAATAATATAAGATATGCCGATGACACCGTCGACACCTGGCCGATAGCATCGCAGGTCTTCAGGAGGTCCTTAGGAGCATTATCAATGCAGGAGAAGAATTGGACCCAAACATATAAAAAATACAAAATGGATGGCATTTGGCAGAGCGGATTACTCCGCTTTAACATTATGACTCGGTGGTGAACCATCGGAGAGGGTGGAACACTTTAAGTACCTGGGCAGAATGATTACATCATCTATGGACCCAGATATGGAAGTGAAGTGCAGGATCAAAGCAGTCCGTAATTCATTCAACAAAATGAGATTAATATTTTGCAATGACAACTTGAACTTAAACTAAGGCAGAGAATGTTGAAGTGCTGTATCTGGTCTGTATTATTCTTTAGCTCGGAGACTTGGACCCTGAAAGTTCACACTATGAACCGGTTGGAAGCATTCGAGATATACGAGTAGTTGCACAGTAGGTGGACAGATTTTGTCAGCGATTTGGAGGTTTTGAGGAAAGCCAATTGTAGTAGACAACTGCTAAAGGACGTTAAGGTTCATAAGATTTCATATCTGGGTCACATTCTGCGGGAAGATAAATACAGTTTGCTCCAACTAATACTGATGGGAAAAATTGAGGGGCAGCGTGGTCCTGGTAGAAGGCAAACGTCTTGGCTGTGCAACATAAGAGGCTGGACCGGGATAAGACATGTTGGGGAGCTGTTCCGGGTTGCGCAAGATAGAGAAGCCTTCGCCGGAGTGATTGCCAACGTCGCGGGGACCTGATAGAACACGCGAAGAAGAAGATTTACAATTTTCTTCTACAAAGAAATATCAGTTTAGAACATTAATATTATAAGTCTTACATCATTGTTAAAGAAACAATAAATATTGAAAAATAAGGCATTAACACTGTGAAATCCCATAGTAATACACTTAGGAAATTGAAAAAAACTTTTTGATGGTTGAGGTATTAGTTTTGTAAAACTCCATTATTAATTAATAATAGTAAACACGATTGTTTAGTGGTTTCACATGGATTTAATTTATATAAATTATATGAATCGTGACAAATTTGTTTCGCCTTGCGAGGGCATTCTCATGAATTTAATTAATTAATGTTTGGTATTATAAATTCAATAACATTGTGACGTATAACTGCATTGCAACGAGGATGGCGACATTCTCTGTGACGCAATTAGCATTTCTCGTTAAGCTTAAGCAAACATTAATCGATATTCATATCAAACGCTGGTTTGAAATTGCTTCGCCCATGGTTATGTTGTCCCGCTAATGCACGGAAGTGCGTTGAATCAATATTGAATTTGCAATTCAATGAAATTGTATACTAGGGGTATAGATAACGTGACCATTTATCTTTTCCCCCAAACCGGGACACCAAAAAAAAGGAGGGTACTTAATTATCTTCTTCGTCTGCTTTATTTCGGACTATGTCCTGTTATTTCTCGCAGCCTGTTCCTTGGATCAGTGGCGGTACTCTCATAGAGCCCAGAAGCCCGGCTTGCTTAAGAAATTTTGAACAAAACCTCTTCTAGCTTACAGAGGTTCAGCTCTTGTAACTATTCCTCTTCCGTCTGATGGGAACATTGTTGGAAGGTGATTTGGTGGGTTTTTGGTTTATGCGGGGGCATGATTACTTAGATTTGGGAGTTTTGATTCAAAATTTCTTACGCAAGCCGGGCTTCTGAGCTTCTATGGGAGTACCGCTACTGCCTGGGATGCAGATGTCCAACTGTCTCGCCATCTTTTATGTGGTCTTCATGCAGGTCGATTTCCTGTTGGTACTTTATTTGCGGCTATATTTATCACTCTTACAGAACATACTCTTTCCACATGATCTCTCCAGTAGCGTCTTCTCAGTCTTCCCCATCGCACGACATATTCCACATTGCAGATCTTTCTTATTTCAGAATTTCTTATTCTGTCTTGGAGTGTCGTTCCCGCAATGGATCAGATAGTCTCCGTTTCTGTGGTTCTTATGAGACTTTTTGTTCTGATGGTGTCGGCTCTCGTTCTATTCTATTCCATATGTCATTATAGGACGTACGCATGTCTTGTAGATTCGAATTTCGCTCTCCTTTAGCACTTAATATTCTTGTTCTTCTTATTCTTCCTTATTGTAGACCTATGTGGTCTGTTCTCCAGAGTGTTGCTCCTCCTGTGAGGTAGATTCCCAGTTGTCCTTCCATTTTTAAGGAGGTCTTCCACGAGGACGAGTCCCATGAGGCTGATAATGCAATCCAATATAGGGGAGTATGGTGGTGTCCATTCTTTAAACATGACCGTACCAGTGATTTTTTCGCTGTCTGCTCCATCTTATAATATCCTCATTCTCACATATCTCTTCTATTCTGGTGTTCCTCACTTGATTTCTCAGTGTCTTGCCTGCTTTCGTCATCAGTGTCTTCATTTCGAAAGTCATCAAAACTTGTTTGTTTGTCCTCAAACTTAATGATAATAATAATAAATTTGGACAACTTATAATGCGCTGTTTTCGCAAAAAAAATGGCCCAAATTGTTATTTTTTAAGCTAAGGCTACACACTCTGTAAACGTCAAAGAGTATATTTTCTCTTCAGATATCTTTTGTCTATGGTCAGATGCATTATGAGATTATAGGCGCAATCAAAATGAAAATACTATTACTATATATTATTTTACTGCGCATGCTCACGTCTTCATCTACTAGTACCAGATTCTACCGCCAGGATTCTAATTTGTCCGTTTTTTTTTAATTAAAAAAAATCTACTGCGAGTTTCTTTGTTTTCGAAAACGGGACATTTTGGCGTCCCGAAGCTGTTTTCGGGGACACCGGGACACGCTGATTGAAAACGGGACTGTCCCGGTGAAAACGGGATGTCTGGTCACATTAGTTTTAGAGCGCCATATCGAAAACGTTTCGAATTTTGGTATTTACCATTTCCGTTTTAATTTGTGTGTTAACCAAAGGTGGAATTGAACATTTGACACAGCCACTCCTAACAAATAAAGTTATTCGATCGAAATTTTACCTCCAAAAACAAAACATTATTATACTCGTATTTTATTTATTTATTAACTTCTTCTTCTTTCCGTGTCCTGTCAGGTCTCCCTAACGATGACCCTTGACACCCTTGAGTAGGCACACCTGTCCTGGGCAGCTCGGAACAGCTCCTCCACGGTCCTCAACCCTGTCTACTCTCGGATGTTCCTCACCCAGGAAACCTGCCTTCTCCCAACACCTCGTCGACCCTCAATCTTACCTTTATTTTTTATTAACTGTTAAAATAAATATCTTTGTTTTCGTATCACAATTTTAATTTATTATACGCGACAGCCGTTTCATCAACCTATGTTGACATCATCATCATGTAACACCTGATGATGTCAACATAGGTTGATGAAACAGCTGTCACGTAAAATAAAATACAATTGTGATACAAAAACAAAGTTATTTGATTTAACAGTTTAAAATGTTAAGGTATCATAGTATTTCGGCCAAAACAATGGACTGTTTATTTATTAACTGTTTAATTTGAAACATTTTTATAAAAAAAAAAAAAATTGTGAAATTGTCGAGATAGCTGTTTCGCCAACCGATGTTGGCATCATCAGGAATTACGATCATCTCTCAATTGTAACAACTGGCGATGCCAATATCATACATTTAAACATTCATACATCGTGTCATCACGCACGTCGATTTCTCAGATTACTCACGTTACTGACATTCAATATTTGATTTATTTGATCGTGCCATGTTTTCCTCGGTCTTCGTCTATTTCTAAATGAATGTAGAATGTTATAATTAATAACGAATTCATGATCAAGCTGAAACACATCACTAGCTTCCTCCAGATTCATATACGCACGTCGATTCTTCAGACTTCTAACAATGAACTTCTCAAGAAATTCAATTAAAAACATCACATACCTATTAACTTTTTTTGTTAATTGAAATGAATTACTATATTTTACCAAAATGAAAAAAGACAATTCAGACTGATAGGTGATGTTGGCATCACCAGTTGTTACAATTGAGAGACGATTGTAATGCTGGATGATGCCAATATCGGTTGGCGAAACAGGTATCTCGACAATTTCAGTAAAAATAATGATGTTAATTGATGGTGTTAATGATGGAAATGGAGTACGGAGTCGAGGCAGACCGAGGAAAACATGTCTGTGACCAAATTAATCAAATTTTAAAGGTTGGTCATGTTAGAAGTGGGAAGAATCGACTTGCGTGTATGACTCGCTGTATGAATGTGGAGGAAGCTAGAGAGGAATGCCAGGATAGAGTAGTGTGGTGGTCTGTTCTCTCTGCCTACCCCTACGGGAAAACGGCGTGATGGTTTGTTGTTGTTGAAAAAGATAATAAAAATTCCCTGAATTACATTACTTATATTGTCACCATGACCACTTTTTCTTTCCACAATTCCATTCCGCATACACCCACCCTGTCGCCCAACCCCCAGGCCTCATCCCTCACACCATTAAGCTAAGAAAAAGGGTAAGTTAGTATTCAAATGTAGGCGCAAAAAACAATACGAAAAACGCCATTATTCAAAACGGAGTGTATTCAAAGGATGCCGTGACAAGTGGCGAAGTGGAGAAACGGGAAAGTAGTGAGAGAATCCATCTACTTCCGATTGAAGTGTCTGGGTTCTAATCCCAGGGGGAACATTAAGGGCTGCCGGGTGGAAAGGTCTGAGGTCTGACCCGCAATATCTAATAGTGATTGATTACTTGGGAATGCGTAAATGAATTTGTTAGCTTTTGGCGAATTGGAATTCGATCTGATTTTGTGGGGTTCGTACATTTTATTTATTGTTTCTTGAACAATGATTTAAAACTCCATAAAACATTAATTGTATCTCAATAGAGACGCAGATGTAAATTGTTTTTCTGGGAACAGAATATGGTGGTCGAGACGCTTACAGGACTTATGACCTCTCATTGGTTGGGTTAAGCGATCGCTTTATGTTAACAACATTCCTAATTTCACCCTTCTTACGACCACCACGTCTAACAAATTTTTGAAAAATATATATAAACATGCTACAATGTTAAGTAACAATTCACATTTTTTTAGTTCAATCTACACTAGCGCCATCCATTAACCGTCGCGTTGCCATGTGGTCAATTGAGTTTCCACTGCCAATTTAAAGTTGATTTTCTTAAAACCGATGGACCCTAATATTATAAAAAAAATTGTAATCCTCCATTGAAGTGTTCTCAATATTTCGTAATAAAAAAAAGCAAAAAATTACTTCCTTCATCCCAAAAAAAAATATTTTCTAAGACTGCCCTCACCTTCATTCGTGTTAAGGTAGAATTTGTTTTGCTAATATTTACAACTTTATCAAAAGTGACAAATACTTACTCGCTGTTTTGAACGTATTATAAATTATATGTTTGGCCTTTTCATAGGTACGTAATAATACCGACTGTGGACGGAAACGCAGCACGCAACTTAATAATATCAGAACTGTGAAAATATTAACACTTTACCAAAAGGGACAAATATTAATACGTACTCTTTGTCTTGAACGTACTATACATTTTGCCTAGGTGCCTTTATCATACGTAAAATCTCGTAAAGTCTCGCCCCGCCGGCCGCGGCGCGGAGACAAGTTTATACTTGGTGTCCAGTTGCTCGTATGCTGTGTCGCATTCCATATCAGAAATCGCATGGTTCCAGAAAAAAATTAATAATGATATGTTTTTCAAATAATCCATGTATGTTATAGATATCGATCTATTTCTAATGAAATTCCCTACAAGATGACATAAATTAAATTTTGATTCATCGAGTCATATGCTTTATATTTAGATAAAGTTAGCGGTAAACTGAATTGACCACGTTAAGGGTTAAGATTGGGTGTGTTCCATAAAACATAATTGATATGAATGAAAACTTTTAGAAGTTTTATTATTGCATTACAAATAACTTGTATTTTAATATTGATTATGCAAACAATTAAGTTTATTGATTGTTTCTTGAACAATTATGTAAAACTCCATATTGAACAATTAAAACAAATGAATCTGTTTTCTAGAAGTTTTATTAAATTTAATGTGAATGACATATTTCGGCTCTCTAAGCCCACAGTATTATTAGTAATAATAATAATATCGCACCGTGAGTGTAAAACCGAAACAAGTGCCAATATACAGTTTGGAGATATGGGAGTTTAAAGACTTCATATTGCTTGGAAAAACTGTATTTTTTTTTAAATAAACCAATGTGCGATATGCTCATTTTTAAAGCGCCGTTTTTGTGATGTAATCACCTCAAGGGCGCATTAAAACGTGTTTTAAACCTAACCTAACCTAACCTAACCTAACCTAACCTAACCTAACCATCTAAATGTGCACCATCTAAAAATAACAATTTGTGTTAAATTATTTTTATTTTGTTATTTTATTTTATATCATTGTATTTTATATTATTTGTTTTAGATTTATTTTGTGGATGTTGGAAGATCGAAGTGTGCGCGGGAGATGCCTATTGGTGGCGATGAGGTTCGCAACCCATCACACCGCGTCTCCCGTGGGGCGAAAAGAGAAGGATGGAGTGCCGTATCGGTTAAAGTGTGACAGTCCATTCTTTCTGCCTACCCTTTCGGGGAGACGGCGTGATGGTTAGTTAGTTAGTTAGTTAGTTAAATCTAAATATGAACGCTGCGTCTGATTGATATTCGCGATCGAAAAAAGGAAAAAAAATATTTTTAAATAGATATTTAGTTGTCGGTCGAGAAGGAGTTATCACACGGTGTTACCCAAAAACACATCGAACAGATATTTAGTTAATATCCATTAATGTTTGTGTCTTTGATCGGTTTCGGCAGCTCGCTTCCATCTTCTTCCGAACATGTCATTCCCATAAATTATTATAAAATTACTAGAAAACGGACTTTTTCGTTCATATTAACTATTTAATTAGAATACAAGGTACGTGAATTTATCATATATTTCGTCATTGTTCCCTTTTATGACTTTTTGAATATGACACTCTTAGCTCAAGCATAAGCAAAGAGTATTTTTCAACGCCTTGTATGAAAGACGAAAGCTCTTAGCGTCATAGTATTTTAGGAGCCATGTTTGTATGGGCACAATCAGCCGCAGAGTGCCAACAAGTGCCAAATTTCTTTGTTATTATAATCCCACTCCTGGGAGATGGGGTATTCGCCATTCCGGGGCTCAAGGGCCACTGTTAGGGTGTATCTCGCATCCAACCCCCTCCAGGGGGGCCGCGGTCCACAGTGGTTGCTTACTCTTGTTATCAGAGATAGCCTACACTGATGCTTTGAAGATAATTATAAAAATATAAGTACCATATATAAACAAAAAATAAGTATACATAATATCTCGCAGCTATTATCTGCGAAACCGGTCGGAACTCGAAGAACAAATGGAATAAAATTTCTTGTTTTTCGCATTGGAAATATGGAAAGAATGGAAAAAAAAGTATATGTTAATGATACAAATTAAACTAGCAAAAAAAAAAGACCGAGGAAAACAAGGCAAATCGATAGATCAAATAAATAAAATTTTAAATGTCGGCCACATGTGGAGTCGGAGAAATCGACGCGCGTGCATTACACGATGTATGAATATTGAGGAATCGATAAAAGTATGTCAGGAAAGAAAAGCGTGGTAGTCCATTCTTGTTGCCTAATCCTTCGGGAGACGGTGTGAGGGTTAGTCGGTTAGTTAGATGGTTATACAGTAGGGTGGGCCGAAAAAAATCATTATTTTTTCTCGAAGTTGTAATAGCGCGGGAAAGTTGCGAATTAGGAAGACAAACAAATTGCTCATTGTAAAGGTTTGCTTAAATATAGTTCAACTCGGCGAATCAGAACAGTTTTCCAACCTGTATTGACAGTAATACCATCACATATAGAATAGAAGAAATTAGATTGTAAGAAATTAGAGACTTGACAATATTATATATTAATATATAATATTCTTTGGCATATAGAATGGAATAATACTCCTAGCGGCTTCTAACAATATGTTGGTCAACAGCCTTCACATTGTGTTAATAAGGTAGTTTGCTAAATGCCGAAAATCATTCTCCATAGATGGCGTTAGTGGGTTGGTTGTATAGGTTAATTCTTGAAAAAATTCACTAGTGCAACCAAATCTACATAGATGGCTGACTGAAACTGCCACGTGAAGATAAATATGGATTTTGAAGTATATATACATCTTCCAAAAATTTGTCATGCATGATCACAAATAACAAATGTGGAATGGGGAATGTTGTAATTACATAAAGCGTGCGCTTAACCCAACCAATGACAGGTCATAAGTCCTGTAAACACCTTGATCATCCATGTTCAGTTTCCAGTTTACGTCTTCGTCTCTATGGAGATACAATTAAAAAAAAAAAAAAAATTCAGAGCTTCTAGAAATTGGCGTAATATGGCGTAATAATTCTGTAAAACTTTAGGGCTTGTGCGCGACCAGAAGATGTGAACCGATTTTGATATTGTCTTTCTTTAATTTGTTTGTCTTCCTTATTCGCAGCTTTTCCGCGCTATTACAACTTTGAAAAAAAATAATGATGTTTTTCGGCCCACCCTATTATACAGAGATTAAATTTTTCGTATTAATTTCAATCATTGCCTTTATTTTGACAGCTACTGGTTTCGTCAGGCTAGATGGCATCGGCAGAAGTCGACATCGGCATAACAGAGAGTAAGGGTAGTTATTTAAATAAAAATCATCTTGAAAATGAATTTTTATAAAAAGATTTCAGTAAAATGATTAGATTACATATTTTTACATTTTAAACTTTTTTTAATTGTTTTATTACTACACCGGGCACTCACACTGAAACTTGTTTTCAGCAAGTAATATTATAATTATAATAATTATTAATAATAACTTACAACATGGCATGATGGAATCAATCAAATTTAAAAGGTCCGCCATCTTAGAAGTCCGAAGAATCGACGTGCGTCTATGACACGCTGTATGAATGTGGAGGAATCTAGAGAGGTGTATCAGGATAGAATAGTGTGGTGATCCATTCACTCTGCCTACCCTTTCGGGGAAACGGCATCATGGTTTGTTGAGGTTATAATTATTCTTATTATTACTATTATTATTATTTTGTTGAATCGCTCTTAACATCATGACAGCATGAGCCAAATCGATAGGGTTTTATAGCTATCATAATGATTCTCGTGACATGTGATAGGTAGCAAATCTATCGCCATTTTATTGTAACTTGAATTCTATACCAGACCAATGACAGTGTGACAATCACGTTGCTCTAGCCGGGAATCGAGCCCGGAACCTTCGGGGTGGCAGTCAATGCACTTACCACTCGGCTATGAAGGTCGTATTATGGCATCATATCAACATAGATCCATATTTTTACCGCTCCAAGTTTCACTGTCATACATAAATCAGGTT
This sequence comes from Lepidostoma basale, assembly GCA_022606425.2. Taxonomy (NCBI): domain Eukaryota; kingdom Metazoa; phylum Arthropoda; class Insecta; order Trichoptera; family Lepidostomatidae; genus Lepidostoma; species Lepidostoma basale. The sequence continues at coordinate 115,518 of JAHDVF020001244.1, forward strand.
TGGCTAGATCAAACATTAACTGAAATAGATTTTCTAGTATTTTCTATATTCGTTAACGTTACGCAATAAAATAAAACAATAAAAAAGATTTACGTTAATGCATTGGAATATTTCAAATATCTGAAATATTTTCTACCCTTTTTCGGTTATTCGATTTTATTGACGCGGTCAAATTCCTGAACAATGATCCATGTTTGGGAAATTCCCGCTTTGATAAAGCTTCCATTTTCTTTCAGGTTTATAGGGAAAACAATAAAGTGTTGATGGCCTACGAAAATCAAAGTTATTATTACACTTGCGTTGTAAATTTATTTATGATATATATTTCGCTGAAAGGGGAAAACGTTTTATAAGTCATAAAAGATTTTGAAAAAGTTGTATTAATTATCGAAAAAAAGTTTTTTTATTATATAAAGTATAAGTATTAAAATATATTTAAAATACTGACAGAATGATCAGACAGAGTTCTAGTGCCAACCCTCATGTATGAATGTGAAGCTTGAAGCTGGCAAAAGAAGGATGAAAGCAGGATAAATGCCGACGAAATGAGATCACTAAAAAGAACGTGCGAGAAAATGTTGTATGATAGAATACCGAACGATGAAACAAGAAAGAAATGTAAGGCAGATGACTGCATCATGGATAAAATTAAAAAAGGATCCCTGAGATGGTTTGGACAAATGAAACGAATGAATGAGAGTAGAATGGTAAAAAAGTTGTACATAAGCAGCGTGAGTGGAAAAAGAGGCCGAAGACGACCGAGGAAAACATGGCATGACCAAGTTAATCAATTACTAAGAGGCGGTCACATTCGAAGTCGGAATAATCGACGTGCGTGCATGGTACAATTTATGAATGTAGAGGAATCCCGAGAGGTATGCCAGGACAGAGCATTGTGGCGATCCATCCTATCTGCCTACTCCTCCGGGGAAATGGCGTGATGGTTAGTTAGTTAGCACTTTATTCATAATCTTCAATACGTGAGGGTTGGCACTAGAACTCTATTGTGTACTGCCATATTTGCTTCTGTGGATATATTTCTATTTGCAGTATTTATGCTCCGTTTACTAGTGTATATAAAAAGCAACGAGCTGAAATTTCGTCACATTTGATAATGCCTTAGAAGGGCGAAACAATATATTCCCATAAAATATAATAAAACTTCTAGAAAACTGGCGTTTTCATTCTTATTAATTATTAACTCAGAATTGTATTTGCTTATTATAATGCTTAACTAATATATATATTTTTTCTTTTGTTCTAGGTAAGCCAAAAATCCAGAATCAAAATTCATTTTTCAAAAAGTTTTTAAATTAGTAAGCTATCCATATTTTTATTTTCATTATTTTATGAATAAAGTGAACATATTTTCAATAAAACTTCACTCTTTATTCTTCTTTCGGTGCCGTGTCAGGTCCCCCCAACATTGGCGATTACTACAGCAAAGGCATCTCTATCCTTCGCCACTTGGAACAGGTTCTGAACTCTTGTTATTCCTGTCTACTCTTTGATGTTCCGCAGACAGGACAGCTGCCTTCTACCAACTCCCCGACGTCCCCCCACTTTACCCATTAATATCAGTCGAAGGAGATGGTATTTTTCTCCCCTTAGCACATGACCCAAATATGAGACCTTTCTAATTTTCTCACTTCAGCATGAAACTGGCAGAAGAAGGATAAGCGAAAAATAAATGCGGTAGGGATGAGGTCCATAAGACATATGTGTGTAAAGCGATATACGACAGAATCTCAAATGCTGATATAAGAAAGGAATGTAGAGCGGAGAAGGTATTACGAACAAAATTATGAAAGGATCGCTGCGTTGGTTCGGAGATATGGAGAATTAATGGTTAAGAAAGTATACGTTAATAATGTAAATGGAGTACGGAGTCGAGGTATACCGAGGAAAACATAGCATGACCAAATTTTAAAGGTTGGTCATGTTAGATGTCGGAAAAATCGACGTGCTTGTATGACTCGCTGTATGAATGTAGAGGAAGCTGAATGTAGAGGTGTGCTAGGATAGAGTAGTGTGGCGGTCAATTCTCTCTGCCTTTTCTTTTGTTGTTGTTCTTGTTATTGTGGTATTGGATGCTTGTTTGCGTACTTTTAAAATAAATTTGAATAAAATGAAAGTCTACATAATTTGGTTAAGAGGAACTTCGCTATGGCGCCCACTCTCCCCGCTATTACAGTGATTTAAGTGTGAAAATAAAAGCACTTGTAGCAGACAACTCCGACATTCAGAACACTCTGTAAAACTAACCATATCATCAAAAGCAGTCCTCTAGCATTGTAGAACAGGCGGTAAGTACCATAAAGACCAAAGATTCCACAGATAAAGCTGCGAATTTGATATAAAATTAGCCCGCATGATAGTGTTAAAGGCAGCGAGCTTTCAAATGGCGGAATATGAGAAATTCGCGAATTCCCTAATCAGATGACGCCGTGCTTCCATTTTGGAGTGCCGAAAACTCAAAAGCTTCCATTAGGGTCGGGGTTAGGATAAGGAAGGCTCTATTATTTCATTTTATCGCTCCCTCAGGGTTGTGCCCCCTTCTACGGTGGGATGTAGGTGTCCTTCGAGATTTCGATACTCGTAGCACGACGATACTTGTATTAGATGCTTTTAACAATTTCAAAATATTTTTTTATCCACTTAACCTTTCCCTTACGGTGCTAAAATAAAAACCTGCGTTCCGGTGTAGGTTAGTCAGTACGCGTTAAAAAAATTGCGATTTTAAATCGGAAAAATAGGAACATTCATAGCTAATCCCCTTATATAATTATAATTGAAGTAAAAAAAATTAATAATTGAGATTTAATTGCTAAAAATATTTAAAAAAAAAAACATCTGGCAACGCTCACGGAATGGGCATAGATCCGCTCTGGTTGCAAGCCCAAAAGCGACTGCCGGCGCGGCGGAACGGTGAGAGTGAGAACATTGAGATAGAACATATGCAAGAGTGAGATGCGAATATAGTGTGGCGCATTCAAAACGCTGTTTATACGCGATTTTGTTTTCGATTTTCACAAAATACCTCGGATGATAAATTCTGATTATTATCAGAATTTATATTATGGAGGAATACCTGAAATCTTAACCTTGTATTTATTATATTTATAGAGATATTGATGGTTTTTAGAAGCAACGTGTAGAAGAAACCCATCACAGGGAAGGGGGGTTAATGGTGGGCTTGAGGATTTACAGATAAAAAACAAAGATAATGATAATATTAATATGTATGAAAAACGATCGTTTTCAAGGAGTTTTATTATTATATTTATGTATGACATGTTCCGCCTTTCTAAAGCATTATCAAATGTGATGAAACTTCAATTCGTTGCAGTTTATATACACTAGTAAATGGAGCAGAATTAACGAAAATTTATGTGTATTTGCTATTACTTACAATTCCAGGAGTTGTAATCCAATATTTTTCGGTCTTACATATTAATTACTGTTATCATTTATTTAACTTCTATTTGATTTACGTAATATCATTTAGTATTCCCTAACTATATAAGCATTGTCATTAAATTTCTTAACGAGTTCCACGAAACACTTTACAATATTTCTGGACCTATCCAAATAATTATTTGTTAATAATGTATAAAGTCACATCAATTTTCGTTAATCACCATATTCTGAAACTAAACTATCGTTTTTTCATACATATTAATAATTTAATATGGAGTTTTACATCATTGTTCAAGAAACCATAAATAATGATAATAAACAGAGCTTACCAACTGACAAACTTGGGCCTTCTCTAAAATTTACAAATTGTAAATGATTTTGTCTATCTTGGATCACTGATAACTGACCAGGAGGGATGCGAAAGGTAAATTTGACGAAGGACTCAAATGGCTAAAACTGCCATGACAAAGCTCACCAAGATATGGCAAGACTAAAATATTTCTTACAAGACCAAGATGAGACTGGTTCATACCCTTGTTTTCTCCATTTTCCTTTATGGCTGCGAGTTTTGGACTATGCGAACATCAGAGAGGTCCAAAATTGATGCTTTCGAGACGTGGAGCTGGCAACAAATACTGCGCATACCCTGAACAGCAAGAAGAACAAACCAGTCAATCATTGACTGGGTATCAGGGAAATGTGCTCTCAGAGAGTGTTAAAATATTTTGGACACATAGCTCGGAGGGAACAGGACTACCTTGAAAAGCTCATCATCATGGGCAAAGTGAAAGGAAGGCGACCACAAGGACGACCACCAAGCCGCTGATCCGATCAAATCAAGGAGCTGACTGGTCTCTCATTAGCTGCGGCCTGGAGACTTACGGGTAACAGGAGTGCATGACATGCCATGGTAAATGGTTTACAGTATGGACACAACCCTCAATCATGTGGAATACGACTGAGTTAATACTGTTGTATTTCTAAAGTATATAACTAACTGACTAGGCAGAACGAATAGACTGCCACAATTTAACAGATACGGCATTCCATTCTTCTCTTTTCGCCCCCACGGGAGACTCGGTGTGATGGGTTGCGAACCTCATCGCCACAAATAGACGTCTCCCGCAGAGGATATTAACAATAAAGGATACTGACAATTAGTACTGTACACTTTTTAATGTACACAATTATGTTGTATCTCTGAGGGGATAGGCATGGAGAATAGTCCACCAGACGACTCCTCTATCCATATGATCATATCTTGATTTTCTTTACATTAATATTGTGAGACACAGAATCATTGAGCCCTCCAGCACTGAATACATCTGCCCAATACATTAGTTTCAATGATATATGCTTTTCTTTATTTTTATATAAAAAAATGACGACCCATGTTTCTTCAAAAGTATGGTTTTATTATATTTGATTAAAGTATATTGTTTTTTAAAAGCGTTTAAAACGTCTTTTTTCACTATTTAATTTATTTTTCATGATACAAACTTTTTGATTTTTAACTTCATCCTTGGTAATGTGTAAAAAAACAGGTTGTGTCAAGAAAATAACAAATATTGTACAAGAGTTTTTTTTTATATTTGTGAAATGTATGCTTACATCTGTATACGAATCCTGGATTTTCACCTGTGGGTGGTTAATTTAAATTTTTAATTGTATCTCAATAGAGACGATGTAATAATAAAGTAGTTTGCTAAATGCTAAACAATCATTCTTCATAGATGGCGTTAGTGGATGGATTGTATAGATTAATCTTAAAAAATTGATTAGTACAATCAAATCTACATAGATGGCTAACTGGAACTGCCACGTGAAGATAAGTATGAATTTGGAGTATATATACAACTTCCAAAAAATGTATCATACATGATCATAATAACAATGGTGGAATGGGGAATGTTGTAATTACATAAAGCGTGCGCTTAACCCAACCAATGACAGGTCATAAGTCCTGTAAACACCTTGATCATCCATATTCAGTTTCCAGTTTGTTTCTTCGTCTCTATTGAGATACAATTAAAAATTTAAATTGTACAAGAGAGTTTTGTAGTGCTTTAGTGCAGTAAATTGGGGCATGAAATAAAATATGGTCCTTAGCCCTGTTATAGTTCTTTAGTTATACAGATCTCTAAATATATTTATATTTAACGTTAATCAAAACTGATATTTCGTAAACGATAAGAATCTTCCAAATATAAATTCACATTAACTGGTAAAGAAAATATATGTTAATGATGTAAACAGAACTAGAAAAGGACCGCCACCCTGTTCTTTCCTGGCATACTTCTTTTGAATCTTCTACAATATACATCGTGTCATGCACGCACGTCGATTTCTCCAACTCCTCACGTGACCGACATTTAATATTTGATTGATTTGATCGTGCCACGTTTTCCTCGATTTTCCTTTATTCCTAGTTCCATTCGCATCGTTAACATACATTTTTTTCAATTACAATTCCGTGGACTAACTAATTATCTAACTAACCATAATGCCATTTCCACGGAGAGGTAGGCAGAGAGGATGGATCGCCACAATGACAATGCTCTGTGCTGGCATACCTCTAGGGCTTCCTCTATTGATTTGATCGTGCCACATTTTCCTTGGCTTTCCTCTATTTCTAGCTCTTTTCACGTCGTTGACATATACCTTCTTCACCATTCTGTCTTTATTCATTATTTCCATGTGTCTTAACCATCTTAATGACCCTTTCATTGTTTTTTCCGCACCGCATTCACTTCTTATATTTGCATTTGACAGTGATAAAAAATAATTATTTGTACCTACTTATAACAATTATCCCAGGTTAATTTTTTAATTAGAATTATTTTATCCAATTTTTAAATGCGTTTTTAATATTAGCCTTTCATTATCTAGTTTTGTATTATATAATTACACCTGAAGATGGAGGGAGGAATCCTCCGAAACATGTCGTGTTTTTTAATAATTTTGTGAATAATAAACAAAGTTTTTTTCAATTTTCTAAGTGTACGAGTATTACTAAGAAATTCTTCTTCTTCTCCTTCTTCTTCTTTTAATAGATCTGACGATCTGTGACACAGAAATCATATCTCGTCGGATGATGAGATCCAGCTGTCCTTTCATCTCTTAGGCGGTCTTCCAGGTGGGCAGTGTCCGGAAGGGATTTCATAAACGGTTGTATATGCGAGTCTGTCCCCGTCCATTCGGGCTACATGGTCCCTCCAGTATCTTCTTCTGGATCTACTCCACTGAACGATATCCTCTATTTCGCAGGTTTTTCTTATGTCTGCGTTGCGGACACGATCTCGGAGGGTTTTCCCAGTAATTGATCTTAGGACCTTCATCTCCGATGTTCTTAGTAGTCCCTTGGTTCGCACAGTGTCAGCCCGCGTCTCTACAGCGTACGTCACGATGGGTCGCACGCATGTTTTATAGATTCTGATCTTGCTGTCGATACGCATTGCTTGTTTTTCCAGACCAGATTCTTCAGGCATCCTGACACGGCAGAGGCTTTACTGACTTGTTCACGTACTTTGGTATAAAGGTCACTTTGGCTGCAGATCTCCACTCCCAAATAGCTGAAAATCATCACCTGCTCCACAGGTATATCATCAACAGTCAGCTTACATCTTGCAGGTTGCCTAGATATAGTGAGACTTTTTGTTTTGTTGACTGATATAGCCATATTTAGCCTTTGGGATACTGTGTGGAATTTGTACAACATTCCTTGCAGGTCATCTTCAGACTCTGCTATTAATGCGGCATCGTCCGCATAGCAAATGACGTTCACAGTTTTACTGCCCATTTTATAACCTAGTCCCAAGCCAGCTACCTCTTCTATAATTTCGTCCATAATAAGATTGAACAGAAAGGGGCTCAAACTATCTCCCTGTCTTATACCATTGCTTGCAGGAATTTTCCTAGACAGTTCATTGTCAACCTTAATTTTCGTTTTGCACTATGGAATTCCACAGTATTAATGTCTTAGATTTTAAAAGGTTGAAATCAACATGCGTAACGCGATGTATAAATGTTGAGGAAGCAACAACAACAACAAACCATCACGCCGTTTCCCCGCAGGGGTAGGCAGAGAGGCTTCAAAGCGAGAGAATTATATCAGAAAATGACAGTTTGGAGGTCCATTATTTCTGTCTAACCCTTTGAAGGTCCACGTGATAATTGATAAGTTTGTTTAAAATATTTCGATACTAATTTCGATACCTTTCTTGGGTTGGCCCAACCCTACAAGATTGGCATGCGGCTTACAAAATTTGCTCAAGCGAAAAATCATAAATTATGCGTACGTGCTTTTTGATTAAGAGAAGATAAAAAAGACTTCTGGGGATTCATAAATATTAAGGTTAGTCCAAGACACTGACGGTAAATGGTTCAGCGGTTGGCTCACTATTTAACTTACAGTGTTTTACCTTTTAACCGTGAAATTTTTGCGCGCTTTTACGGGGATACCACGAGGTGCAGGCGTACCAAACTTTCTGACGAGAGGGACTCGTAACAACGAGGAAATGGTCAGATACGACGAGAATTGTAATTGTGAACCTTTGGGAGAACATCATAAAATATAACGAACTAACCTTCGCGCCATCTCCCTGAAGGGATAGGTAGAAAAATATATACCACCACGCTGTTCTTTTGTGGCATACTTCTCTCGAATCCTCAACATTCATACATTGTGCACTGCATTTGAATTTATTTATTTATTTATACATAATACACAAACGAGACATAACTAACGAAAAACATTTAGGCGACTCATTTAAACACAAAAGGTTTAAAAAAGATAAAACAACGTCATGAAACCAAAAAATTATACATAATCATCATAAGGAACCCAAATATGTCGACGTCAGTGAGGCAGTGGCGGTTCTCTCATAGAAGCCCAGAAGCCCGGCTTGCGTAAGAAATTTTGAATCAAAACGCCCAAATCTAAGTAATCATGCCCCCGCATAAACCAAAACCCCACCAAATCACCTTTCAACAATGTTCCCATCAGACGTAAGAGGAATAGCCACAAGAGCTGAACCCCTGTAAGCCAGAAGTAGTTTTGATTCAAAATTTCTTACGCAAGTCGGGCTTCTGGGCTTCTATGGGAGTACTGCCACTACGATGAGGAAGTACTCTTTCCAGAATTTGTAATATATTTTTTATTCTTTGTTGCCATTAATCCTTCCCTCCTCAGTTCGAGGGAGTTATACCACAGCATACCCAAGAGAAATGCCGTAGGATGAATTATTTGATCGTGCCACGTTCTCCTAAATCTTCCTTATTTCATTTACATCGTTAACATATATACTTTCTTAACATTGTTTCTTCATCAGTCTGTCGATGTAAGCCAGCCTAGAGAAACCCGTCGCTGTCGAAATGGATGCTAAAATAGAAGTTTTTTTTTTAAAACGAAGACCCTTTCATTATTTTGTTCATAATACTTTAATTCGCACTGTATTCACTTTTAGATAAACTTAAGGCGTTAACGCTGTGGAATTCCATAATGGCGAATTTTTTTATAAACTTAAACACTGTTTTTCCACTTTTGAGTTTATTTTTTTACATGTTTCGAAACCTTACACCTTCATCATCTGGAGAACGATATAAACTCTTTTATATCGTTCTCTTCTTTATACCGTTCTCCTGATGATGGAGGTAAGTCTTTGAAACACGCCGAGAAAAATAAACTCAAAAGTGTAAAAAACAGTGTTTTAATTCATAGAAATTCGCATTCACTTCTAATATATACACTTGACACACTATCATATACAGATTTACTCCGTCACATAGAACCAACCTGCCTTTGGTGATGCCAGTAGAAAAAGCAATTCTGGCGTTAAATATAATTGTCTCGGATTTGGAAATTTTTTTGTGTCAGTGAGACGGTGTTCATTAAAAATATATTACTAATTCTGGAAAGAATGCTGCCTTACTGACGTTGACATAAGTAAAAAGATAAATGAATAAAAATAAATAAAAATAAAAATATTAATAAATAAATAAACAAATACATAAATTTCTACTGCATTTGTTTTACCGACATCCATATTTTGCCATTTCTACGCTTCCCTCCCATACGTAAGGGTTGGTACAAGAACATAATTGTGCTCGACCAGCTAAGGTTTTTTATATAGGATTTGGTTTAAATTGATAATTTTAAGTTCACCATTAACTTTTTTGCTTGCCCTGACCCTTCTTAGAATATCGCTCTCCAATGCACATCATAAAACTAATATACTAATAAACTCAAGCCGTTAACAATGTGAAATTCAATTGAGACAATTTTTGAATGAACTGAAAACACATTTTTTCACTTTTGAATTTAATTTTATCGAAGGCTTTATACTCTCATTATCCGGAGAATGGTGGTAACTCTATAAACATATTTATTTCGTTCCCCTGATTCTGAAAAAGGAAGAAATAAAGATGTACACATTTTCAAATAAATTTTTGATAATAAATAATGTTTTTCAAAAGCTAATCAAATTTACGGGTATCAGTTTACGGGACAGACTCAGAAATGAGGACATAAGTTTCTGATGTTGTCAAGATGGCCGCAACCCTCAAGTGGCGATGGGCGGGACATGTCGCTCGCGATCCAGAAGAGAAGTGGACAAGGCGACTGCTGTGCTGGTGGCCAAGGACGGCAAAGCGTGGAGTTGGGCGCCCACAGTTGCGTTGGCGCGACGATATCTGGAGAAGTGCGGGAAGTGCCTGGATGCGGATCGCTCAGAAAAGAAGAGAATGGAAAATGCGAGAGGAGGCCTACGTCCAGGAGTGGACGGTCAATACGGGCTGAAGAAGAAGAAGAAGAAGAAGAATCAAATTTTAATCTGCAACACAGGTGATGGAGAATATGGAAGAAGAGAAAAAAATATCCTCAACACTGGAAAAAAATGTTTTAATTCATTTATGGATTGCATTGAATTTTACAAATATTGTACATGGATCAATAAATATTTGAATTTTTTCGTAAAAAAAGAGTTCGCTAACCATTTAATTGAAAATAATCATACATTTAATAAAGAAAACAGTATTGAAATTTTGCATATTAAAAATAAAAACCAAATTTTAAACAATTTAAAAGTATAAAAATGGAAGGGGTTTAATTAGGATTGAGGAGCATGAGAATTTAATTAAAATTTAATTGATTATTTATTATATGATCATTATTTTTCTGATTTTAAAAATTTGGTTTGGTTCATGTGGTGCAGTTCTCCTGTAAATTTTGGATATATTTCGTGTATAAGTGAATTGTTTTGGTCAATTTAACTGTCGCCGAACTTTATTATAGTTAATTGTGACACGTAATACGTTTGTACTGTTTTGCTGTTAAAATTATATTAGTTTTATCGTTTTTATAAAGAATTTTGACAGGTGTAAAAATAAATTTTTCATTTGTTCCAATAACAATTTGAATAATTTCTCAATATTATTTTAAAGTTCTTGCTGGTTAAGTGCCTAATTACAGCTAATTTAAAAAAACGGTGGATACGTGTTACATAAATTAAATAAACACAAAAGTCCGGATCGTCCATGTCAACATGTGCAACATCGAAAAAAACATTATGTGCTAAATTAAAAAAACGGTGAATTCGTTGAACATAAATTAAATAGACAATATGTGCACCATCTAAAAAGAACATTTTGTGTTCAATAATTTTTATTTTGTTATTTTATTTTATATCATTGTATTTTATATTATTGTATTTTATATTATTTGTTTTAGATTTATGTTGGGGGTGTTGAACAATCGAAGTGTGCGCGGGAGATGCCTATTGGTGGCGATGAGGTTCGCAACCCATCACACCGCGTCTCCCGCGGGGCGAAAAGAGAAGGATGGAGTGCGCATCAGAAAAAGTGTGACAGTCCATTCGTTCTGCCTACCCTTTCGGGGAGACGGCGTGATGGTTAGTTAGTTAGTTAGTTAGTTATAAATTAGAAAATCATCAAAAATAATGATCATATAATAAATAATCAATTAAATTTTAATTAAATTCTCATGTTCCTCAATCCTAATTATACCCTTTCCACTTTTATACTTGACTCGATCTCCATTTAGTGATTTTGATTGTTAAAATTGTACACATTGATAAAGGTTACTTGTAACCGAAACATGTCTGAGTTCAGTGAAAATAAAAAGTGTTGTAATACAAAGTATAATTATATTTATTCAAATATGAATAGAGAATACAAAGTGAAGGCGAATATAGAAGAAAAAAAATATTTAAGTAAGAAAGAACATAACTTTCATATTCAAATCATATAATTCAAGATGAAAATATGTTACATAATACTATTAAAATATTAGAATCCTTGGTTTTCTTTATTCGAATCCATCTCATTGTTCTAAGGACAAATAAATTTGATGAAAGATACTGTTTGTCTATGGTTATGGGCGATGCTGACTAAGGAGTAGATTCCTAAAGGCATTCCATAGATTATTATTTAACATTTCAGATCCATAGACATAAATGTTACTTTTTACGGTCGATTCAAGGGCATATTCATCCCTTAAACATGAAAAAGGATGGGTCGGACTTTACTGAAAAGGAATGAAAGAAAAAAGTGATTCTGTGACTATTTCTTCAATTAATAATATATAGACAAGTGTATGAAAGAGCTGAAAGGGTTGGATGTAAGTGCCAAAATGAGCGGAGTGTCAGTAAGCTGTCTCTTGTATGTGGATGACGCTGTCCTACTTGCAGAAAACGAGCATGAACTACAAGTCCTGGTGAATAGTATTTATGAGGTACGCATGCGAAATGATCTGATGATGAATGTAAATAAGTCCAAGGTAATGTCTTTTGAAAATGAAGAAATCATGACAATCCGCAACATTAGCGTAAATGATGAAAATTTGGACCAAGTAGATTAGTTCATGTATTTAGGTAGTATGTTAACAAGAGATGGACGAGTGGAGAGGGATATTGAAAGAAGGGTTGGGGCAGGCAACAAAGTGAATGGTGCACTTAAAGTTGTCATCGCAAACAAAAACCTATCCAAAAAATCTAGAATGGCAGTGCACAATGGTGTTCTTCTACCTACCCTTATGTATGGAAGCGAAGCATGGAAGTGGCAAAAGAAGGATGAAAGTAGAATAAATGCAGTAGAAATGAGATCTCTTAGATGAATGTGTGGATACTCTGTGTATGATAGAGTGCCAAATGAAAATATAAGAAGTGAATGCAGCGCGAATGATGGTGTTATGAACAATATAATGAAAGGATCATTAACATGGTTTGGACATATGGAAAGAATGGTAAAAAAAATATATGTTAACGATGTAAATGGAACCAGAAATAGAGGAATACCGAGTAAAACGTGGCACGATCAAATAAATCAAATATTGAATGTCGGCCATGTGAGGAGTCAGAGAAATCGACGCGCGTGCATGACACGATGTATGAATGTTGAGGAATCGAGAGAAATATGTCGATGTTCTATTTTACGGGATGTTTTTTGTGGTTAGTTAGTTAGAAAAAATGATTTTTTTTTATGTACTATATACTAAGGGGGAAATCTTTTTAACTAACTAACTAACTAACCATCACGCCGTCTCCCCGAAGGGGTAGGCAGAAAGAATTGACTGCCACACTTTTCTTTCCTGACATATTTCTCTCGCTTTCTCAACATTCATACATCGTGTCATGCACGCGCGTCGATTTCTCCGACTCCTCAATATTTGATTTATTTGATCGTGCCACGTTTTCCTCGGTCTACCTCTATTTCTGGGTCCATTTACATCATTAACATGTAACTTTTTTTTCCATTATTTTTTCATTCATTCTTTCCATATGTCCAAACCATCTTAATGATCCTTTCATTATTTTGTTCATGACACCATCATTCGCACCGCATTCACTTCTTATATTTTCATTCGACACTCTATCATACACAGAGTACCCACACATTCGTCTAAGAGATCTCATTTCTACTGCATTTATTCTACTTTCATCCTTCTTTTGCCAGTTCCATGCTTCGCTTCCATACATAAGGGTCGGTAGAAGAACACCATTGTGCATTCCCATTCTACCTTTTTTGGATAGGTTTTTGTTTGCGATGACAACTTTAAGTGCAACATTCACTTTGTTGCCTGCCCCAACCCTTTTTTCAATATCCCTCTCCACTCGCCCATCTCTTGTAAAGATACTACCTAAATACACGAACTCAAGTACTTGCTCCAAATTTTCAGCATTCACGCTAATGTTGCAGACTCTTCACGCTAATGTTGCTATGAAGAAATAATGTTAAAAAAAATATATGTTAACGATGTAAATGGAAAAAGAAATAGAGGAAACCCGAAGAAAACGCGGCACAATCAAATAAATCATAATAAGAAGTCAGAGAAATCGACGCGCGTGCATGACACGATGTATGAATGTTGAGAATGTACTATATACTGAAGGGGAACACTTTTTAACACCCCGTATACAAAAACACACTAAAATCTTCCATTTCGATAACGCCATCTAAAATATGTTTTCAATTCAAATATTTTTTTGTTCAATAGAGTAGATTGTACCGAGGCTCCTCAGTCTCCCCTTGGTCCCCGGCCACCGCGCGGTAACGGGCGCCACACGCGCCACCGCGCCCGAAGGTTCGCAGAGGAGAGTGGTACACCATAAAACCGACCCGGGATAATGCGTTTTTATGATTATGCCCAGAGTTAGAAAGTCTAAAAATATGTATGGGACCAACGAAGCGTGAAGAGTGGGCAAAGAATGGATGGCTGATTTTTTATCAATATTTAGTTTTTTACTTCTAGTTTCAAAAAAGCCTAATTTATTTAATGTATTTTAACTATAAAATACTAACTAACTAACGAACTAACCATCGCGCCGTCTCCTCAAAGGGGTAGGTAGGAAAGAATGGACTGCCACACTTTAACCGATGTGGCTCCATCATTTTCTTTTTAATGGACAATGTTCTGGCTGACCTGGCTAGGTTGGGCGAATCGGACTGGAGGGAGCAAAGGGCGCAAGATCGAGGAGCTTGGCGGAAAATCATTAAGGAGGCTAAAACTCTTCAAGAGTTGTATGGTCATAGGAATTAAGTAGGTTTAATACATTCCAGCTTACGGTTATACCTTATCATCCATACTATTTTTTAATAGAGAGGCTCGAATGGATAAAATGAAGGAGGATGACGGACTTAAGATGACAAATCACTTCCAGAGCAACATAAAAATGTTCTGGAAGGAAGTCAAAAAAGCCCGAAATCCTCCCGAAAGTGGTTGTGCGAAAGCAATTTTAAGTAGTGAGGGAAGAATGATTACTGATTTCAAAAGTATACAAGGAAGATGGATGGAGTACTTTAAAGATATGTATGGCAGTGAAATAACTGAAGATTCAATAAGAATGAGCTTTACAAATGAGAGTTGCACGAACAGCGGAAGTGAAATTACTGAAATAAATTTGAACGAGATAGTAAGTGCTGTAAGATGTATGAAAGGTGGAAAAGCTGTCGGATATGACTGTGTAGCCTTAGAGTTTATCAAAAACGGTGGGCCGGTGGTTTCAGCAAGGTTATATAGACTCTTTAACCAGTGTTTAGAGGAGAGATATACGCCGCTCGACTGGAGGAGGGCTGTTATCATGCCTCTTTATAAGGGAAAGGGGTCTCGTATGGACTGTGGAAATCACCGGGCAATAAGTCTATTAAGCGCCGTTGGTAAACTCTACGGTCGAATTTTAATAGAAAGAGTAAAAGAGACGACGACTGAAAGAGTATGGGATGTGCAAGGCGCTTTTATGACCGGAAGAGGTTGTATGGATCAGATTTTTGCACTTCGAACGCTTGCGGAGAAGTTTATGGCCAAAAACCGTAAGCTTTTCTGTGCGTTTGTCGATTTGCAAAAAGCCTATGATCGAGTGAACAGAGAAAAACTATGGTCAATCTTGTCCGAATACGGAGTGAGCACAAAACTGATACGGGCGGTTGCTTCTCTCTACGAAGGGAGCACTGCCAGTGTTAGGGTAAATGGAGACATCACGCCTTGGTTTGATATCACGAAGGGTGTTAAGCAGGGCTGCGTGATGTCCATGGTTGTTCAATCTGTATATGGACAAGTGTATGAAAGAACTTAAAGGTATAAATGCTGGTGCTAAGATGAGTGATCTGTCTGTAAACTGTCTGCTTTACGCGGACGATGCCGTTCTCGTTGCGGATAGTGCGGACGAATTACAAGTCTTGGTGTCGAGAATGTATGAGGCATGCAAGTCGAACGATTTAATGATGAATGTCGGAAAGTCAAAGGTGTTAGTTTTTGAAAGGGAAGAGCAAATGACAGTTTGTAATATAAGTGTAAATGAAGAGAACTTGGAACAGGTGAGTGAATTTGTGTATTTAGGTAGCATGTTCACAGCGGATGGCCGAACGGACAGTGATATTAAAAGAAGGGTTGGTGCGGGTAACAAAGTGAATGGAGCTTTAAAAGTAGTTATTGGAAACAATAATTTATCAATGAAAGCGAAAATGGCCGTTCACAATGGAGTTCTGGTTCCAACCCTTATGTATGGAAGCGAAGCATGGAACTGGCAGAAGAAAGATGAGAGCAGAATAAATGCGGTAGAGATGAGGTCCCTAAGACGTATGTGCGGTAGAACGTTGTACGACAGAATCTCAAATGCTGATATTAGGAAAGAGTGTAGAGCGAAAGAAGGTATTATGAACAAAATTATGAAAGGTTCGCTTCGTTGGTTCGGACATATGGGTGAAACGGCGTGATGGTTTTGTTGTTGTTGTCGATGATGGCAAAAAGAGTTTGCGAATATATGTCTTCTTCTTCTTCTTCTTCTTCCTTGTTGTAGACCTATGTGGACTGTTCTTCAGAGTGTTGCTCGACCTGTGAGGTAGACTCCCAGCTGTCTTCCCATCTTTTAACAGGTCTTGCACGAGGACGAGTCCCATGAGGTTGATTATGTAGTGCAATATAAAGGAGTCTGGTGGTGTCCATTCTTTGAACATGTCCGTACCAGTCCCTTTTTCGCTGTCTGTTTCATCTTATAATATCCTCAACCTCTCTTATTCTGGTGTTCCTCACCCGGTCTCTCAGCTTCTTGCCTGCTATAGTCCTCAGTGTCTTCATCTCGGAATTCCTCAAAACTTTTTTGGTGCTTACTATGTCTGCCGTTGCTTTGACAAATATATGTATATACTCGTAGAATAAATTAAAAAACTAACCCTAGTGGAAAATTTGACGAAAGGTCTGATCTCGTAATATTTTCGGGGGGGCTGGAAGGGAGGGTCAATCTACTGCCCGAGCCGACGAGAAAGAGTCTGGAACTTTATTGTAACGAATTTACGGTCACAAGCGAGATGTGATTGTCATTTGGGTGAAAATTTCCCTTCTGGATTAAAATTCGTAAAAAAAATCGTGACAGGAATAAGTCGAACCACATTAATCATGCTATTGTAGGCATATTGTGCCCATTACTGTCAAAGGTTTCTAGTTCATTTAACTTATTTATGGATATTTTACTTATTTAATATTGCTTAAACCAAGAACAGAAACAATCTCTTATAATATAAATTATTTTAAGGGAGTTCAAGGGGACTTAATCTAATTGATTAACAAGGCTTCGGCAGTATCAGGTTGTCTCAAGGATATAATATGGAAAAACAAGTATATGAGAACTGACAGTAAGGTCAGATTATATAAAACCTGCGTAAGGCCTATACTGACTTATACCATTGAGACCAGAGCGGATACCACAAGTACGGGTGGTAGAGATGAGGACGCTGAGGATGATAGCAGGAAGGACTATTCGAGATAGGGTGAGGAACACGGCTATCCGCGAGATCTGCAAGGTGGAGGATGTCATGAGATGGAGCAGACAACGCAGAAGATTCCTACTGAATTCTTGCTAGGTATGCTAAGCTACCAATCATTGGAGAGAAGGAGGAGTATTCACTTGGGAGTTCACTTCTTTCAGCTGATTGGCAGCCGTATACAGAACTCGGATGTCCTGAGTGATGTAGGTCTATTTGTCCCTGATAATTACCTTCGTCAAAGACAGCACAGATTGTTTTATTTGCCGCGCTGCAGAACCAACCTGCCAATGGTTATGCTTGTGTGTAGGGCAATCTTATTGCTTAATCGGGTCGCCTCGGAGGTCGACATATTTCGTGATAGTGTGAGTTGCCTCTGGGATGTAATATCAATGTTATGATTATTTCCAGTTCTTAAGCAAATTTTTTTTTTTTTACGTTTCTCTTTTAAATTCTCATAATGTCATTGCAAACGATCTGTAAATATGTCTGTAATGTTTGTAACTTTTATTAAAATAAATGAAAAAAATTTAAAATTTAAAAATGAAAGATACTGGAATGCGCACGTGCAGAGGATGGATCCCACCAGAATCCCAGACGCTGTGGTGCATCAGATTCCTGCCGGCTGCCGTCCCCCCGGAAGACCACCGAAGAGATGGAGAGATAGCTGGGAGTCAACCTCCCAAGTGAGGCCAGCCTGATTTCAGGAACAGACCAAAAGTCTATAAGGAGAAGAAGAAGAAGATTAATCGATTAATTAAGCCAGTTCTGACGCACGTCTGCAAAACCTGGGTTTTGACGAAAATTCTAGAAGGGTTTGCAGCATTTTTTTTTGTTTTGTATACAACAGATCTGTTTTATTATATTAATATGAAACGTGGATCTTAAAAGTCAACTCAATGAACAATGCACAGAATTCTTTGGACAGACATGGTTACCAATATCGAAGTCCCGAGGCGAGCAAGAGTTGACAGGGAGCTGTTATCAACCATCAAGGTTCGGAAGGTTTCACATCTGGGTCATATACTGAGTGGGGAAAAGTACCCCCTTCTCCAACTGATATTGAATGGGAAAATTGAAGGACGCCGAGGGCCCGGTAGGAAACAGATGTCCTGGCTGCGAAACGTGAGAGAGTGGACCGGTATCCTAAGCTAGGAGGAGCTGTTACGAGCAGTGCAGGACAGGGACAGGTTTGCCGAGGTGATCGCTAAAATTGGGGAGACCCGACAGGGCACTTGAAGAAGAAGAAGCAGATACAACAGATCGTGTTGCAATTGCTGTATACTATTAATTCTCATGACATGTGATAGGTTGCTAATCTATCGCCATTTTAATATCACGTGAATTCTACACTAGACCAAAGACAGTCTCACAATCACACTGCCATCGCCGGGAATCGAACCCGGGACCTTCGATATGGCAGTCAGAGCTCTTGCCACTCTGCCACGAAGGTCGTCGGATTCGAATCATTTGAAATTGCAGCTTATGAAATACTCTCCGGACACCGCCCACCTGGAAGACCGCCTAAGGAATGGAAGGACAGCTGGACCTCATCATCCGACGAGACATGATTTCTGTGTCACAGATCATTAGTTCTATTAAAAGCAGAAGAAGAATAATCAAAGGTGTTATTTGACTTATATGTATTATTTATGGTTTAAAAAACGGTGGATACGTGTAACATAAATTAAATAAACACAAAAGTCCGGATCATCCATGTCAACATGTGCAACATCGAAAAAAATATTATGTGTTATTACATTATGTGCTAAATTTAAAAACCGGTGGATTCGTGGAACATAAATTAAATAAACACAAAAGTCCGGATCGTCCATGTCAACATGTGCAACATCGAAAAAAACATTGTGTTTACATTATGTGCTAAATTAAAAAAACGGTGGATTCGTGGAACATAAATTAAATAGTCAATATGTGCGCCTTCTAAAAAGAACATTTTGTGTTAAATTATTTTTATTTTGTTATTTTATTTTATATCATTGTATTTTATATTATTTGTTTTAGATTTATTTTGTGGGTGTTGGACGATCGAAGTGTGCGCGGGAGTTGCCTATTGGTGGCGATGCGGTTCGCAACCCATCACACCGCGTCTCCCGCGGGGCGAAAAGAGAAGGATGGAGTGCCGCATCAGAAAAAGTGTGACAGTCCATTCTTTCTGCCTACCCTTTCAGGGAGACGGCGTGATGGTTAGTTAGTTAGTTAGTTAGTTATTCGACTCTGAACATTTTTCTAATCTTAGCTTTTAGAAACAGATCTTCAGCAGTGCTTGTATTTTTTAGACTTTCAATTTGCTTGCAATAAAGTAATTATATTATATACTTGTATGTAGTGTTAAGCGTCATATGCATAAATTCTAAATAAAAACGTATTTTTTTTAGATAAAAAAATCAGTATATTTTATTAAAAATTCTAAGAAATATTCTTAACTTTGTTTACTAATAATAATATCTTCGTTTGAACAAACCTTCTACAAGAAGGTTTGGGTTTAAAGCGTAATTTTTTCACCCACCCGAACTTTCCACATGGATTAATAATCAGAAAAGCAACCCCTTTTCTTTAATGTATTTACGTAACTACATATTGCCTTTGCCATAATGTTTTTCCGATTTAAATGCAGCCCTATAATGTGATCATTTCACGACAGCCAACTAATATCTTTACTCGTATATGTGTATATAGGGGCATGGTTTTAAGCTAATGTTAAAATAATAATTAGATACTAAATCAATTATGGTTATTCAGTTTCTTGAACGAAGTTATTGTAAATAAATAATTAAAACAGCTTTCAACAGGTGTCCTACCTAAGGCATGTGCTCAGAGAAGTCCAAAAATCTAAAAAACGGGTAGTAAATAACGGGTCCAAGTCCAAAAAACGGGTAGTAAATAACGGGTTTAAGTCCAAAAAACGGGTAGTAAATAACGGGTCCAAGTCCAAAAAAACGGGTCGTAAATAACGGGTCCAAGTCCAAAAAACGGATATTTATACCCTTTCCGCAGGCAACGTGTAGTTACTTAAACTATTAAAATAAAATATAAATTATTTTTAAACCCGCATTTCATATCTCACGTGAATAATAATGATATAAAGTAAAGGCATTGTTTCCATATATAATGTTGTTTATCTTATGTAAAGTATAATTCCAATATACGGGTATTTATACCCTCCACGCAGACAATGTGTTAACACTTAATTACACGATTAACTTCTTATATCTCATAGACATACACATCTTATATCTCACGGAAATATTATAATGCTATAAATCAAAGTAATTGTTTCGAGACAGAATACCATTTTTATTGCGTAAAGTAAGTCCAATAAACGGGTATTTAAATCACAGACAATGTCCAAATATTTGAACTATTATCATAAAAAATTATTTTATAGTTACATCTCAATAGAATATTTTAATGCTATAAAAAGGATATTGTTCCAGACAGATTATAATTTTTCTAACGTAAAGTACGAGTCCAATAAACGGGTAAATACTTAAAAAACGTCGTTTTATTTAATTATTTCATAAAATATAACTGAATTTTATAGTTACATCTCATGTCTCACAGAAATATTAAAACGCTTTAAATCAAAGTGATAGTATTTAGACAGAATATCGTTTTATAGTACAAGTCCAATAAACGGGTATTTTTAACCTTATCGCATACAATATACCGCAGACATTTTGTAAATACTTAAACTATTAACATAAAATATAACTTTATAGTACTTATTTAAAAGTATAGTACTTATTTAGTAATTTTATAGTACCATGTCATGTCTCACAGAAATATTACAACGCAATAAATGTAATAAATTAAAGTGATAGTACTCGTATTTAGACAGAATATCGTTTTAAAGTACAAGTCCAACAAACGGGTATTTTTCACCTTCCCGCGGACAATATATCGCAGATTGTGTAAATATTTGAAATACCTACATAAAATTTAACTTAATTTTAAAGTAACATCTCATGTCTCACATATATATTATAAAAAAACTTACTAAGTAACCATCACGCCGTCTCTCCGAAAGGGTGTGAAGAAAGAATGGACTGTCACACTTTAACCGAAGCGGCACTCCATCCTTCTCTTTTCGCCCCGCGGCAGACGCGGTGTGATGGGTTGCGAACCTCATCTCCACCAATAGGCATCTCCCGCGCACACTTCGATCGTCCAAAATCCACAAGAACAATCTAATACAAAATACAATCATAAAAAATAAAATAACGAAAAAAAAATAATTTAATACAAAATGTTCTTTTTAGATGGTGCACATATTGTCTATTTAATTTGTGTTCCACGTATCCACCGTTTTATATATTATAACTCTTCTTCTTCTTCTTTAACAGTCGTTGTCGTCCACTGCTGGACATAGGCCTCCCCCATACTCGTACTTCTCCAATGGAGAATCTCCATGTATGACATGTCATACGGGGGGTGGTTGGCATTACAACGCCACGCTTGCCAGACGGGTTGGCGAGGTGTCCTTCCACGTTAGCCTATGCATCGATATTATCCACCGAGGTTATTATTTTGCATGGTTTCCAGGGGAGACCAAACTCGAGGAGGTGTGGATAGGTACTTGGGATCAAATCAATCCTCCAGCGAAGCATGGCCATCACCACGGTGATGGCCATGCACCGCTCGAAGAGTC
Organism: Lepidostoma basale; assembly: GCA_022606425.2. NCBI lineage: Eukaryota > Metazoa > Arthropoda > Insecta > Trichoptera > Lepidostomatidae > Lepidostoma > Lepidostoma basale. Next base: position 137,377 of record JAHDVF020001244.1, read on the forward strand.
AATAGGATCCCCCTTACTCCCCTACTATAACTCTATATATTATAACTCTATCGAATATCGTTTAAAGTACATGTCCAATAAACGGGTATTTTTAACCTTCCCACAGACAATATACCGCAGACATTGTGTAAATATTTGAATTATTAACATAAAATATAACTTAATTTTATAGTTAATCTCATGTCTCACAGAAATATTATAGCTCTAAAATTAAAGTGATAGTATTTAGATAGAATATCGTTCTTAAATGCCGTTCTCTGGACCATGGCAGGCGAAAAGCCAGTTAGAGACGAAGTTGCTAGACGCAAATGGTAGGGGATGGGTCACACTCTGAGACGGAACCCAGCCTGCATCGCTCAGGGTGCACTAGACTGGTCCCCTATGGGGGGAAAGAGAAAGCAAGGCAGACCTAGAGCCACCTGGAGAAGAACCCTGCAGGACGAGGTTAAGGCAGCAGGCCTTACTTGGGATGATGTTAGGCATCAGGCATGCGATAGAGTCGGGTGGAAAAGGTTTATTGAGGCCTTAAGCACCACGGAGGTGTGACAGGACAAAAAGAAGAGAAGAAAAAGATCGTTCTAAAGTACAAGTCCAATAAACGGGTGTTTTAACCCTTCCCGCAAACAATATACCGCAGACATTGTGTAAATTTTGAATTATTAACATAAAATATAACTTAATTTTATAGTGACATCTCATATCTCACATGAATATTACATTGCCATAAAGTAAAGTGATTGTATCCAGACGTTATCGTTTTTATTGCGTAAAAATATATGTACGAGTATTATGATAAAGCACTCTATCAGAGTTTTGTCACAAATCTACACGTTTTCTGTACGGGTGGGTAGTTTATTCATATCCCATATTTCACACATAGATCGTAAAGAGTTCTTTTCCTCTGTCACCGATCTGTATTACCTAAACGGATCTTGTTTATAGCCAATAGAGGGGCTAAAGAACCGAATATATGGCCCACCTTAAATAGTACGTTCACTTGTAATGGCCCTCCAAAGGGGACGACTGGGAATTTTTATTGTTTGTTTTGCATATTTAATTTAAGAAAAGTATCTCCAATTTCTGAGTTTTTATTCCCATTTCTCAGGAGAATAATAATGGCGTTACCTTAAGCTCAAGTAACCACGGGGGTTGTTGCCTCGCATTTCATAATAAGCGTGCATACCCGCATATAAATCAAAAAGTTTTGCGTATAAATTTATTTACGAGCCCACTTTTTTATAGTTGAGAGTCCCTGGAATTGTTTGTTTGAAACTAATTTACAAGAAGCAATTTTTATTCTTAAATATTTAATTATTTTTGTGATAATTGACGACCTTCGTGGCAGAGTGGTAAGTGCTCTGACTGCCATACCAAAGTCCCGGTTTCAATTCCCGGCGATGGCAGTGTGATTGTCACTGTCTTTGGTCTGGTGTAGAATTCACGTGACAATTATATGGCGATTGTTAAGCTGCCTATCACATGTCTCTCTCCTCGGTCGTGCTGGAGGATGTTGGTATTTTTGTGCTTGATAGATATTTCCGACAGCGACAGAACAAATTGTTTTACCTACCAGAGCGAATCTGCCTTTGGTGATACTGATGAGAAGAGCATTTAGTCTGCTGAACTCGGTCTCCTCGGAGATCAACGTCTTTCATAATAGTGAAAATACGTCCATTAGACAAATACTCTTGACTTTGGAAAGTGTCTTGTCTTCTTAATGTCGAACCATATCTCATGCGTTCATGGTAATATGTTGTATGTATATAATACAATTTTTTTTTAAAGGTTTGGTTTTTAAATTGGCAACATTGTTTTTACAGACTGTCAATTTGACAGTTGACAGTAGATTTGTAGTCAGTACGTTTTGCCATTTTATCATGAATAGACTGACGTCAGAACAGCGCTTGCAAGTTGTGCAAATTTATTTTGAAAATCATGGTTCGGTTCGCCAAACTTATCGTGCGCTACGTCCATTTTACGGTTGACATAATCGTCCATCCGAGCAAGTTATTCGGAAGACCATGGATCGTTTTCGCACCACGTACACTCTAGTGGATAATACGCATTCACAAAGACGACAATTGTCGAAAATTGGACTTCACGGTTGCGCTTCATTCGAGCTAGCCGTGGCGCTCATATGCCCGAAATCATATTTAAACAATAATGGCATAAAATTATCTATTAAATAAAGCCAATATTATAGACGTTAACATTATTTTAATGTGTTTTTTTTTCATTTTGAATATGAATTGTATTATTTTACCTGTACTCAAAAGATGCCTTAACCCTTAACGTACCGTGTTCAAAACAAAACGCTCGCTCCCATGTGGTCAATTCAGTTTACCGCTAACTTTATCTAAATATCAAGCATATGACTCGATGAATCAAAATTTAATTTATGTCATCTTGTAGGGAATTTCATTAGAATAGATCGATATCTATAACATACATGGATTATTTGAAAAACATATCATTATTAATTTTTTTCTGGAACCATGCGATTTCTGATATGGAATGCGTCACAGCATACGAGCAACTGGACACCAAGTATAAACTTGTCTCCGCGCCGCAGCCGGCGGGGCGAGACTTTACGAGATTTTACGTATGATAAAGGCACCTAGGCAAAATGCATAGTACGTTCAAGACAACGAGTACGTATTAATATTTGTCCCTTTTGGTAAAGTGTTAATATTTTCACAGTTCTGATATTATTAAGTTGCGTGCTGCGTTTCCGTCCACAGTCGGTATTATTACGTACCTATGAAAAAGCCAAACATATAATTTATAATACGTTCAAAACAGCGAGTAAGTATTTGTCACTTTTGATAAAGTTGTAAATATTAGCAAAACAAATTCTACCTTAACACGAATGAAGGTGAGGGCAGTCTTAGAAAATATTTTTTTTGGGATGAAGGAAGTAATTTTTTGCTTTTTTTTATTACGAAATATTGAGAACACTTCAATGGAGGATTACAATTTTTTTTATAATATTAGGGTTCATAGGTTTTAAGAAAATCAACTTTAAATTGGCAGTGGAAACTCAATTGACCACATGGCAACGCGACGGTTAACATGTACAATGTACATGTGTTGTTTGAAATGTTAGTCGAGCAAGTAAACTGATTTAATTTGATTTGCTTCTACTTATAGGTCTAATGACCTGTTGTTGATAGCATCTTCAGCACGAGAACCTGGAGATGAGTCAGAATGAAAAAGATGTGCGTCTAGTTACAAGTAGGGCCGATCCCAGATGATGGGAAATGGCAAAGGGAAAGAAGCTACCATATGTTTAATCCCTTGAGAAAAGTGATAACATCCTTTAGATATGAATACATATTTAAAGAGCGTATTAAGAAATACATAAATGTTTAAGATGCAGTATACTTCTAAGAAAAATATGTGAGTAGCGTTTTTTTCCTATTTCGTTCCCTCGGGATTACATCGTAATGGTATTAACGTGTACGTTACGACTTGAGAAATATAACGTAGAAAAACTCGGCACGTGGGTAAATGTTCTATTAAAATATAAAGATAATGCAAACTTTTACTGATAATTAGAATAACTTTAGAAAAAAAATGTATATAAAAAACACTTAATTACATTTTTCACAACAACAAAAAAATCGGACAGCAGACGTCCTTCCTCAGTGTAAAAAATGTAGAAATAAAACTATCCAACTAACCAACCATCACTACATCTCACCAAGGGTATAGGCAGAAAGAATGGACTTCTTCTTCTTCTTCTTCAAGTGCCCTGTCGGGTCCCCTCAATGTTGGCGATCACCTCGGCGAACGTGTCCCTGTCTTGCGCCGCTCGGAGCAGCTCCTCCACACTTCGGATGCCGGTTCACTCCCTCACGTTTCGCAGCCAGGACATTTGTCTCCTACCGGGCCCTCGGCGTCTCTTAATTGTCCCCTCCAATATCAGTTGGAGAAGGTGCTACTTTTCCCCATGCAGTATATGACCCAGATGTGAAATTTTCCGAACCTTGATAGTTGATAACAGTTCCCTGTCAACTCTAGCTCGTCTCAGAACTTCGGTATTGGTAACCTTGTCCAGGGAAATCTGATCATTCGTTCAAAATGGACTGCCACACTTTTATTTCCTGACATACTTTTTTACATTCTCACTCTTCCTCAACATTCATTCATTCATGTCGTGCACGCACGTCGATTTCTAGATTAGACACTGTCTAGGCCTTCCTAGAGGTCTTACTCCAGTCGGTCTAGACGTGTACAGGACTTTGATTGCTCTGGTTTCTCCGGCTCGGGAGTTGCTGGGTCATCGTACGGATCTCTTGGTTGGTCCTATGCCTCCAAGTTCCCGCTGCAAACCGGGTCTGGGTCCCAGGATAATTTTCAGTATCATATTCTCAAACCAGCAGATTCTTTGTTGTTCTTTTAGAGTTATTGTCCACGAATCCATATGTCACCGCTGTGCGCTGGCTTGATGATGCGTTATAACTTATGTCGGGTATACTGCCAGCTTAAATAACTGGGAATATCTGCAAGCATATTTACAAGATGAAAACACTCCGCGCTATAGCTGGCAAAACCCTACGTGATCGAGTTAGGAATACAGCAATCCGAGAAATCTGCGTGGTCGAAGATGTGGTCAGATTGGGACGTCAAAGACGGCGATACTGGCATCAACATGTAGAAAGAATGAGCTCAAATAGAATACCATACAAAGCTCTCCGTGGAACGCCAAACGGACAACGCCGACCAGGAAGACCCCCGAAACGCTGGAGAGAAAGCTGGAGTTCAGCGTCTCAAGAGGACCTGCCTGAAATAACAGACTCCCGAGTCTACCAAAGTGAAGAAGAAGAAGGAGAAGATATTTACAAGAGATGGAAAAATGGAGAAAGATATCAGAAGAAGGGTTGGAGCTGGAAACAAAATAAATGGTGCACTCAAAGGCATTAACGCAAAAATATATATGATAGTTATATCGATTGAAGCAAAGATGGCAGTGCACAATGGATTTCTATGTGTATGCAAGTGAAGCTCGGAGTTAGCAGAAGAAGGATGATATAGATAAATGCCGTGAAATGAGGTCACTGAGAAGAATGTGCAAAAACAATGTATGATAGAATATCTAATGATGAAGTAAGAAAGGAATGTAAGCCAGATGAATGCGTGATAAATAAAATTAAGAAAGGGTCACAAAGATTTGGACATATGGAACGAATGGATAAGGAAAATATACAATTAGTGTGAATGGAAAAAGTAGTTGAGGAAAGCCAAGGAAGACTTGGCATGAGCAAATTAATCAATTACTGACGGGCGGCCTTGTTCGAAGTAGTAACAATCGACGAGCGTGCATGTCACGATGTGTGAATGTAAAAGATGCACGAGAGCTGTGTTAGGATAGAACAATGTGGCGATCCATCCTCTTTGCCTACCCCTCCGGTGAAACGGCGTGATGGTTAGTTAGTTCATCATCATCATCATCATCAGCCGTCTGTCATCCACTGCTGAATGTAGGTCTCTCCCAAAGCACGCCACCGCTCCCATCTATCCATGTCCAGCAATCCTCTTCAGATCGTCAGTCCAGCGGGCAGGGGGACGTCCAACGCCAGCCCGTCGCCACTTCAGCCCGCCCATCTTCAGAACCACCTCAGTTAACATAGTTAGTTAGTTAGTTAGTTAAAATAACTGTGCCATTAGCACATTAGATGTTAAAACCCCATTAACATTCACTCTCAGGCTAGAGTTTTCAATACTTATATATTAATAATTATTTACAATTTATAAAAAAATATGTAACTCTAATTTTCCAATACAAAACTAAAGTTTTGTAAACATATCGAATAAACTGGTCAATATTTTCATATTTTCACAGGCTATCGACTCGCTTTTGATATACGTATTTTGTTTTTCGAAGCGCGAACAGATGTTTCGAGTACATTACCATAACTCAAAACAAACACCGTAATTCCCAGATGCTAATACGTTTTCAAAACTCAATTTTCCGTAATGTTTCAGTACGCCCAATAATACTTCTCCCGCCGCACTTGAAGTTTGAAATATTGACTAAAATTCGGTCCGAGCTCATTTTAGAATTTTCCCATTCAAACTTTTTAATTGGTAATCGATAATAATATAAAAAACAGTGAATTATAACCCGCCATTTATGGCGTTGGGAGCCCACGTTTCGCCCCTGAACAAATTCGCTAAAAGTTTTGTTGAAAAAATACACTTTTCCAGTGGAGTAGAAAGTTTATGAGCGATTATGATGAATTTATTGCTTTTTGATGAAAACATTAAAAATAACATAGTTAGACTATTTATCATTTTTTACTGTTCATAATCATAGAGAAATAAATAAACTTGAATTAACGAGTACTAAAAGTATTTTGAAAATCAGGATAAATGTAGAATAAATGTAGTAGACATGAGATCACATTATTGAAGGTTAAGGCATTAGTACTGTGGAATTCCAATGTGATAACCTTCTTCTTCTTTTTCCTTGTTGTAGACCTATGTGGTCTGTTCTCCAGAGTGTTGCTCATCCTGTGAGGTAGATTCCCAGCTGTCCTTCCATCTTTCAGGAGGTCTTCCACAAGGACGAGTCCCATGAGGCTGATTATGCAATGCAATATAGGGAAGTGTGGTGGTGTCCATTCTTTGAACATGACCATTTTCTAACACAACGGTGATTGTATGAAGCGCTGGTTCGCAGTAATATGGAGTACTGCTCCATCATTTGGGACCCCAGAGAAAAAACAGTCATCTTGGAACTAGAAAGGATCCAAAAACGATTTTTGAGTTATTTACCTCAGGGAGTATAGCTACTCTCATTTTTTGTACCCCTCACTATTACTCACAAGAATGTAGGATTTCAACACTCTTGAAACTCGTCTAACAATCTTTCTAGGTAAGCATTTTTTCAAACTATTATCCGGAGGTATTTACAATCCAGGAATACTGAGAGAACTTAATCTATAGGTACGTTCCCCATATCTATAGTAGAGCAAGGAGGCGTATCTTATTTTATGCCCCAAATTGCCGCACAGAGGCCCTTCGAAATTCTCCTCTATTGAAAGCGATTCGTCTTTTGAATGAGGTGGCAAAAGAGATAAACCTGATAGCGAATTCTTGAATACCCTTACGGTAAGAGCAACAAGGAGGTAACTGTCATATTTCCATTCATATGGTTCTATGTATATTTCCATAATGTTCTTTTTTTCACCCTCACATCGATTCGATAACAAAATAATAATAATTATTATTATAATAATAATAATAATAATATCTTAATAATAATAATAATAATAATAATAATAATAATAATAATAATAATAATAATAACAAAAATAATTAAATAAAACGATGTTTTTTAACTACTTCCACTTTTGTCTTTATTTAGACAGCGACCGGTTTCGCCAGGCTCTCTGGCATTGACAGTTTTGGAAGTAGTTAAAAAACATCGTTTTATTTAATTATTATTACTTGCCCCAATATTGTTAAATATATTTAATAAATCTCTTCGAACCGGCCAAGTCCCCGAACCACTTAAGATGGCTATCGTCACTCCCCTTCTCAAAAAATCTCAATTAGATTCTGAAAATCTAGTAAATTATCGTCCGGTCTCAAATTTGCCTTTCATTTCCAAATTATTAGAAAAAATTGTAGCCAGCCAAATCAATTCCCACCTCACAGCAAATGATCTATTATCAAAATTCCAGTCTGCATACAGACCTAATCATTCAACGGAAACAGGACTTCTTCGTATCATGTCGGATCTGGTATTAGCTAATGAATCGGGCAAGTTAGCACTGCTTTCTTTTATAGATATGAGTGCTGCTTTTGATACCATCGATCATTCTTACCTCATTAAACGGCTCGAGACTACTTACGGTTTCACAGGCAATACAATAGAGTGGATAACTTCATATCTGTCGGATCGCTCACAAGCAGTTCAGGTCGCAGGGAAAATATCGTCTTTTTTCACCCTCAAATCTGGTGTTCCGCAAGGTTTAGTGCTAGGCCCGATATTATTTATAATGTTCACTAATGACATTGTCAAAATAATTTATTCATTTGGTCTGCTGTCTCATTGCTATGCTGACGACCAGCAAAATTATTTCTTTTGTGACCCTCATTACATCAGCCATCTAAAATCTATAACTTTAAAGTGCATTGAAGCAATATAGAATTGGATGGCCTCAAATAAATTAAAATTAAACCCTTCCAAAAAGGAATTTCTCTGGACCGCCTCAATGAAGCGCCAGCACTTAGTCGATCATGCTCCGATATCAACATTCGGAATTGACATCATCCCTAATGACTCCATAAAACTTCTTGGAGTCAACTTCGAAGCAGATCTCTCATTAAAAACCCAAATAAATAAGACAGTGAGCGCCAGCTTCTTTCACCTAAGGCAGCTCAAAGCAATCAAAAGAAATATTCCCACTGATGCATTATAAACACTTGTTAATTCTTTCGTCGTATCTCGACTCGACTATTGCAACGGTATATATGCCAACATACCCAAGAAACAAACGAACAAACTTCAATCCGTTTTCAATGCGGCAGCACGACTTATAAAAGGTGTTCCAAAAAACTCGCATATTTCACAACATCTTAAAGATCTTCATTGGCTCAAGTGTCCTGAAAGAATCCAGTATAAACTATGCTGGACGGTTTTTAAAGCGCTTCACGGAATGGCACCAGCCTATATATCTGAACTTTGTGTTGCTGATAGCCCTAACTCGCGGCAATCTACGCTTTGATCAGCAAACTCCTCGGCAATAGGCAGATTAGTTGAGCCAAAGCGCAACCCCCGGACAAATTTCGGAGATCAGGCCTTCGCAGTGGCAGGTCCGTCCGCCTGGAATATGCTTCCTGCACGCTTCAGATGCATTGACAATCCGACAGACTTTAAATCTCACCTAAAAACCCACCTTTTCAAAATATCCCTTAAAATGTAAACAACGGTTATCTGATCGCTGGTGTCACATGCAGCTCTCATGACTAAAAACATTGTCAAAGCGCCCTTGAGGTGAGCTATTCACGAAAACGGCGCTACACAAATTAGCCTAATTATTATTATTATTATTATCTTTATCGATGCCATGAGGGGTAAGGCTGCTTACAGCTTTAAAAATAATTTCAAATTCGAGGTTCTCCAAAGAATCGAAGGAGGAAGGCACCTGCTCAGGACCTTGTCCGAAAGGCGTGCAAAATGGATCGGCCATGTAATACGACAAGAAGGCCTCTTGCATGCCATAATGGAGGGTGTGGCCGAGGGGACAAACTCTAGGGGACGCCCACGCCGAGAGTACCTGGAGGACCTGTTGGTGGACGTGCGCTGCTCATCATATACAGATTTGAAAAGAGCCGCACAAGAAAGGGAAGTATGGAAGAGAATAATAGAGGAAATTGCTGTAAACCAATCCCAGATTGAAACCAGAGAAGAAGAATTTCAAATTCTTTTGATTATTATTTTTTTTTTTTTTTATACATTTTACACAAATGAGACATTACAAACGATAAAACATTTAGGCGACTCATTTGGACACAAAACGGTATTACAAGGATAAAATAAAACAAAAGAACATGAGACCAAAAAATCATACATATCAGAAGGAATCCAAATATGTCGACGTCAGTGAGGCAGTACTCTTTCCAGAATTTGCAATATTTTTTTATGAATACTGCCTCACTGATACTGAAAATGTCCGAATCCGAGATGATTAGATTCGGCGTCCGAATTGCTCTTTCTACTGGCATCACCAAAGGCAGGTTGGTTCTGCGTGACGGAGTAAAGAACAATTGATGTCGGCATTGTCGCAGGTAACAAAAATACCTATTTGCTCCAGAACATAGGGGTTCTCAATATAGCCATTATTCAAGACATCTTACCATTATCAAAATACCCGCAAATTTGAAGCAATTTTATAGCTTGTCTCCGCTTCAAAGAAATTACATTTTCAAAAAAAAAATTAAATCTCATAATAATAAACTCATCCGGTTACTTTGCCTTGGAAACTTCTTTCATAAAATGTGAATGGTTCTACATTCTGCATATTTTCACGAGAAACTTAGGAAGTTTCTAGATGTTATTAACTTGAAAAAGTCGTTACCTTTTTGGCTTGCCAAAGAGCTCTTTAATCAAACTTGATCTATTTTTTTTTTAAATAGGAAAGAGGTTCTTTTTTTAAATTTTCATTCCGAGAGATAATTTTTGTTATATAAGGTCATTGACCTTTCTGATACGTGGAACAATAAAATTGTTTCGTAAATTTTTTTTAATCAAATAAGTAAACCTAAGAAATTAATTATTTCATCTTTTATTATGAACCACTTAATTTTTGTTTAGAATTTTTTTATTAAAAATATATTAAACAAACAATTTCAAAATTATCCACGGCTTTTGGTAATTGATTAATTTGGTTATGCCATGTTTTCCTCTGTCGTCCTCGGCTTGTTTTTCCGCTCACGCTGCTTATGTACAAATTTTTAATCATTCTACTATCATCCACATTCGTTCCATATGTCCAAACCATCATGATGCAGTCATCTGCCTTACATTTCTATCTTATTTCATCGTTCGGTATTCTATCATACAACGTTTTCCCGGACATTCTTCTTGGTGATCTCATTTCTACGGCCACATTCGAATTCGGAAGAATCGACGTGCGTGCATGGTTCGATGTATGAATGTAGAGGAAGCCCTAGAGGTATGCCAGCACAGAGCATTGTCATTGTGGCGATCCATCCTCTCTGTTTACCTCTCCGTGGAAATGGCGTTATGGTTAGTTAGATAATTAGTTAGTCCACGGAATTGTAATTGAAAAAGTGTATGTTAACGATGCAAATGGAACTAGGAATAAAGGAAAATCGAGGAAAACGTGTCATGATCAAATAAATCAAATATTGCATGTAGGCCACACGAGGAGTAGGAGAAATGGACGTGCGTGCATGGCAAAATGTGATGTGATGTGAGAAAAGTATGTCAGAAAAGAAAAGTGTGGCAGTCCATTATTTCTGTGTACCCTTTCGGAGAGACGGCGTGATAGTTAGTTAGTTAGTTAAAATTGTAAATAATATCATTCTCATAAAATATAATTAAACTTCTAGAAAACAGGCATTTTCATTCGTTTCAATTATTTTATATAGAGTTTTACATCATTGTTTTAGAAAAGTGGATCTCAAAGAGTGCTTCATGGAGCTCTGAGGCTCAGCATGGCTTCTGAGAGAATTGTGCTGCTACAAACAGCATTATAAATCTACGATATTGCTATGATCAAAAACTGCAAACAAAACAGCTTTGATTACAGTAGTCAGAAGTGTATAATGTATCTAATTTATAAGAATGAAAACACAGTTTTCTGGAAGTTTAATTATATTTTATGTGAATGATATGTTTCGCTTGTCTACGGCATTATCAAATTGGCATTTGAAAATGCCTTAGACAGGTGAAATATTTCATTCCCATAAATTATAATAAAAACTTCTAGAAAACAGACGTTTTCATTTGTATCAATCATTTATTAATTATAGAGTTTTACATCATTGTTCAAGAAAAAAAATAATGCGTATCTATTTTTGTTGAATTTTAATTAAATGACAATAATTTTTACATTGAATAAAATATATGTACGAGGTCTGTTCAAAAAGTATCGCGAATTTTATATTTTTTTCAAAAAGTATTTATTTATTCATGAATATCTATTTTGTCCCCTTCAAAGTAATTCCCCTCAGATATAATACATTTATGCCAACGTTTTTTCCAATCCTCGAAGCACTTAAAAAAATCATTTTTTGTGATCTTGTTCAGCTCCTCCTTCGATGCCGTCTTTATCTCCTCAATCGTGGCGTAGCGTCGTCCTTTCATGGGCCTCTTCAGTTTTGGAAACAGGAAAAAGTCACAGGGGGCCAGGTCTGGGGAATACGGTGGCTGCGGCACCATTACTGTGTTGTTTTTGGCCAAATATTCGCGCACAAGCAACGATGTGTGAGCAGGGGCGTTATCATGGTGCAAAAGCCAGTTTTTGTTCTTCCACAAATCCGGGCGTTTCTGGCGGATTGCTTCGCGCAAATTGCGCATAATATTCCTTATTGACCGTACTACCCTGTGGCAAGAACTCATGATGCACCACGCCCCTGCAATCGAAGAAAACTGTGAGCAAAACCTTCACGTTCGACCGAACTTGGCGCGCTTTTTTTGGTCTTGGCTCATGCGGCAGCTTCCATTGGGATGATTGAGCTTTGGTTTCCACGTCATAACCATAAACCCATGATTCGTCACCAGTTATGACCCTCTGGAGCACATTTGGGTCGTCACGGACCGAGTCCAACATCTCCTGAGCAATGTTAACGCGATGCTGTTTTTGGTCGAAATTGAGCAATTTTGGCACGAATTTCGCGGCGACCCGACTCATGCCCAAATCATTGGTTAAAATCGAATGGCACGAGCCAATCGATATGTTTAGGTCCTCAGCAACTTCTCTAACGGTGATTCGACGATTGGCTCATACTATTTTCTTCACTTTATCAATGTTTTCGTCTGTTGTTGACGTGCTCGGGCGTCCGGCACGCTCTTCGTCGTTCATATCTTCTCGGCCCTCTGAGAACATTTTGTAACACCGATAAACGTTGCTTTGGTCCAAGGTAGCTTCACCATATGCCACAGTCAACATTCGAAATGCGTCCGCGCACTTTATTTTGTTTTTCACACAAAATTTGATACAGATTCTTTGATCCATTTTTTGGAATAGGCAAAAATCGAAGACGAGCCAAAACACATCCAAGCAAAACAGCTGTCAAAAATTAACTAAACATTCAAAATGGCCGACCTTGTCAGCATAAGTAAGGGACATGAGTACCAACATAACGCTACAAAAAAATCAAAAATCAAATATACGTAGCCAGCGGAAATTCAAAATTCGCGATACTTTTTGAACAGACCTCGTATTTATTTATCATTCCCCTTCTTTTTGGATCTTAAAAATATTCTTAACTTTAATATCGTCTTAACTTGTCTAAAGCTTAATTTTTACTGTTACTGTAATAAAATGTTCTTAAAATTATGTCCATTATCTGTATCAACAAAAAATATAATGGAATTGCAAAAATATAATAATAATAAATCCCATAGCCTCGTTTTAGACATGTTCCCCATTTTAAATATTAAACAAACAAAAAAACTCCCCTGTCCGCCACTAGAATATTAATTAGAAAGTCTCCATAATTATTTCGTAATGCTCATGACTCACAGTTCTACCATTCTATTTGTCCTCGTGCAAGCTTTCTCCTCAGAAACCCCCACAGACACGCTACATCCCACCTGAGCTCGAGAGAATACCATTCTCTTGGTATTTGCTACTGATATGATCATATTGTATTATTGACTAGCCAAATGGAATGCGTTCAAAAATTAAATCCATCAAAATAAAAGTAATGGAATTAATTCCGTCAATATCAAAAATAATCAGATTGTCAACATTAAACCCGGTTTTACATATTTTTGGGTTCCGTAAAAATAATTGTGTTTCAAAAGGGTTCCGTCGCCAAAAAGGTTCTAAAAACAGGTCCTATGGTAAACTATTAAGTGTGAATCATAGATATTGTTTTTAATTTAGATGGTTCATCCATCGTTTTCGTTAGGATTCCACCGTTCGCATCCCGGTGATAAAATCTCGATCGATTTGCATTGCAAAAAGGAACTAAAAAAGCCAAAGCTGCTCTAAAACAAAGGGTTGGAAACAAAAACGTTTCTAAAAAGCGTAGTTCCTCCCCTCTTTGCCCGGGGCCGTTAATTGACCCCAGAAAGCGCAGCGACTCTGAACAACTCTATAGCATACTACCTCGGCGGTAAAATGCTATAATTCTAAAATCGTGATTGAAATTTTTCAAATCAAAATCAAATTAAATCAGTTTATTTTCCCAAAATATATTACAAACATGTTTTATAGTTTAAGGCATCTATTGAAAACCGGTTAAACATAACAAATATATAATACCAGGAACGCATGAGAGATGGTTCGATATTAGGAAGACATGATACTCTCTAAAGTCAAGAGTATTTGTCTTCTGAACGTACTTTCACGAATATGAAAGACATCGATCTCCGAAGCGATCATGTTCAGCAATTTGATTGCTCTCCCCACCGGCATCACCAGAGGCAGTTTGGTTCTGCATGCTGGGAGATAAAACAGTCTGTGCTAACGCTGTCGAAGATAACCATCCGGAATATAAAGATGAATAGCCTCCAAGATGACGGAATTCTCAAAGAATCTGCTGATAAGTCTGAAGAAATGGGTAAGTGTGCACCCATCCATTCTTATCTGTAAACTATTGGTCCCCAGCATGCCCAATAGTAATACAGTGGGATAAAGCCACGGATAGCTACCAAACTCCTTTATGTAGAGATATCGTCCCTCCTGCTCACATGGCCATAATATTTCTTGTCCTGTCACACCTTCGTTGAGCAAAGCGCCTCAAGGAGCCTTCTCCACCCGACTCTATCGCATGCCTGATGCCTAACATCATCCCAAGTGAGGCTTGCTGCTTTAACCTCGTCCCGCGGGGATCTTCTCCTGGTGGTTCTAGGTCTGCCTCGCTTCCACTTTCCCTCCATAGGGGACCAGTCTAGTGCACCCTGAGCGATTCAAGGTGGGTTCCGTCTCAGAGTGTGAGCGATCCATTTGCATCTAACGACTTGTTCTCTAATTGGCTTTTCGCTTGTCATGGTCCAGAGAAAGGCATTTGACACTATTTGGGGCCAATAGGTCTTTAAATAATGAAACAAAAAATACATACACCATTTCTTTATTCTACAACTTAATAACAGTAATACATTATTTAGAATCAGGGTAAAACGTGTTTAACCCCCACCACTATCATTTATTATATAAACTTAATAAATGTTGATGTAGGTACCAGAAGATGGCAGCAGGCTGCCGAAACCGGTATAACATAAACACAAGTGGAAGCACACTAAATACACACAAAGAAATTTTGTATCAATTTTTATTTGGTTTTCATTATTTTAAATGAACTTCTACCAAGAAATTTCTATTAAAACCATTAGTTATTTAATAGATCTGTAATATTGAGCAAAAGAATCTATTTATAAACACCTGGAGTTTTCCTATAAAGGCCATTATTTTTTTAATTGTATCTCAATAGAGACGAAGACGTAAACTGGAAACTGAACATGGATGATCATGGTGTTTACAGGACTTATGACCTGTCATTGGTTGGGTTAAGCGCACGCTTTATGTAATTACAACATTCCCCATTCCACCTTTGTTATTGTGATCATGCATGACAAATTTTTGGAAGATGTATATATACTTCAAAATCCATATTTATCTTCACGTGTCAGTTTCAGTCAGCCATCTATGTAGATTTGGTTGCACTTGTGAATTATTTCAAGAATTAACCTATACAACCGACCCACTAACGCCATCTATGGAGAATGATTTTCGGCATTTAGCAAACTACCTTATTAACACAATGCGAAGGCTGTCGCCTAACATATTGTTAGAAGCCGCTAGGAGTATTATTCCATTCTATATGCCAAAGAATTTGACCAGAATATTTGAAGACCAAATATTTGTGAATGTATACTTATACCTGTATACGAAATCCTGGATTTACACCAAAGGGTGGTTAATTCAAATTTTTAATTGTATCTCAATAGAGACGAAGACGTAAACTGGAAACTGAACATGGATGATCAAGGTGTTTACAGGACTTATGACCTGTCATTGGTTGGGTTAAGCTTAAGCTTCTAACAATATGTTAGGCGACAGCCTTCGCATTGTGTTAATAAGGTAGTTTGCTAAATGCCGAAAATCATTCTCCATAGATGGCGTTAGTGGGTCGGTTGTATAGGTTAATTCTTGAAATAATTCACAAGTGCAACCAAATCTACATAGATGGCTGACTGAAACTGACACGTGAAGATAAATATGGATTTTGAAGTACGAGTATATACATCTTCCAAAAATTTGTCATGCATGATCACAATAACAAAGGTGGAATGGGGAATGTTGTAATTAAATAAAGCGTGCGCTTAACCCAACCAATGACAGGTCATAAGTCCTGTAAACACCTTGATCATCCATGTTCAGTTTCCAGTTTACGTCTTCGTCTCTATTGAGATACAATTAAACCACCCTTTGGTGTAAATCCTGGATTTCGTATACAGGTATAAGTATACATTCACAAATATAAGGCCATTATATTTATTTAAAACGTTTTTTATGTAATCGTTGTTTTACCTCCAGTATGCCGGACTGTATAACGACTCCGTAACGACTGTATAACGGCTACGTAACGGCCGTTATAACGGGCCGGCCGGGAGTTGGAGTTAAAGTTTAAAGTTTGAAGTTTTACACCCGGAATGGGGTGAGAAAGTTCCTTGGAAACCTCCTCGGAGAACCGTATTACACTGTTATTTTAAGTTTATTTATATAATGCGAAGTTATGACCTCAGCGCTACGCATTAAATTTGTTTCTCTACACAACAAAAATATAATTAACTTGCTTCTAAACTAAGTAATATTTTTGTTTGCATTGTATAATTATTTCAGCATGCTAAGCTTTTCCATAATCCAAAGATAAAAAACATTGTTTTAAATAATAATTAAATAAAGCCTTACAAAAAAATTACGGCATTCGTGGCCGAGTGGTAAATGTTATTACTGCCACACAGACAGCCACGGGTTCGATTCCTACCGAGGGCAGTGTGATTGTCGCACTGTCTTTGGTCTGGTGTAGTATTCTCTTCCACCGGGTGGCGACTCTAAAATAGCAATGGGGGCGTCACGTAGCCAGAAGCTCAGACGAAAAGTGGACAAGAAGACTGCTGACTTGGAGACCGTAGACGGCGAAGAGAAGTGCAAGGCGACCGCAACTACGGTGGAAAGATGATCTAAACAGACACGTCGGAATAACCTGGATGCAGTATGCACAGGACAGAATGACATGGAAGCAAATGGAGGAGGCCTTTGTCCAGGAGTGGACGGGAATAGGCTGAGGAAAAAGAAGAAGAAGTAGTATTCTTTTCTCTTCTCTTCTTGTCCTGTCACACCTCCGTGGTGCATAGGACCTCAAGGAGCCTTCTCCACTCGACTCTATCGCATGCCTGATACCCAATATTATCCCAAGTGAGGCCTGCTGCTTTGACCTCGTCCTATGGGGCTCTTCTCCAGGTGGCTCTAGGTGGGACTCGCTTCCTTTTTCCCCCCATAGGGGACCAGGCTAGTGCACCCTGAGCGATGCAGGCTGGGAAAGAACACCCCTACAGAAAAACCCTGGTCCTCCAAGTAAAAATGCCGCTTCCTCTTTCCACAGATAGGGGACCAGTCTTCTGCAGCCTGAGCGATTCAGACTGGGTTCTGTCTCAGGGTGTGACCTTGTTCTCTGATTGGTTTTTCACCTGCCATGGTCCAGAGAACGGCAACGTTTGAGCTGTCTAGGAATAATAATATTTTGAATTTCGCGCGAGTTAAAGCGATTGAATTCGTTGCGTTGCAAATGACTCCGAAATGCGCAGAAATGACCTACGTGTATGTTTTGTTTCATTCATACGCGCCGTATTTTATTTTACTCATACGTACAGTAGGTGAGATGTCCGCGAAATCACCTACGTCCACATGTGTTATTTCATGTTTTCGATGGGCTTCATATTGGGCTTACAAAATGTAAAAGGGTCTTTGTCGCACTTATGTATTTTTGGCTTGTAATCATATAGCTGGGTGCATATATACCAGAAGATATCTACAATTTTTTGTATGGATTTGAAGCCGGGCTTCATCACTCTGAAGTATGTATTCGATGTGTCACAAACTTCATTTCTGTTGTCAGAATGTTATCTGTCATCTCTTTATGTGCAGAAATGTTATGAAAAGAAAGATTACGTAATTTCTCTACGAATATTTATTAATAATTCGTGTTTCCGTGTTAACAAATTAATTATTATTGTCTATTTACAGCTTATTTATTATATATCTTCTTGTATTTCTAAAAACATGATTGTATAAACAAGAACCTGAGTTTGGTGAATATTTTTTTTATATAGATTTAAAATGCGCCAAAAATGGGATATAAAATCAATTAATTCACGAAATTAATTAAGACATATAAAACTCTTTAAATCTGGAAAAATACATTATCTCGACCCTCTACTAATATTATAACACAAAAAAATTCTGACGGGCTTGCCCTGCTGTTTGGCCCTAGGCACGCCACTGCCTATCACATGTCATGAGAATCATATTGATAATTATGTTTACATTACGTGATTTAAGTGTGATTGTAAAATGATGTGATTTATGTTTAATGTAACTAAGTGTAAAGGAAACTTATTTCAGATTCAATTATATCGTCTTTATGTAAGTTCTATCCCAACTTGGGCGTTGAAAACAATTAAATTCATGTTGGGGTTTCGTCAGTTCGTCAAAACTTTGTGAATACTTTATATATTATATTACATATATATTCGTAGTCTGCTATCGCTCTATTTTCGATAACTAAAACAAGATAAAAATAATTAAATAATACAAAGTTTTTATATAGCTTTCTTAGAATCGATTACTGCCCAAAATTCGTTTCTCATAACAGACAAAAAGGCAAGAAAACTAAAATATTATATTATATTTAAATACATACTTAGGAAATCGAAAATAACTTTGTTTAATCCACTAATTATTGAAAAAAATATTAAAAAACACGACATGTTTCGGAGGATATAGTTTTATAATTATTATTTTGACAGTAAGAACTGATAATTAATATTAAATAATAATAATATATAATTATAATAAAATAAATGTTATTTAAAAAAAAAATACATTTAACTAACTAACTAACTAACCATCACGCCGTCTCCCCGAAGGGGTAGGCAGAAAGAATGGACTGCCACACTTTTCTTTCCTGATATATTTCTCTCGCTTCCTCAACATTCATACATCGTGTCATGCACGCGCGTCGATTTCTCTGACTCCTCACATGGCCGACATTCAATATTTGATTTATTTGATCGTGCCACGTTTTCCTCGGTCTTCCTCTATTTCTGGTTCCATTTACATCGTCTACATATATTATTTTTACCATTCCTTCTTCACTCATTCTTTCCATATGTCCAAACCATCTACATACTTAGAACATTGATTAAATACTTTTTAATAAATTAAAAATAACTTTGTTTAATCCACTAATTATTTAAAAAAATATTAAAAAACACTACATGTTTCGGAGGATACCTCCATCTTCAGGTGTAAAAATATAATAAAAACTAAACAAAGAAAGACTAATAAAGAGAGTAAGAACTGATAATGAATATTAAATAATAATAATACATGATTATAATAATAAAAATTGTATTTTAGAAAAAACATACATTTAACTAACTAACTAACTAACCATCACGCCGTCTCCCCGAAGGGGTAGGCAGAAAGAATGGACTGCCACACTTTTCTTTCCTGATATATTTCTCTCGCTTCCTCAACATTCATACATCGTGTCATGCACGCACGTCGATTTCTCTGAATCCTCACATGGCCGACATTCAATATTTGATTTATTTGATCGTGCCACGTTTTCCTCGGTCTTCCTCTATTTCTGGTTCCATTTACATCGTCTACATATATTATTTTTACCATTCCTTCTTCACTCATTCTTTCCATATGTCCAAACCATCTACATACTTAGAAAATTGATTAAATACTTTTTAATAAATTAAAAATAACTTTGTTTAATCCACTAATTATTTAAAAAAATATTAAAAAACACGACATGTTTCGGAGGATACCTCCATCTTCAGGTGTAAAAATATAATAAAAACTAAACAAAGAAAGACTAATAAAAAAACGCATTTAAAATTCGATACAATAATTCAAATTTAAAAATTAACCTGGGCTATTTGTTATAAGTGCTAATAATATTTTTTTAACAGTAAGAACTGATAAATAATATAACATGATTTTAATAAAATAAATTGAAATTTATTATAGAAAAAACATGCATTTGAAAATAGATAATTTATATATAAATTAATAAATGATAAATTTACATATGATTGGGAATGGGAGCTTGGGAGATTAAATGTAGACAAAGTATTTAAGGGTAAAAGAGTAAAAGGAGGAATCTGATTATTAATTGAGTCGACTTGAGGATTTCTAAATCTAGATTTAAATAGAATGGCAGATGGTTTGAATGGCACCATATTCATATATTAGGTGTATAACTTTGCTTCCGCCGTTTTGCAATAGATGGCAGAAGCGGTAAGTGGTAGTTGGAATAAATAGATCATAGATGTCATACAATAAGCTTAAGTATTTGTAAACATAACGCCATCGAAATATTAGTCGATTTGTGTCTGCATCATAAAGTTATTCCCGATTAAACATGTCAGCTTACGAGCCAAATTCTCGTCATTTGCGGGAGGGTTTAATTTTATGCTTTAATATGAAGAAATCTGCGGCTGAGGCTCATCGAATGCTCTCAAATACCTATGATGAGGCCGCTATTAGTGAAAGAACGTGCCGAGAGTGGTTTCAACGCTTCAAGAACGGTGATTTTAACGTCAAAGACCAGCATGGCGGTGGAAGAGAGAAGGTTTTCGAAGATGCAGAATTGGAGGCATTACTCGATCAAGACTCGTGTCAAACGCAACAAGAATTGGCAGGATCATTGGGAGTGACGCAACCAGCCATTTCAAAACGCCTGAAAGTCATGGGAATGATTCAGAAACAAGGAAATTGGGTGCCGTACGAGTTGAAGCCGAGAGATGTTGAACGGCGTTTGTGTGTTTGTGAACAGCTGCTTGCAAGGCAAAGACGGAAGGGATTTCTGCATCGCATTGTGACTGGGGACGAGAAATGGGTTCATTACGATAATCCCAAGGGCAGAAAATCATGGGGATATCCCGGCCATGCTTCCACGTCGACGGCCAAACCGAATATTCTCGGTTCCAAGGTTATGCTCATTATTTGGTGGGACCAGCTCGGCGTAGTGTATTATGAGTTGTTAAAACCGACTGAAACAATCACAGGCGATCGTTATCGAACGCAATTAATGCGTTTGAGCCGAGCATTGAAAGACAAACGGCTGCAATATAACGACAGACATGATAAAGTGATTTTACAGCATGACAATGCTCGACCCCATGTTGCGAAAGTGGTCAAGACATACTTGGAAACTTTGAAATGGGAAGTCCTACCCCACCCGCCGTATTCTCCAGACGTTGCTCCCTCGGACTATCACTTGTTTCGATCAATGGCACACGGCCTAGCTGACCAGCACTTCCGGTCTTATGAAGAAGTAAAAAATTGGATCGATTCGTGGATCGCTTCACAAGATGATCAGTTTTTTGAACGTGGGATTCGTATGCTGCCCGAAAGATGGGAGAAAGTAGTGGCCAGCGATGGACAATACTTTGAATCATAAATGTATAACCAGTTTTTTACGATAAAGCCTCGAATTTCGGAAAAAAAACGGCGGAAGCAAAGTTATACACCTAAATTTTATTAATTCAGTCGACTTGAGGATTTCTAAATCTAGATTTAAATAGAATGGCAGATGGTTTGAATGGCACCATATTCATATATAAACATCGCCGTGATTAGTTTATTATTTTTATGGTGTTTCAAAATGGTAGAATATCAAACACTCTAAAAAAAATATATATACGGAATTTTACATCAAAGGTATAAAAAAATACATAATATGTCAATGTTTTAGATATAGGTTTGTAACATTGACTTTACGTCACAATTTCATGCAATTAATATATCATTTCCTTGACTTTAAAAAAATCCGGAAGTTTATAAGAAATCGTTTTTAATTTTTTTTTTCGGTTTGATTTAGACGGAAACCGGAAATTGCCTTTAAAATGGAATACTCTGCGGAAAGAAAAGAAAATCGCTAAACTTAACATCCTGAAAAGCGCCAGGCGGGAAAAGTTTAGCGATCCTCCCCGGAAACACGATTTCTCTGCTGCAATGGCGGGTGGTTTAGCTTTTTCATTAAGTGCCTTGCGTAAAAAGTTTAAAAAAGAGCTGGAATATCCGATAATAACCGACCTCACCCGACATCGTATGATTTGCTCTATATTCTTCATTTCTTGTCACACCATCGTGATGAATAGACTCTCGAGGATCATTCTCCACCTGAATATATCGCACACCTGATGCTTAACACCGTTCTAAGGGATCCTGCAGCTTTAACCTCTCTCTGAGTATGGTCGCACGGGTGCGTCCAGTAGAAAAAAAGTCTCAAAGGAGTATGTACTCACCGACGCGGCCGCACCTATAGTACAAGCATCGTCTATCAAATATATATATTTTTTTACATCTATGGACTTTGTCACGTACTTTTACAAATATTAAAAGTGGTTCTCTGCATTACCGAACTGAAAATTTGAAAAGCAAATTATCTATAACGTCATTCGACATTCCTCATAGAGTGACAACCATTTGCTACGAGAACCCACTCCCCAAATACAGTTAAGTAAAAAAAAAACTCACTAGCGGAGAGGTCAATCTAGTCCTGCACCATTCTTCTCCATGTAGCTTTAGGTCTACGTCGTTTTCTCTTTTCTTTGTCATGGGAACAGTCTAGTGTGCTGTGAGCAATGCAGGTTGGGTTCCATCTCAAGATATATCCATTTAAAAGCCATTGGCATCTAGCTTAGTCTACAAATCTTCACGGAGAAATGACCTCCACGCAGAAAACCTGAATTTGGTGATGCCTGAGTTTTTCTAGAAATTGGATCTCTATAGGACTATCTTACTTTGACTCTAGACGATTCTTAGGGCGTAATACAATCCTGCAAAATCCTACCCTGAAATCTATGTATTAATTGATTTAATAAAGTTATAAATATTACAGGAACATTTTACAACTTATAAAACAACATTTTATGAACAATTAATAATATAAAAATCGCAAATGAAAAAAAACACCAAAAACATTAAACATCGGTACTTAGAACATATTGAAAGAATTTTCGACAAAAGATCGCAAGAGAACCGGCATCTCTTACATCATTTGGCAATTTGTTATATATTTTAAATCCTCTATAAAAAACACCTTTCTCTCTACTTTCAAGTCTGGGTCTCCGGAGTCGGAATCTATCACGACCTCTCGTCAAATAGTCTTCTATTTCATAATTGTTTGCTACCATATTACCCAGGCACCATATTACTCTTAATTTTATAAACAAAAATCTATTTCTTATATCGTGCTCAGTAGCGGTACTTCCATAGAAGCCCAGAAGCCCGGCTTGCGTAGGAAATTTTGAATCAAACCCCCCAAATCTAAGAAATTGTGCCTAAAGAAATCGCATAAACCAAAAACCCACCAAATCACCCTCCAACAATGTTTTCATCAGACGTAAGAGGAATAGCCGCAAGAGCTGAATAAGCCAAAAGAGGTTTTGATTCAAAATTTCTTAAGCAAGCCGGGCTTCTGTTCTTCTTTTCTTCTCCAATACTGGAGGCTAAGGCTCAATATGGGCTGTAGGGCCACCGAAGAATAAGAAGTTCGTTCAAAATAAATAAGTACTATGCATCTGCGTAAAATTTCCACTAATTCATATAATTACTTCCGGGGACTTCCGAGATGAAGACACTGAGGACAATAGCAGGCAAGACACTGAGAGATCGCGTGAGGAATACCAGAATAAACGAAATATGTGAGGTTGAGGTTATTGGGGACTGTTACGGTAATGTTCAAAGAATGGACACCACCAGACTCCCCTATATTGCATTGCACAATCAGCCTCATGAGACTCGTCCGCGTGGATGATCTCCTTAAAGATGGACAGCTGGGAGTCTACCTCACAGGAGGAGCAACACTCAGGAGAACAGACTACATAGGTCTACAACAAGGAAGAAGAAGACATATAATCAGTCGGCTGTGTGTGCAATTTTATCGATTTATCGCCTTGAACGCAAACAGATGTTTCTTTTCAAGGATTTCCTTTGGTTTTTCCTTACTGCATTTGCTACAGGGATGCATCGCATGAGTACGGGGCGCCTTTTAGCAACGAGTAGATTCAATGCTCCTGAAATCTCTACGTCTGAATTGAAGAGAAATTTGTCTTTTTTTCCCGCCCATTGTTGTGCAAATCGCAGCGCGCTAAAATAAGTTGAACAGAATCTCGATTCGAAAATGTATTCCGGAATATTCTCGGAGCATTTCATCATCATTTGAATAAAGATAAATTATTTTAAGTGTCGCATTGTCGCAGAAAGATTTGTTCAACTGCTGTAGAGTAAAGTAGTGTCTGTATAATAATTGACGACCTTCGTGGCCGAGCGCTTAGTGCTATGACTGCCAGACCGAAGGTCCCGGGTTCGATTGCTGGCAATGGCTGTGTGATTGTCACACTATCTTTGGTCTGGTGTAGAATTCACTTCACAATAAAACGGTGATAGATTAGCTACCTATCACATGTCATGAGAATCACTATTAATTTTAAATGCGTTTTTTATATTAATATTTCTTTGTTTAGTTTTTATTATATATTTACACCTGAAGACGTAGGTATTCTCAGAAACATGTCGTGTTTTTTAATATTTCGTGAATAATAAACAAAGTTATTTTCAATTTCCTAAGGGTTTTTGTATTGTTTTATTGTTGTATTTAAATAATAATAATAATAATATACTAACTTTTCAAGCGCCATTTTGTGATGTAATCACCTCAAGGGCGCATTTAGGAGTGTTTTAAATCTTAATGTGAACGGTGCATCTGATTGATATTCGCAATCGATTAGAAAGTATAATAGAACAAAATTTACAAGTTTGAAATTGGGTATGAAATATGAAAAATATGTTTTTTTTTTAGCTTAGATCTGAAATCTGTCATGCATCTGAGGTGTGAAGAAAGATTGTTCCAAGCTGACGATAAAATAATCTTCCTATTGCCGAGGAGTTCGCCGAGCGAAGTGTGGATTTCCTTTGATTTACTCTATCTGTTATACAGAGTTCGGATATATAATTAGGAGTCATTCCATGTAGCGCTTTGAAGACTGTCCAGCAGAGTTTACACTGGATTCTTTCTGGACTCTTAAGCCAGTGAAGTTCTTTGAGATGTTGTGTTATATGGGACTTTTTTGGAATGCCTTTAATGCGTCTGCAGTCTGCTGCATTTAACGTAGATTGAAGTTTGTTTTATTGTTGTCTTGGAATGTTTGCATTAATTCCATTACAATAGTCAAGTCGTGACACAACGAAGGAATTTACAAGAGTATTGAAAGTGTTATGGAGAATACTCTTTTTGACGGATTTTAATCGTCTTAGGTGGAAGAAACTAGCACTGACGTGTCATTGATTTGGGATTTTAGGGATGTATTAGTTAAGTCTCTACATGAGAGAGTACGGGGTATATCCTTGGCTCTATCCAACGGCATTCCTCTTGGGTATGCTGGGGTATAACTCCCTCGAACTGAGGAGGGAAGGATAATTGTCAACGCATTTTTTCAAACTGATTCGGGGCTCTATTGAGAACCCCTATGTTTTGGAACTAACAAGTATTTTTGTTCCTAATAATTACCTGCGACAACGCCGACATCAATTGTTCTTTGCTCCGTCACGCAGAACCAACCAGCCTTTGTTGATGCCAGTAGGAAGAGCAATTCGGACGTTGAATCTAATCGTCTCGGATTTGGACATTTTCAGTGTCAGTGAGGCAGTTTTCATAAAAAAATATTACAAATTCTGGAAAGAGTACTGCCTCACTGACGTCGACATATTTGAGTTCCTTCTGATATGTATGATTTTTTGGTTTCATGTTGTTTTATCTTATATTTGTAACACCGTTTTGTGTCCAAATGAGTCGTCTAAATGTTTTTCTTTTGTTATGTCTCATTTGTGCATCATGTATAAATAAATAAAAATTTAAATAAATAAAATAAAAAGTTGCTAATAATTTTCTTTTTATAAAATGTTTTAAGCTGACGTTTCAGCGCAGTACATTTGGTAGCATTGAACAATTCGGTAATAAATCGCAAATCTATATTCCGTGGATTTTGTTTTGTACAGTAAGCGCCATCTGTGCTGAAAGTATTACAGTTACGCAGCGCGGGATCGAAAAATAATACACAAGGCGACATCTGGCGGTGACGTGATTTAGAGCAGTTCTGTGCAAGTTGCCAACGTATTAATGAATACATTAAGATAACAACTTTACTTCTTAACCGACACTTGTTAATTCTGGCATTCGCAACACACAAACAAAGAAATTTCTGATAAACTTAATTCGTTAAGTTATGGATTGATTGTATTTCAATAGAGACGAAGATGTAAATTGATTTTGGAAACAGAATATGGTGGTCGAGGCGTTTACAGGACTTATGACCTGTCATTGGTTGGGTTAAGCGATCGCTTTATGTGAACAACATTCCCCATTCCGACCTTCTTACGAACACACCACGTCTGACAAATTTTTGGAAGTTGTATATATGCTACTATGCTGCACAACACTTCACATGTTACTAGTTCAATCTACACTAGCGCCATCTATTAAGAATAGGTGTAAGCATTAAGCAGAAAATCTTCTATTAATGTAATGTAAGGCTACATTTGCTAGACAACGCCTGGAGAATACTTCTCCAATTTTTATGCTTTTTTAAACTTGGACCAGTTTTTGGTTCATAAAAATGATTAACCCGCAATGGGTAAAATCCAGTATCTGTCTACAAATGTTGGTAACATTCATTAATTCGTTGATTTTTTAATATCAAATGATGTTACTGAAATCTCTCGATGGAAGTTCTTCTTCTTCTTCATCCTCTTAGTTCAGGTCGTATGACCTGTTTGTGACGGTAAGCTGCCCTGGTTTTATGTTTTTTTATAATAGATCTTGCCTCTTTGCCACCAATTTTATCCTTCGGGTGAGGATTTTTGGGATGGAATAACTTCCAACAAAATTATTAATTTTAAAAAGAAAACTTTATTGCAAGTAAGAGTTTGAAATTGAATCTGGACGTACTACTAGTAAGGTATTGCAATTTAATCTGATCCTGTTTCTTTCTGTATTTATATTGTGCAATAACAAAAGTTCTTTGTTTGACAATACGTGAGAAAATACTTATGTTTGGTTGCGCTTTTTGGATAATCGATTATTTTTTTTGGAGATGTGGTGAGAGTTACTTTGGGGGGTGATCGTGTGAGATGTCGAAATAACAATCACGTCGGAGTCACCACTTTGGGGTGTGGTGAGAGTTAAAAGCAGTGGAAGTTTCGACGATTATTGCAGATCACAAATAATTATACGTTAACAGTATTATTTACTCATGGCGAGCAGCTGATGACGGTCGTGTCAGTCAGCTAAAGATAAGACTAGCCAGAAGCTGCGTGTCGTAGCAAAGTAGATAGTAGCGTAGCTCGGCGGGAGAGAGTCGGAGGTTCCTCGTAACATGGACTTGATAACGTAGACTCGTGTCTGTTATAAGTCGCAAGAATGACTGACGTGGCTCCGTAGGTCGGCGGGAGAAAGTCCGAGATCCCTTGTGACGTAGACTTAATAACGTAGACTCGTGTCTTTTAGAAGTCGGAATAGTAACTGACGTATCGGGTGGTCGGATGTACCGCTTTTATATGTTTTGCTTCCTTTGCACACGATGCTCTGCTGGACAACCTCTAGTAACCTTGTGTGAATGAATCCGGGCCCTGATTCATATCTTTTGGCCGTGCCATGTATTTCATCGTGTAATATGCTGGTACAGCAGTCGAAGTCCATTGCCTCCACTCATGTGGGTCATGCATTTTGTACGTTGCCTGCGAGGTCAATGACCTACATTTTAAACAAAACGGGGATTATGTAATGTATGAAAAAAAAGGGTTCAGAAATATCACTGCTAGAAAAAATGCGGGAATACGAAGTATTTTGGTTACGCTTTCCAGTTTATTGATTTTACAAAACAGGACATATAAATTATTAATTCATTGCATACCTTTGCTCTGTGTGCATAGAGTCACCTAGTTGGGTCCACAAAAACGACGAACATATTGTTCGAGTGTTTCAAAATATTGGGAAATGGGAATAGGTATTTAACACTGGTATGATGATGTCCAGCCATCTCTCCATCTCTTTGGTGGCCTTCCTGGTAATCTCTTGTTGCTTGGGTTTTCAACGTTAAATTTTTATCAACATTAACAATTTTGGATCCAAGGTAAGGTTAGTTGCCTGCCGTGGGTAAAAACCTCGTGTAGCTCATAGCACGGTAACAAAGCCTCAAACCTTGAATTTATCTCTATGATGGAAGTTCATTTTAAACAACAACAACAACAAACCATCACGCCGTTTCCCCGTAGGGGTAAACAGAGAGAATGGACCGCCACACTACTCTATTCTAGCACACCTTTCTAGCTTCCTCCACATACATACAGCGAGTCATACACGCATGTCGATTCTTTCGACTTCTAACATGACCAACCTTTAAAATTTTATTAATTTGGTCATGCCATGTTTTCCTCGGTCTGCCTCGACTCCGTACTCTATTTACATCATTAACGTCAACTTTGTTATCATTAATTCTCCATCCATGCGCTCCATATATCCGAACCACCGCAGCGATCGTTTCATAATTTTGTAAATAATACTTTCTTCCGCTCTACCTTCCTTTCTTATATCAGCATTTGAGATTCTGTCGTATATCGTTCTACCACAACGTCTGGGGGACCTCATCTCTACCATTTTAAATAATAATTAAATAAAACCAAAAAAATAAGTAAGAAGGTTAAAACGAAAATTAAGGTTCGGAAGATTTCATATCTGGGTCATGTTCTGCGTGGGGAGAAGTACCACCTTCTCCAACTGATATTAGAGGGCGAAATTGAGGGACGCCGAGGGCCCGGTAGGAGACAGATGTCCTGACTGTAAAACGCAAGGGAGTGGACCGGCATCCGAAGTGTGGAGGAGACGTTCCGTGGGGCGCAGGACAGAGATAGATTCGCAGAGGTGATCGCCAACGTTGGGGGGACCCTTAAAGAAGAAGAAATTAAACGATGTTTTTCAACTACTTCCACATTTGTCTTTATTTCGACTGGGACCGGTTTCGCCAGGCTCACTGGCATCGACAGACTGGTTACACTGTTATAAACTGACTCCTTTATATACATACAGATTAGGGGTGGTAAACAAGATTTTATACAAAAAAATAATCTTAATGGAACTGGCAGAAGAAGGATGAAAGCAGAATAAATGCGAAAGAGATGAGGTCCCTAAGACGTATGTGCGGTAGAACGATATACGACAGAATCTCAAATGCTGATATAAGAAAGGAATGTAGAGCGGAAAATGGTATTATTAACAAAATTATGAAAGGATCGCTGCGATGGTTGGACATATGGAACGTATGGATGGAGTGAATGCAGTGCGTTAGAAAACGTGGCACGATCAAATAAATCAAACATTGAATGTAGGCTACGTGAGCACGTGTGATGTTTGAATGTTGAAGAATGGAGAGAAGTGTGCCAGGAAAGAAAAGGGGGAGACGACGTGATGGTTAGTTAAAATCATCAAAATACTTGTTTTTGACAAGTATTTTGTTTTCTGTTATTTTATTGGTTTTTGTTTATATTTTGATAAAGAAAACAAAAGCCTGAGAAAACTCATTTGTTTCGAAATTCGTAAATAATATAATCATTTAACATTACAATGAGTTAAGCGGGGCCCTGTGGTTATTATTTAATAAACAATTATCGAAAGGCTTAACATCTGAAAACAGAAGCTTAATTTTGAAAGCTTTGGAAGCTACTTAGAGAATTTAAACCGCCCTTTAATTAATACATAAAAATCTTAAATACTATTTGACCCTTCCGGCATTGTGGGGGTGAGAATATTTTATTGACCCACCCCCGGGCTAGGGGTGGTTTGGGTTCACGCTTCATTTAAACTTCTGAACTTCTTCCTGATACCGGCAGATGAAATCTGCGGTATAAGTAGTAATCGGGGAGCAGAACGGTTGAAGGTATTGTGCAGATTAGTTGGAAGTTAGAAATATTCATAAATTTTGTCAAAAAAAAAAACTTTTATATAAAGTTTTGAAAGCAACGTGAGCGCCAGTTCAAAGTTTTGTGAATTCGCTTGTTTTTGCTAGTCTATTGTTTGAGTTTTTAATATTTAAACAGATCCAAAACTTTTTTTTATTTCTGCAATACTTTATATCCAACAATTTTATTTAGTTTTACAGAAAATTAATTATACTATACCATACTTAGAGACCTGTTACAGAGAGCCAGAGCCAATAGCGAGCTGTTGTCGAATTTAAAGGCTTGAACCAACCTGACTCTAATAATGCCGGTGGGAAGAGCAATCAGTCTGCTGAACAATATTACCTCGGAGATCAATAGACATAAAAAATTATATGTTTTTTTAATATTTTTTATTAAATAGTGGATATAATAAAGTTTTTCAATTTCCTAAGTATATTATAATGGAATTCCACAGTTAATGCCTTAGCGTTCAATAAGTTGATGTTTATTTTTAACTAGTTTATAAAACGGAGCATTTTCTACAGCGCCCTTGAGATGCGTAATTCATAAAAAATGGCGCTCTGTAAATTATCCAATTTATTATTTTTATTATTATATAATAAGATGTTCTGTTTTTGGAAATTTGGTTTGGTTCAAATAGTGCTCGCGTAAATTTGAAAATATTTCATGTATAAGTGAATTGTTTTGGTCAATTTGATTGTTGCCGCACTTTGTGATAGTTATTTGTGACACAAAATACGTTTTCACTGTTTTGATGTTAGAATTACATAAGTTTTTTCGTTTATAAAAATAATTTTTACAGGTGTAAAAATACATTTTTCATTTGTTCCAATGACAATTTGAATAAATTCTTACTAACTAACTAACTAACCATCACGCCGTCTCCCCGAAAGGGTAGGCAGAAAGAATAGACTGTCACACTTTAACTGATGCGGCACTCCATCCTTCTCTTTTCGCCCCGCGGGAGACGCGGTGTGATGGGTTGCGAACCTCATCGCCACCAATAGGCATCTCCCGCGCACACTTCGATTGTCCAACACCCACAAAATAAATCTAAAACAAATAATATAAAATACAATAATATAAAATACAATGATATAAAAAAAAATAACAAAAAAAAAATAATTGAACACAAAATGTTCTTTTTAGATGGTGCACATATTGTCTATTTAATTTATCTTCCTCGAATCCACCGTTTTTTTAATTTAGCACATAATGTTTTTTTCGATGTTGCACATGTTGACATGGACGATCCGGACTTTTGTGTTTATTTAATTAATGTTACACGTATCCACCGTTTTTTAAATTAGCTGTAATTAGGCACTAAACCAGCAAGAACTTTAAAATAATATTGAAGAAATTATTCAAATTGTCATTGGAACAAACGAAAAATTTATTTTTACACCTGTCAAATATCTTCATAAAAACGATAAAACTAATATATTTTTAACAGCAAAACAGTACAAACGTATTACATGTCACAATTAACTATAATAAAGTTCGGCAACAGTTAAATTGACCAAAACAATTCACTTATACACGAAATATCTCCAAAATTTACAGGAGCACCGCACCACATGAACCAAACCAAATTTTCAAAATCTGAAATAGAAAATTCTTCAATACTATTTTAAAGTTTGGCTGGTGTTAAATTATTTTAAGTGCCTAATTACAGTTAATTAAAAAAAAACAGTGGATAACGTGGAATAAAAAATTCAATATACTCAAATGTCCGGATCGTCCTGCTGACGACAAGTTCTCCATCTAAAGTAACATTATGTGCTTAATTATTTTTATTTGTTATTTTATTTTATGTCATTGTATTTTATTTAATTTGTTTTAGATTTATTTTGTAGACGTTGGACGATCAAAGTGTGCGCGGGAGATGCCTATTGGTGGCGATCACACCGCGTCTCTCGCGGGGGCGAAAAGAGAAGGATGGAGTGCCGCATCGATTAAAGTGTTAAGTGTGGCAGTCCATTCTTTCTGTCAACCCTCTCGAGGAGACGGCGTGATGGTTAGTTAGTTAGTTATATTATCACGGAGTGAGTTCAGTCTACTCTATTGAAAATAAAATCACTTTTATCGAATTGAACATGTGTTACAAGTTGGACAAAAAGTTGTATACAAATAGATAATGCATTTCTGAAAGAAGAGGCGTCCTGAATAAAGCATCGGACCGATACAAGTAAATACTGTACGGTGCTCGAACACAAGTAGGTGCTCCCCAACTATTGACGGTAAATATCTCGAGTGCCATCTTTCACTAAACAAACAGATTCACTGTACGAGGCTAGTGAACGAGAGTTTAACAGCAGGGATGGACTTTGTGAAATTTGGTTATTTTTAGGTAATACCATAGATGTTCGGGGGATGTGGTGAGAGATAAAAGCAGTGGAGGTTTCAGCGTTTATTGCAGGTCACAAGTAATCATACGTTAACAGTCTTATGTACTCGTAATGGAGCGTGCGCCTGGACTCGATAGCAGCTGGGGCTGATGGTTCACTGGGCAGTTGCGTCGGTCGGCTGGAGTGAAGACTCGTCGGAAGTTGCGTGGCCTAGCAGTGTAGACGGTTGCGTAGCTCGGTAGGAGGGTCGTAAGTTTCTCGTACGTAGACTTGACGGCGTAGACTCGTGTCGGTTAGAAGTCGCAAGAAGGAATACTGTCCATGGTGGTCGGATGTACCACTTTTATATGCTTTGCTTCCATTTTCACACGATGCTCTGCTCTAGTGAACTAGTGAACTGTGTGAATAAAATCTGGGCCCCGATTCGTCATATTTGATAAGTAGGTCCTAAGTCAGGCGTATTCGGTTATTCTTGTAATATATTTCATCATGAAATATGCTGATTCAGCAATCAAAGTCCGTTTATATGGGTTATGCATTTAACCCTGACAGATGTATACAACAGGTCTTTAAAACCCAATACTGTATACATTTTACATGTTAATAATGCACATTTTTTATTTTTTATTATTTTTTATTTAAGGGTAATAAACAGCGAATAAGTATATATATAATATATATTAAAATACACAAAGAAGTACTTAAATAAGGCCAATCACAAGTTACCACAAATATAAATGAATGAACAGAGTTAACATTATAGACTTATGAAACGAGATTAAACCAAATTAAAATCAAAATAAAACCAAGGTAATAATATAAAAAATAACAAATCATCTTCTTCTTCGATGGCCCTTCAGCCCATATCGAGCCTTAGCCTCCAGTATTCTTTGCCTCCAACTCCTCCTGTCCTCCGCTTCGACCCTCCAATCTGGCACCCTTAACAATCTTGCTCCATCCCTCCCAACTTCATCCTCCCATCGCAGCCTTTGTCGTCCAATTGGTCTTCTACCACATGGGTGCCACTCCAGCAATCTTTTGGGGTTCGCGATGACGGCATCCTCTGCACGTGACCGGCCCATCTCAGTCTATTCAGTCTGACCTGTGTGGAGAGACTGGGAGCTTTGTAAATATGGTACAGCTCGTCATTATGCCGCACTCTCCAGCCTTCACCGTCATTCACAGGTCCCACAATTCTGCGCAGCACCCTTCTCTCAAAAGTATCCAGTCGCTCTGCGGATTTCACTGTCATTGTCCATGCCTCACATCTATAGGTCACTAAAATTAACAAATAGATAAAGGAATATAACATTATAGCACTATACACACCGAAAAGTTGCTGCAAACTAGTTAGTTTTAAATTAGTTAGGGGATTACATAGTTAGGGAATACCAAATGATATTATACAAATCAAAAATAAGTTATTTGAGGTAGGACGAAATAAAGCGTTTGTAGAAGTTCATTGAAAGTGAATTTCATTGAAAAATAAAATCTTTGTAGAAGTTCATTTTAAATGATAAAAATGAAAATAAATAAATTATTTTATAATATGTATTCAATTAATTCCACGTGTATTTTAATTTCGATAGATCGCTCACCTTACGATGTCTTCCCACATAAACCGTTGGAGTTTTATAAATTTAAAGAGTTTCTAACTAAATACAAATTTAAATATTTTCTGAACTACTCAAAAAAACAACCTCAATCAAATAATCACTCTAGCCCCATCCCTGCAGGCATTCGAGTACAAGGGGGTTGAAAGAGACGAAGAGAGGGTGCAGATGTTCCCTCCCTCTCACTTCCGGTCGCTTGTTGAGACGCTTCCGGTGTTTTTGTCTGAGCCTAACACTGTGTATGTTTTTAGAACCCTTTAGTGACTGTATAATGACGACTTAACAACATTTTAAGTGGGAATTACGACATCGGCGGGAAAAATCCCTTGGTCAGAATAGTAATCATTTGTACCCGTTATAAATAACCTAATTTAATAATCTTTTATTTTGACCGAAACAGTATGATCTTCTTCTTCTTCTTCATCAGCCTTCATCGGTCCACTGCCTGACATAGGCCTCTTCCCTTCCTTTCCACTCGTCTCTATTTTCTGCCAGCTGCAGCCACATTTTCCTCCCCACGGCAGCGACGTCGTCGGCCCACCTTTTTTGCGGCCTGCCGACGCTTCTCCTATTTTCCCATGGTCTCCACCTTATTATTTTCTGGGCCCATCTATCCTCACTTTGTCTCACCACAAGAGCCCACCCGCCATTGCCACTTCAGTCTCGCTAGTCGTTCCATGATATCTGTTATTTTTGTTCGGCGTCTAATCTCCTCATTTCTGATTTTATCTCGGAGACTGACGCCGAGCATATGTCTTTCCATGGAACGCTGCGTGACTCTTAATCTCTCTACATTTATCTTGGTGAGGGTCATAGTCTCCATCCCATAAGTCATATGCAACAGTATGATACTTCAACCTTATTTACTAAAAAATTATAACACTGTTATGATATCACATTTTTTTATTATTCAATTTTTTATTATTTAATATTAATACTACCTTCCACTTTTGATCCCTTTTTATATTAATGTAATCTGATTCATTCTAATATAATATTTATCATCCCTAATGTATTATGACTCACAAACTGGAATTTATGCATATAATTATTCCTTATAATAACTGTTTTTCCCACCTTTATTGTTTCCCCATAATAGTATACTCTCGGCAGCTTCGAAGAGATGGCCATCTCACAACCCATTTCTTTAGATTACTCGGGGGATATTTCGAGAACTCGGCCGTGCTGGAGGGTGTTCGGCTTTTTGTCCCTAATAGATATCCCCGATAGCGACAGCATAGATTTTTTTACCTACCGGCCTCCAGAACCAACCTGCCTCTGGTGACACCGGTGGGAAGAGCAATTAATCTGCTAAAAGCGGTCTCCTCGGAGATCGACGTCTTTCATATTAGTGAAAATACGTTCAGAAGGCAAATACTCTTAATTCTGGAGAGTATCCTGTCTTCCTAATTTCGAACCATATTTCATGTGTTTCTGGTAGTATACTATACACAATATATTATTTGACCTGTTTTCAATAGAAGCCTTAAAAAATAATTTTGTTATGTCTATTAATAAAATAAACTGATTTGATTTGATTTGAATATTATTTGTAGTTTCTTCACCTAATTAATATTAACTGTGACAGTACTTTTTAATTTCTATTATATATAATTGTCCTTTGTTTTTCCCATTTTGTTATATTTGTTTGTAAAATTGTCAGTTTGACAGATTTCGCTTACTTAGCTTTAACTATGACTAAACACACTAATGAATTTTTGCCCTTTGAATTGTAAGTCTTTAATTTGTATATTTAGTTGTTTTTAACACCTGAAGATGCCAACATCGGATGGCGAAACAGCTGCCTCGACACTCAAGTGAATAATAAAAATTGTAATAAAACTAAAGTGTTATAAATTTTCACAGATAATAAGTATAATTTAACTAACTAACCATCACGCCGTCTCCCCGAAAGGGTAGGCAGAAAGAATGGACTGCCACACTTAAATCGATGCGGCATTCCATCCTTCTATTTTCGCCATCGCGAGAGACGCGGTGTGATGGGTCGCCACCAACAGGCATCTCCCGCGCACACTTCGATCGTTCGACGTCTACATAATAAATCTAAACCAAATTATCTGAAATACAATGATACAAAATAAAAAAAATAAAAAGTATAATTTGAACACCGTTAAATTAAAAAAAAACTTTGTTTTTTGTATCACAATTGTATTTTTATGCTGTTTTATGACAGTTGTTTTGTCAACCAATATTGACATCATCAGGTGTTACAATAATATATCAACTGTCATATGATCATATGATGATGTCAACATAGGTTAACGAAACAGCTGTCGCGAAAAATAAATATACAATTGTGACACATAAAACTAAGTTTTTTAATTAAACAGTCTATAATGTTAAAGTATCATAGTGTTTCAAGTTTCGAAGATAGGCTCCATGCTCCGGCTTACCTATATATGTACAATGCCTTTCTATCCATTGTTGAAAAATTCTTGTTCAAATGAAGGTTAGCTCTTTTTATAAATGATGTTATTTGCTACAGATAACATCAACAGATTAGGCTTTAAAATCATTAAAATTTCCGTGACGTAGTATGAAATTTTTATCTTACTGAGCATTACTTAAGCCAAACCCTCGAACACGTTCCAGTAATGTTTTCTCTAGAGTTGCGGTGAGAATTAAATCAGCGTTCTAGTGCTTTAGGAATAAATAAATAATTAAATTTAATAAAGGCGTCGGGCAGCGGATTAGTTCAAGCCAATTAGGGTCCCAGTCCCAAATCCATTAAAGGTAAAACACGGACCTTTACGCATAAATAAATAAGCCCTATTATATTTGAATAGTTAACCCATACTGCCCGAGCTTGTTCAATTTGCCTTTGCTTTCGTCAAAGATGTGCAATTTTTCTTCTCGTTGTTCTTCTCCTATCAAAGGCTGGACAGCATCATGACTATTTTTACTTACAAATACTCTTGACTTTAGAGCAGCGATTCCCAAATTGGTCTACCTGTTGCAAGTTGTCGTATACCCTAGGGGTCTACGACAACTTGCAAGGGATCTACGACAATTGTAAAAAAATTGGTGGTCCATAAGATATATCAAATTAAAATAAATTATCAAATTAAAACTAATAATAAAGATATTACAACAACAGCAACAAACCGCAGGGGTAGGCAGAGAGAATTGACCGCCACACCACTCTATCCAGACACACCTCTCTAGCTTCCTCCGCAATCATACGAGTCTTACACGCACGTCAATTCTTCCGACTTCTTACATGAACATTAAGCTTTAAAATTTGATTTATTCGGTCATGCCATGTTTTCGTTGGTCAACCTCAACTTCATACTCCATTTACATCGTTAACATGTAAGAAGATATTATAAATAATCAATTTAACTTAACTTCAAGTCCAATATTTGATTTGTTCTCTCTGTCCCATAATTCTAATTAGCGCTACTCCTAGACTTAATTTTACCCCCCCACTTTTCCCTTTTTTGCTTTTTAATTTATAATAGTATATAAGTAACGATTTTGTGTCATTAAATTGTTCAAATTTCTACGCTGAGGAAGGGCGTATGCGTCCTATGTTAATGCAAAGTGTAGTGAAACTATAATGTTTAAAAAAAATTCAAACATTCATGGATTAATTAAAAAAATAATTCGGTATTTTGAGAGAGTTGGCCAGGTAATAAAGGGTTGAAATCCGATGTGGCGGACGCTAAGCGTTCAAAGCGGAAGTGAGAGCCTTCAGCCACCGGAAGGAAGGCGGAAACTGTTGATACGAACACAGATTGGCGGGATTCTGCGGGAAGAAGAATTGCAGACAGTTGCTATCGTGTTCGATCATTTGAATAGCAGAAATACGTCGAAACTTTGTGATGGATGGTCCTAACGGAAGCGGAAGTGGGTACATAAATCAGGAACTATTTACTTTGTATTATCAGACACCACTCACATCCGAAATTCTATTAAAAATATATATATTTAGTTTGAAGTGTACGAAATTCCAGGCTAATTAAATGATTTGAAAAGGCGAAAAAAGGTTACTCCCATAAAAAAAACTAACTAACTAACCATCACGCCGTTTCCCTGGAGAGGTAGACAGAGAGGATAGGCCGCCATACTGCTCTGTCCTGACACGCCTCTAGATTCCCATACATTTATACATCGTAACATGCACCCTCGTCGATTTTTCCTACTTCGATGTGGCCGCATTATAGTATTTGATTAATTTGGTCATGCTATTCTTTTCTTGGTCTTCCTCGGCTTCTTTTCTTCACACAAATCAGCTCTTACAACTATGCTTTCGGTTGCTTATTGTTTCTTGAACAATTATGTAAAACTCCATATTAAATAATTAATATGAATGAAAACGATAGTTTTCTAGAAGTTTTATTATATTTTATGGGAATGACATGTTTCGCTCTTCTAAGGCATTTTCAAATGTGCAGATATAGGCTGATGATGATGACGATGATGATTAATTCTCATCTTACTCTCAATAGCCACATGTTTATTTTTCCATATTTTTTTTATTTTAAAGCAACAGAGATTGCAGCTTCCTTGTTGGCTTTCGCATGAACGCAAGAGTGATGAATGTTTTTAATTTCCGCTTTAGTATTTGTCTGCGTGAATGATATGTTCCTATTCACGGTAAGTCAGTTAATCCAGTGTACGTTGTAAAATGGTCACATACGAAAGGTGTATATTATCCGAATTGCACGTGGAACCAGATCTATGAATAACGAAACAAAAATTTCGAAACAGAAACGATATTTTTCTCGTTTTACAGTTCTTATACGTGCGAATTTTTATAGCTGTGTTTCGGCGCTGATTTATCGTTCTGGTATATTTTATCGACTTCGCCGTGTTTTACCGTATTTTTATGATTAATGTTCCATCCGTAGAAGTTGGTCTACGCTTCTGAAGTTCCGTAAACGTGAATTTAACGACGGCCCTGTTATTCAGATAAATGAGGGAAATTGTTGTAACTTACGAAACGAAATATAAAAAAAATCACACAGTAAAAATATGAAATTTGCAACTTGCCAATCTGTTGTTTGAAATTTATATAATTTTAACTGAAATATGGTTGTTCAATCTGAATATGGTATAAGTGCTGGCGCTAAGAAGACGATACCGTTCTTGTTGCGGATAGTGCAAGCGAATTACAAGTGTTGGTGTCTAGAATGTATGAGATTTGCAAGACAAACGATTTAATGACGAATGTCGTAAAGTAAAACTTGATGGTTT
The DNA here is from genome assembly GCA_022606425.2 of Lepidostoma basale. Lineage (NCBI taxonomy): Eukaryota > Metazoa > Arthropoda > Insecta > Trichoptera > Lepidostomatidae > Lepidostoma > Lepidostoma basale. Next base: position 176,527 of record JAHDVF020001244.1, read on the forward strand.
TTAAAGGGGAAGAGGAAATGACAGTTTGTAACATAAATGTGAATGAAGAGAATTTTTAATTTTTAAGTGTCTGAGTTTGTGTAGTGTCTGACGAAGATCACAGGGAAATCGAAAGAAGAATCACAATTGGCAACAAAACATTCTTCTCTCTACTATCAGCGCTCAAATCAAGAAACGTACACTGGAAAACCAAAATCATTCTGTATAAAACAACCACCCGAACAGTAGTGACCTATGGATGTGAAGCGTGGACAATGTCACAGAGCGACTGGATACTTTTGAGAGAAGGGTGCTGCGCAGAATTCTGAAACCTGTGAATGACGGTGAAGGCTGGGGAGTGCGGCATAATGACGAGCTGTACCGTATTTACAAAGCTCTCTAGTCTCTCCACACAGATCAGACTGAATAGACTGAGATGGGCCGGTCACGTGCAGAGGATGCCGTCATCGCGAACCTAAAAAAGATTGCTGGAGTGGCACCCAGGTGGTAGAAGACCAATTGGACGACCAAGGCTACGATGGGAGGATGAAGTTGGGAGAAACGGGGCGAAATTTTTACGAGTGTCAAATTGGAGGGTCGAAGCGGAGGACAGGAGGAGTTGGAGGCGAAGAATACTTGAGGCTAAGGCTCGATATGGGCTTTAGGGCAATCGAAGTCTGAGTTTGTGTATTTAGGTAGCATGTTCACAGTGAATGGTCGAAAGGGCAGTGACGTAGAAAGAAGGGTTTGTGCGGGCAACTAAGTGAATGGAGTCTTAAAAACTGTTATTGGAATCAAAAAATCACCAATTAATTCAGCAAAAATGGCCGTTCACAATGACATTTTAGATCCAACCCTTAAGAATTTAGAACCCTTAGAAGTCGGAATAATTGACGTGCGTGTATGACTCGCTATATGTAGGTGGAGGAATCTAGATAGATGTATTAGTTGTTTAAATAATTCCAGCAATGTCGTAAAATCAAATAAAATTTTCATGAAGATGTTTTTTTTTTAAAACTTCTTCCAATTTTGTCTTTGATCCCAGTCAGCCTTGCAAAACTGGTCGCTGTCGGAATAAAATCAAGAGTGCAAGCAGTTATTAAGAATTTATATTATTCGAAATATGAATATTTTATTAAATGACAAGAAAAAAAAATTGTAATCCAAAAAAAAGTTTCATTAAGTAAAATACTGTTTTTTCCACATTTGGATTTATTCACATTTGGGTTCGTGTATGTAGGTAGTATGTTTACAAGAGATAGGCGAGTGTAGAAGGATATTGAAAGAAGGGTTGGGGCAGGCAACAAAGTGAATGGTGCACTTAAATCTATCCAAAATAGCTAAAATGTCAGTGCACAATGGTGTTCTTCTACCGACCCTTATGTATGAAAGCGAAGCATGGAACTGGAAAAAAAGCATGAAAGAAGAATAAATGCAGTAGAAATGAGATCGCTTAGAAGAATGTGTAGATACTCTGTGTATGATAGAGTGTCGAATGAAAATAGTAGTGAATGCGGTGCGAATGATGGTGTTATGAACAAAATAATGAAAGGATCATTAAGATGGTTTAGACATATGGATAGAATGAATGAAGAAAGAATGGTGAAAAAAAGTATATGTTAACGATGTAAATGGAACCAGAAATAGTGGCAAGAAGACCGAGGAAAACGTGGCACGATCAAATAAATCAAATATTGAATGTCGGGCACGTGAGGAGTAAGAGAAATCGACGCGCATGCATGACATGATGTATGAATGTTGAGGAATTGAGAGACATATGCCAGGAAAGAAAAGTGTTGCAGTCCAATCTTTCTGCCTACCCCTTTGGAGAGATGGCGTGATGGTTAGTTAGTTAATTAGTTAGAGTTTATTAACCGACATGTCTGAAAGATAGTATACCTGCATCGAAGTAAAATATCATCAAAACATTAACCATCGTGTCCGAGTGTCTAGTGCTATGACTGTCACACCGAAGATTCCGGGTTCGATTCCCGTCAATTGCAGTGTGATTGTTACACTGTCATTGGTCTGATGTAGAATTCACGTGAAAATAAAATTACGATAGATTAGCTACCTATCACACGTCACGAGAATCAATACGATAGCTGTACCCTTAACATCGATTTGGCTCACGCTGTAATGATGTAAAGAGCGATTCAATGAAATAATAATAATAATAATAATAATACGAATGAAAACGCCAGTTTTTTAGGCGTTTTGTTATATTTTACGGGAATGGCATGTTTTGCCCTTCTTAGGCATTATCAATATATACATACATACCCAATGGAAACATTTATACTTTGTTCTACTATATTTTAACCGATCGCTTTTTAAGCGGTCACATTTAGATTTTTAGATTTAAAACACGTCTTAATGCGCCCTTGGTGATTACATCACAAAAACGGCGCTTTAATAGTTATCATATTATTATTATTATTATTATCAAATATGGCGAAATTTCAGCACGTTGCTGTTTATATCCACGAGTAAATGGAGAACAATATGGTAATTAACGAAAATTAATGTGACTTTATACATTTTTTACTAAATAATTATTTGGGTAGTCCTAGAAATACTGAAAAGTGTATCTTGAAACTCATTAAGAAATTTTATGACAACGATTGCATATTTAGGGAATACTAAATGACATTATATAATTCAAAAAAAGTTATTTGAGTTAGGACGAAATAAAGTGTTTCTAAGAAAAACATATTTTTACAAATTGTTTACAAATGATTTTACGTATTTCAAGGTGACTAAAGATTCTAAGTATTATACATAAAATCAATATAAAATCAAATACATGAAATCAAAATAATAATAATAATATGGAAGTGAAGCTTAGGATTAACGCCGTAAAAATGAGATCACTAAGAAGAATGTGCGTGAAAACATTGTATGATAGAATACTGAACGATTAAATAAGAAAGAAATGTAAGGCAGATGACTGCATCATGAATAAAATTAAAAAAGTATCCCTGAGATGGTTTGGACATATGGAACGAATGAATGAGAGTAGAATGGTTAAAAAGTTGTACACAAGCAGCGTGAGTGGGAAAAGAAGCTGAGGACGACCGAGGAAAACATGGCATGACCAAATTAATCAATTACTAAAAGGCGGCCACATTCGAAGTCGGAATAATCGACGTGCGTGTATGGTACGATGTATGAATGTAGAGGAACCCCGAGGGGTATGCCAGGCCAGGGCATTGTGGCGATCCATCCTCTCTGCCTACCCCTCCAGGGAAATGGCGTGATTGTTAATTAGTGAAGCCTAGATCTGGCAGAAAAGGGGTGAAGGTAGGATAATTGCCGTAGAAAATAGATCTCTGAGAAGAATGTACAAAATTCCTAGAAAACGCATGTTTTCATTTCTTTTTTTTTTAATTAATTTATTTAAATATATAACCAACGTGATATTGCATTTCGGGTTCTCGGTATTCAAATATCTAAGCTTATCACGCATACCTAAATCAGTTTACTAATTTATCAATAGAGAGCTGTAAGTGCATGCGAAATGTAAATCCCTGCTGAATACTTCCCCACTTGGGGGTAGATCTGGGGCAGAATGTTGCAGGAGAGAGTATTTCAAAAATAGGGGAAGTAGGGGTAATTTAGCATTCTGTTTAACTCTACTACAATTAAGGTGTTATATATTCTTCGTGAGATGTCATCTGAGATTTATGCTTAAAATAGCTCCAAATGTGTCTGCTAGTAAAAAAAATCGGTAAATGTATTTCATTGTGTATTTTCAGCAAGGCGACACGCCTAGATTTCAAATCAAATCAAATCAGTTTATTAACTCAAAAGACATTACAAACAGGAATATGTTTAAGGCATCTATTGAGTACAGGTAAAATATTATAAAAATACAATTGTAAATGAAACACTTGTTTTTCACCACTTGAGTTTTATATTTTATACGACTAGTTTCGGAAGCGACAGATGCTTCCATCTACAGGTTTAAATATAAACTCTTTAAGCCTGTAGATGGATATATTTTAAGTTTATATTTAAACCTGTAGATGGAAGCATCTGTCGCTTCCGAAACTAGTCGTATAAAATATAAAACTCAAGTGGTGAAAAACAAGTGTTTCATTTACAATTTAATCATGTCCTACCACAAAGTGAATGCCGAAACAATAAATAACATAAAAATACAACATAGTACCAGGAACGCATTAGAGATGGTTTGACATAAGGAAGACAAGATACTTTCTAAAGTCAACAAAATTTGTCTCCTGAACGTACCTTCACTAATATGAAAGACGTCGATCTCCGAGGAGACCGCGTTCAGCAGACTAATCGCTCTTCCCACTGGTGTCACCAGAGGCAGATTTTTTCTGGTGGGCGGTAGGTAAAACAATCTGTACAACATAGTTGGGCAAAATGGTAAAACTTGCAAAAGTCAAAATGGAAGGAGATTTTAATTATAAATAGTGACAGTAACTTTCAACAATATTTAACTTTAAATTAAGTTTATTTGGTTGTTTATAATATTTTTTTAAATAAACTTTAGCGTTAACACTGGAATTCCATAATGACACTTTTTTTTTCACTTTTTTAATGGAAGCGTTTTTTCATTTATGAATTAAAATACTGCTTTTAAACTTTTCCACTCTAAAGTTGAAAAACTGTATTTTGATTCATATTTTTTTTATGGTTTTATTGAATTTACAAGAAACAGAAAAGAATAGTTGGAGGAAAATGTGGCATAATCAAAAATTTAATTTCGGCTATTAGAAAAGTCGGAGACATCGACGTGCTTGCAAGACACGATGTACGAATGTTGAGGAAACGAGAGAAATATGTCAGAAAATAACAATATCGCAATCCACATTGTCTGTCTACCCCTTCGAGGAGACACCATACTGCATAGATATATACGTTCCTAGGTTCTTGCATACATTTTGTTTAGTTTATATCGTTTTTCTGATGAAGAAGGTTATCGAAAGCCATCGAAACATGTCGAGAAAAATAAACCTCAACAGAGAAAAAACAGTGTTTTAATTCATAATCATGGTACATAAAAAAATTCGGCATTGTGGAATTCCACAGTGTTAACGTCATAAGTTTATCTAAAATTAAATTTGCTTCAAAATTAAAACGAATGCTCCCTCTAGAATAATAATTGAACATCCCCCACGGTTACGTCGTAGTCTCGTCCGGAGCTACGGAGCTACGCTATAGTACACGTAGTTGTCAAAGGAACAATGTAATTAGTGGCTTCCTAATGCGTTTCCCTATGTTTAAAGGATTTCTCAGGTTATTGAAGGTTGTGTTAAGGATGATTAAATTATACATCACGTTGAGAACGGGCGAGAAACCTATTTACCAGGGTACATACACATATACAGGGCTGCTATATGATCACCCTTGTTAGATTAGAATAGTTTATTATAATTCAATTCTAAATTTGAATGTTGGGTTTTGATATTTCTTTATATAAGTTCATTACGAGAATATTAAATTAAATTAAATATTTTTAAATAATAATTTAATAAAACGACTTTTAACTACTTCCACTTTTGCCTTTGTTTCAACAGCCTGGTGAAACCGGTCGCTGTCGAAATAAAGACAAAAGTGGAAGTAGTTAAAAACATCGTTTTAATTTATTAAAGTAAACACGATTGTTGAGTGTGTAACTTGGATTTAATTTTTATAAATTATATAAATAGGGTCAAATTTGTTTCGCCTTGCGAGGGCATTCTCAAACTGTCAGCTTAAGAATGTCCTTGCAAGGTGAAACAAATCTTTTACTACTTATAAAAATTAAATCCAAGTTAAACCACTTAACAATCGTGTTTACTTATTTACTTCCTATGGCCATACAACTCTTGAAGAGTTTTAGCATCCTTGATTATTTTTCGCCAAGCTCCTCGATCCTGCACCTTTTGCTTCCAGCAGTCCGATTCGCCCAACCTAGCCAGGTCTGCCAGAACATTGTCCATTGGGCGCTGTCTAGGCCTTCCTAGAGGTCTTACTCCAGTCGGTCTAGACGCGTACAGGGTCTTAATTGCTCTGGTCTCTTCGGCTCGGCATACGTGCCCAATCCATGCTAGGCGACTGGCTCTCACGGTGCTCGTTATTAGGGGCTGCTGGGTCATCGTACGGATCTCTTGGTTGGTCCTATGCATCCAAGTTCCCGCTGCAACGCCGGGTCTGGGTCCCAGGATAATTCTAAGTATCGTGTTTACTATTATTAATTAATAATAGAGTTTTACAAAACAAATACGTCAACCATCAATAACATCGTTTTATTTTTACTATTATATTTAAATTAAAATTCCATCAAGAGATTTCAGTAAAATCATTTGTTTGTCTTAAATATTTTCATTTTCTTCTTCTTCTTCTCCTGCTTTTAGACCTTTGGTCTGTTCCTGTAGTCAGGGTGGGCTCTCTTGGGAATAATAATTATAATAATAATAAATGAAATGAGAAAAGCTAAAATGGCAGTGCACAATGGTGTTCTTCTACCGACCCTTATGTATGGAAGCGAAGCATGGAAATGGCAAAGGAAGGATGAAAGTAGAATAAATGCAGTAGAAATAAGATCTCTTAGACGAATGTGTGGAAACTCTGTGTCTGATAGAGTGTCGAATGAAAATATAAGAAGTAAATGCGGTGCGAATGATGGTGTTATGAACAAAATAATGAAAGGATCATTAAGATGGTTTGGACATATGAAAAGAATGAATGAAGAAAGAATGGTAAAAAATTATATGTTAACGATATAAATGGAACCAGAAATAGAGGAAGACCGAGGAAAACGTGGCACGATCAAATAAATCAAATATTGAATGTCGGCCATGTGAGGAGTCAGAGAAATCGACACGCGTGCATGACACGATGTATGAATGTTGAGGAAGCGAGAGAAATATGTCAGGAAAGAAAAGTGTGACAGTCCATTCTTTCTGTCTACCCCTTCGGGGAGACGGCGTAATGGTTAGTTAGTAATTTAGTTAGTTAATAAATGCCCACCCCTACGGGAAACGGCGTGATGGTTCGTTGTTGTTGTTGTATAATAATAAATTGGATAATTTATAGAGCGCCATTTTTATGAATTACTCATCTCAAGGACTCAGTTGACTCCCAGCCATCCCTCTATCTCTTAAGCGGTCTTCCGGAGAGACGGTAGCGGTTTTCATAATAAAAACTCACAAAATATAACACAAATAATCTCCCGAAAAATTCATTACACGAAAATTATACAGGATTAATAAAAAAAGGGTTTATTTTATCAATCAGCGTAAAAGTGACACTGTTAATACCTTATACAGATCAGTGTCCCAAAACAATTACCCTTAGATACCGGAATATTTGAAAGATTAACGGATTATCCGTAGCGGGAAAACGCTAAGGCCGGAATCACACTTTATGTCTAACCAACTAACTAACCATCACGCCGTCTCTCCGAAGGGGTAAGTAGAAAGAATGGACTGCAACCGATGCGGCACTCCATCCTTCTCTATTCATGTGATGGGTTGCGTGCCTCATCGCCACCAATAGGCATCTCCCGCGCACACTTCGATCGTCCAACGTCCCCAAAATAAATATTAAATAAATACTCGTAATATAAAATACAATGATATAAAATAAAATTAGTTAGAAAGTTTCAATCCTGCGATTGGTTTGCCGCAATTTCTTCTATTATTCTCTTCCATTCTTCCCTGTCTTGCGCGGCTCTTTTGAAATCTGCATATGATGAGCATCGCACGTCCACCAACAGGTCCTCCAGGTACTCTCGGCGTGGGTGTCTCCTAGAGTTTGTCCCCTCGGTCATACCCTCCATTCCAGGATTCCAGGGGGAAGACGGGAAACAGTGTGGTTTTGTGAGACCTCTTCCAGAAAACCTGGTTTCCATCCTGGAGATTGTTTTAAAAAGTACCATACTATGCAAAACTATAAGCAGTCCATAATGTTTTTTGTAAATTGTTTTTTATTTAAAGTATAAATCGTAACAAATAAATTTTTAACCATTTTTTTTTGTAACTACCTATCAATAAAAATATTTTGACATTATTTAAATTAGAGTTAGCTGACAAACAAAATCAAAAAATGATGGAGTGGTAAGGGTTAAATCTACGCCACGCTACAACGTAAGTGTAAATGCCAGCCGAATTTCGTAGAACCATCCTTACACAAACGTTTAGTTAGTGTACTCTGTGTGCGGCCGGTCTTAGTAATGATTGCTGCCAAGGATGTAGAGAAGGGGATGAATATTAATAATAAACTCCTCTCCCCGATAGCCGGGGGCAACCTCATTTCACATCACGTCAGCCCCGACGTTTAATTAATCTCAAATTGTGTGATATTCGTATGCGAGACATTATACTCCATTGTTGTAGTAACACCAAGTATACACGACTTACCCCTATAACTTGTAATCGAGGAAGCATAGAGCGACGTAATGCCTCTTCTTCTTCTTTTCATAGATCTGATGATCTGTGACACAGAAATCATGTCTCGTCGGATGATGAGGTCCAGCTGTCCTTCCATCTCTTAGGCGGTCTTCAAGGTGGGCGGTGAGACCTAAATATGAGACTTTGCTAACTTTCACACTAGAAAAAAGCTCTCTTTTGCTTTTGGCTTTCTGTAGTACGTCTGCATTACCCTATCAGTCCACGGTATAAGCAGCATTCTGCGGTATATCCACATCTCAAACGCATCCAACCGGTTCATAACATTCACTTTCAGAGTCCAAGTTTCACAGCCATATAGCAGAACAGACCATATATAACATATAATCATTCCTTGTCGGAGTTTCAGATTAAGATGATCATTGCAAAAAATGGTTCTCATTTTATTAAACGGAGCTCGTGCATTAAATAAAGACCGAGGAAACGTAGTATGATCTAATCAATATACGAGTAGTTATAAAATACGTGGCCAATTGGCTAGAGGTCTTGATAGATTCCGGCTCCAGAGACCCAGACTAGAAAGTACAGAGAAGGGGTATTCTATAAAGGACTTAAGTTGTAAAATGAATTGCCAAATGAGGTAAGAGATTGTGGTTCTCTCGCGATTAATCGTCTTAAATTCTTTAAATATGTTTTTAATACCAATATTTAATGTTTTTGTTTGTGCGCTTTTGATATTGTTAATGAATTGCTCAGGGTGCACTAGACTGGTCTCCTATGGGGGAAAAGAGAAAGCGAGGTTGACCTAGAGCCACCTGGAGAAGAACCCTGCAGGACGAGGTTAAGGCAGCAGGCCTCACTTGGGATGATGTTAGGCATCAGGCATGCGATAGAGTCGGGCGGAGAAGGTTCTTTGAGGCCCTATGCACCACGGAAGTGTGACAGGACAAAAATAAGAGAAGAAGAAGAAGAATAAATTGTTCATAAGGTAAAAAAATTGTTTATAAGTTGTAAAATATTTTTGTAACGTACATCATCTGTAAATGTTTATTGTAGTTGTCGCAAATCCGATACATTGCCGCGCTCTGAGCGTAATTAGTGCGATAAACAGGAAGGTGGAAAACTTGGCTCGGGGTGTGTCTTGCGCGGGGCAGAGGGGTATTGAGTGTTAATTTGCAAAGAAGTTCAGAGTTGTCAATGTAAAAGTGAATAATTTTATGAAACAACATCATATCTGAATAAATATAATTACACTTAGTATTACAACACTTTATTTCACTTAATAGAGACATTAATTTCACTTAACATTTAATGTCACACGAAGAGTCTGAGAAATTGGCGTGTGTGCATAATACGAAGTATGTCAGGATAGAACTGTGTGACGATCCGTGCTATCCTAGTTAGTTAGTCAGATTCTACATTTGTATGTGCATAAATTTAAATAAATAATTAATCACGTCATTTGAACCATAATTAATAAATGTGATTTGATGATATTGAATGCATTAACTACGTGCATTTCCGTATGGCGTACGAATTCGCCGATGTGCACACACATTGAACCATTAAAATTCATGCAAGCTTTCCATTTTATTGGATTTGAAACAATAAAGGACCTTTTCATAGATCCATGGACACTAAACATTTATTTTATTATAAAATGTTAGGTAATTAACCATCAAGCCGTTTCTCCGTAGGGGAAGGCAGAGTAGATGGACCACAACACTGTTCTATCATGACATAATTCTCGCGCCTCTTCAACATTTACACATCCTATTCCTACTTCGAACATGTCCGATTGATTAATCATGCCATGTCTTCCTTGGCCTTCCTCGACTTCTTTTTCCATTTAATAATAATAACAATAATATGATAACTTTTAAAGCGCCGTTTTTTGTGATGTAATCACCTCAAGGGCGCATTAAGACGTGTTTTAAATCTATAAATCGAAATGTGAACGCTGCATCTGATTTTCGCGATCGGTTAGAAAGTATAGTAGAACAAAGTATAAATGTTTAAATTGGGTATGAAATATGAAAAATATGGGTTTTCAGTTTAGATCTGAAATCGGTCGGATCATTTATGCATCTAAGGTGTGAAGGGAGATTGTTCCAAGCTGATGGACCGGCTACCGCGAACGCTCGATCCCCGAAATTTTTACTGGGGCAACGCTTTGGCTCAACTAATCTTCCTATTGCCGAGGAGTTTGCCGAGCGAAGCGTGGATTTCCTTGTATTTAGGCTGTCCGTTATACAGAGTTCAGACTCTTACCTCATCCATTCGTTCTATATGTCTAAACCATCTAAGTGATCATTTCGTAATTTTATTTTACATGATAAAAATAACCCCATTTGAAAGAAACAAGTAAACTATTATGAAAATGAATTTGATTCAATTAATCACTATCAAATAATTAATGTTTTTAATTGATATTTCTTGGTAGAAGTTCATTTTTAATAATGAAAACAAAAAAAAAATTACACAAAATTTCTTTATAGTTGTGTATTTAGTGTGCTTCCACTTTTGTTTATGTTCGGCGGGTTTCGGTAGCTTGCTGCCATCTTCTGGTGTGGTGAGACCAGAAGAAGATGGCAGCAAGCTGCCGAAACTGGTGGAATATAAACATAAGTGGAATAAGTGGAAGCAAACATAATAATAAATACATTTTTTGTCATTTTTTTTTGTTTTCTTATTTAATCACTATCACCTTACGAGTACCATATGCATGATGCCTTTGAAATGTGGATATATCGTAGAATATTTAAAATATCATGGACAGAGGAGTCACAAACGAGGAAGTACTGCAGCGAATGAAGAAAGAAAAAGAAATTGACACTACCATGAAGCGCAGGAAATTGGAATATTTCGGGCACATTGTGAGAAACGATAAATATAAAGTGCTGTAATTGATTATCTAATATATGACTATGTTAAACTTACCGAAAAACGAAATGTCGGAAGAAAAATAAAATGATAGAAAACCTTCGAGACTAGTTCAGTTGCAGCAAATTTTTATATATATATATACGTATGAACCCTATTACTACAATATATACCGTCCTATAATGATATATGGAATAGAAACGAGAGCTGACGCCATCAGAACAAAAATCCTCCTAAGAACTTCAGAAATGTAGACTCTCCGATCCGTTGCGGAAACGACACTCTGAGACAGAATAAGAAATTCTGAAATAAGAAAGATCTTCAATGTAGAATATGTCTTGCGATGGGTTAGACTGAGAAGACGCTACTGGAGAGATGTTCTGAAGGAGTGAAAAATATATTCGCAAATAAAGTACCAACAGGAAATCGACCTGCAGGAAAACCACCTAAAAGATGGCGAGACAGTTGGACATCTGCATCCCAGGAACAGGCTCCGAGAAATAACAGGACACAGTCCTAAATAAAGCAAGATAAGAAGAAAAAGAATTTGTTTTAAGCTATTATATTGATTCTCGTGACATGTGATAGTAAGCTAATCTATCGTGATTTTCTTGTCACGTGAATTCTACACCAGACCAAAGACAGTGTGTGACAATCACACCGCCATCGCACCGGGAATCGAACCCGCGACCATCGATATGGCAATCAAAGTTCTTGCCATTTTACCACGAAGGTCATCGTATTTGTGTGTATATTTTTATATAGTTAATTTCAATAATGACTACCATTTTAATTTTTTATTTTATTATGAAAATTATGTACAATTTCTAACGGTTTTAGACCTCTGCAAATCAAATTGCATTTTCATTAATGAAATGTATTGAATTTGCAGTTCTACCAAATTTATTGGCGTTTCGATTCCAATATATTGAAGTATTCCTCGAGTTATTGAATGCACAAACAATGAATAAATTGTTCATCACATCACCAATACGTATGCAAATCAATTCATCATGGCAAAAATATGAAATGCGTAATCGGGTCCATTTTTGCTAATTTAAACTTTAAATTAGTGTTTTTGTATCTATCCTTATATCTGGAAGCGAAGCATAGAACTGACAAAAAATGGATGAGAGTAGAATAAACGTGTGGAAAATAAGACCTCTTGAAATTGTGGTAAATCTTTACATGAAAAAGTATCAAATGCAAGTATAAGAAGTTATTGCAGTGCTAATGAAAGCATTATGAGCAAATTAACCAAAGTATTATTTAATGGTTTGATGCTTGGAAAAAAAATATGCGTTAATTACGTGAATGGAAAAAGAATTTGAGGAAGACCTAAAAAGCGTTCCTTAAAAACCTGAAAATACCGATCAACCTGAAACCAAAAGTCTATGAAGCCTGCGTTCTGCCAGTTGGTACTGGCAGAACGCAGAGGAGAAACTACGAGTGACTCAAAGAGCCATGGAAAGAGCCGTGTTAGGAATAAGCCTAAGAGACAGAGTCAGAAACGATACGGTGAGAGAAAAAACAAAGGTCACACTGGCATCATCCACCGGGTGGCGACTTTAAAATGGCCATGGGCAGGTCACGTAGCCAGAAGCTCAGATGAAAAGTGGACAAGAAGTCTGCTGGCTTGGAGACCGTGGACGGCAAAGAGAAGTGCAGGGCGACCGCAACTACGGTGGAAAGTTGATCTGAACAGACACGTCGGAATAACCTGGATGCAGTCTACACAGGACAGAGTGACATGGAAGCGAATGGAGGAGGTCTTTATCCAGGATTGGACGGGAATAGGCTGAGGAAGAAGAAGAAGAAGAAAAAGCGTGACACAATGAAATCATTAAAATGTTAATATTTCGGTCACGTGACGAGTCCGAGAATTCGACATACATGCATGACACGATGTACGAATGTTGATAAATCAAGAAATAATAGTGTGGCAGTCCATTTTTCTGCGTTCCCCTTTGGAGAGATGATGTAATGGTTAGATAGTTTAGTTTAATTTCGAGAACTCCGCTCTGCTGGTGGGTGGGATAGAGAGAATATTGAGAAAATGAGAGAAAAATAGATAAAAGCGCGAAATGTGGCAAGAGAAAGATAGAGAGACGATGATAGAGAAAGAATGAAGGAGAGTAATATAGAACGATGGAGAGAAAGATAGAAATATATAGAAAAATATAGATAGACAGAGAGAAAGTTAGAGAGAAAAATAGAGAGAAAGATAGAGAGAAAGATAGAGAGAAAGATGGAGAGAAAGATAGAGAGAAAGATAGAGAGAAAGATAGAGAGAAAGATAGAGAGAAAGTTGGAGAGAAAGATAGAAAGATATAGAGGAAAATCTAGAGATAGAAAGAAAGAGAGAAAGATAGAGAGAAAGATACAAAGAGAGAAAGAGAGAGAGAAAGATAGTAAGATATAGGGAAGGAGAGAAGGATAAAGAGGAAAGAAGATTTAAGGAAGATTGACAGAAATATAGATAGAAAGATACAGACAAAGAAGGAAAGATTGAGAAATAGATGGAAATGTGGTGAGAGAATGTACCTTCCACCTTGAATAATTTATTTTAAAGGATATGTATTGCTAAAACTCTAGGCAAGCGATTTATTGAATTCTGATACGGGTTGCAGAAAATTGGCAAAAGAAGATACATTATCTGCAAACAGAATCGTATCGAAGACGCCTCGGGATTAGTTTACTCAACCATCAAATTTAAAAAAAAATAGTGTTTTTATTTTAAAATTCATTGTAGAAGTTCATTGTAAATAATGAAAATAAAATTTGAAATTATTTTCAAATGTGCATTTAGTTAAAAAAAAAAAAACTCTAATATTTGTGCCTTCAACCGGTTTCGGCATCAAAAAATGGCAGCGGGCTGCCAAATCCGGTCAAAGACACAAACATTAGTGGATTTTAAAACATACATTTTAAAAGATTTTTTACTATTTACAATTTCTCTCTCTCTCTCTCTCTCTCTCTCTCTCTCTCTCTCTCTCTCTCTCTCTCTCTCTCTCGTCTGGGGGCAGACGTCAATATAACACTTCCAGTTTTTTTTTACTCCTCACAAAAGTCGCTCGTGTTGAGTTCCTTCCAAATACAGGCCCACTGTGTTATCTCGGCCCTTTGAAGAGGATGAGTTCTTTAGAGCGTGAAAAATCGTATGCTTACAACATAAACAAAAAAATAATTTAATTGTGCTTAACAACAAACGTATCACGTATGAAATTTGGTATGCTGGGCAAAGAAATCCTCATGAGAGACCATGTAGAACCTGTTTACTGGAGGACAGAACACGGAATCCGACCGGATGTACTCGGGAAATTCGATCTGTCGTTCCTTCCGTTTGAAGCAGACTCCTCTGCCATATTTCATCTCGACTCCAGTCTCGAGTGACGTCATTTCCGGCGCCAGAAGAAGCTAGAAATCAATTTCATTTCCGCTCATTTCCGACCTGAATAAATTTGATTTTTGTGCGCCCTGTAGTGCCCTTTGCTTACTATGACACCCTGTTAGATATTCCAATTGTATTTGTAACTTAGAAATATGTCTGCAGAATCTTGCCATTGTGTAGAAAGCGAGTCCATATGTGTGTTATGATTAATTACAAAAGAAACGTGGGACGATCTACTTCTTCATCTTCTTCTTATAGTCAGGGTGGCCTCTCTTAGGAGGTTGACTCCCAGCTTTCCATCCATAGCTTTGGCGGTCTTCCGAGGGTACGGTAGACAACAGGGATCTGATGCACCATAATGTGTGGGATTCTGGAGAGATCTATCCTCTGCACGTATGCATTTATCTTGAGTATGCTGAGGTATAACTCCCTCGAGCTGAGGAGGGAAGAATTAATTTCAACTCATATTTTCAAAATGATTCGGGGCTCTATTGAGAACCCCTATGTTCTGTAGCAAATAAGTCTTTTTGTTCCTGATAATTACCTGCGACAGCGCCGACATCAATTGCTCTTTGCTCCGTCACGCAGAACCAACCTGCCTTTGGTGATGTCAGTACGAAAAACAATTCGGACGTTGAATCTAATCGTCTCGGATTTGGACATTTTCAGTGTCAGGGTGGCAGTATTCATAAAAATATATTACAAATTCTGGAAAGAGTACTGCCTCACTGACGTCGACATATTTGGGTTCCTTCAGATATGTATGATTTTTTTGGTTTCGTGTTCTTTTATCTTTCTTATCTTTGTAACACCGTTTTGTGTCCAAATGAGTCGCCTTAATATATTTCGTTTGTTATGTCTTATTTGTGTATTATGTATAAATAAATAAATAAATAAATCAGTATCTTCTGCGTTGTCTGCCCAATTAAACGATAGCTTCCACCCTGCAGATTTTGCGAATAGCCATTTTCCTCACCCAATCTCGAAGAGTCTTTCCTGCTATTGTCATCAGCGTCCGCATCTCTGCAACCAGCAGTTTAGCCTTCGTTCTTGTGGTATCCGCTCTGGGCTCAATGCTATATGTCAGTATAGGCCTTGTATATAATATTCCGTTATGCTGGAGAGGGTTTGGAAAAAAATTCTGAGGTAACTCTACCTGAGGGAGAATGGTAGTTATCCGTGGCTCTATCCCACGGCATTTCTTTTAGGAATGCTCGGAACCAATTCTTTACAGCTTCGAACAGATGGGTATCTCATAACCCATTTATTTCAATTAATCAGGGGATATTTCGAGAACTTGGCCATGCCGAGGGTGTTGGTCTTTTTGTACCTGAAAGTCCCCTTTGCAGAGACGGCATGATGATTAGTTAAGGTGTGTCAGGATAGATTAGTATGGCTCTCCATTCTCTCTGCTTACCCTTCCGAGGAAACGAAGCGATTAATATGTTTTTTTTAAAACGTAGATTTTGGCTGCTTATTTTGATGGCGAAATATTAAAAGGCTGGCTTATGCAGATAAAATAAAATTGTATTGGAATTTAAAGGCGTTGATTTTCCAATTTTCATTCACGATTTTCGCGTATTTTATTAGATAAGCGATTTCGAGCGAGGACAGAAATCACATCATTGATCAAGCCCCCATAAATTGAAACTCAACATAGGTATTTCGTTCGGGCAAGAGATGTATACAATCACTACGTAATAGCTAGTATATTATGTATATAGAGTCAGGGGCGGATGGTGATAGAAAGAAAAAAAAACGAAATATTTTTTACATTTTTTATAGAATATAGAAGGATGATATATTTTATAGAAGGATAAAAGTAGAATAAATGCAGTAGAAATGAGATCTCTTAGAAGAATGTGTGGATACACTGTGTATGATAGAGTGTCGAATGAATAAAATAATAAGTGAATGCGGTGCGAATGATGGTGTCATGAACAAAATAATGAAAGGATCATTAAGATGGTTTGGACATATGGAAAGAATGAATGAAGAAAGAATGGTAAAAAAATTATACGTTAATGATGTAAATGGAATCAGATATAGAGGAAGACCGAGGAAAACGTGGCACGATAAAATAAATCAAATATTAAATGACGGCCATGTGAGGAGTCAGAGAAATCGACGCGCGTGCATGACACGATGTATGAATGTTGAGGAAGCGAAAGAAATATGTCAGGAAAGAAAAGTGTGACAGTCCATTCTTTCTGTCTACCACTTCGGGGAGACGGCATGATGGTTAGTTAGTTAGTTAAATTTTTTATAAATTCAACTACTATCTAACTAACCATCACGCCGTCTCTCCGAAGGGGTAGGCAGAAAGAATGGACCGCCACACTTTTCATTACTGACATATTTCTCTCGCTTCCTCAACTTCATACATCGTGTCATGCACGCGCGTCGATTTCACTGACTCCTCACGTGGCCGACATTCAATATTAGAAGGTATTATCAACAAAATTATAAAAGCATCGCTGCGTTGGTTCGGACATATGGAGCGCATAGATGGAGAAAGAATGGTTAAGAATGTATACGTTAATGATGTAAATGGAGTACGCAGTCGAGGCAGAGCTAGGAAAACATGGCATGACCAAATTAATCTAATTTTAAAGGTTGGTCATGTTAGAAGCCGGAAGAATCGACGTGCGTGTATGACTCGCTGTATGAATGTGGAGGAAGCTAGAGAGATGTGCCAGGATAGAGTAGTATGGCGGTCCATTCTCTATGCCTACCCCTATGGGGAAACTGCGTGAGTTTTGTAAATCATTTGTTTTATTAAGTAAAACAAAAAACAATCCTTATATGAACAGTACTTTTACAAAACAGTAGGATACATAAGATCGAAAAGCCTGGCGATGTTCAAATAAGAGAATCTATCCCAAATACATTAGAAGTAACTAGGAAAGAAGAAGAATAAAAGAGTTTTCTTTTCTAAATTTATTCAATATTTAAAAAATTAAGTATTTTCCGTTATAATTTTTTTTATTAATAGCATTATTCAATTTTGATCAAGAAACCAAATCAAAGGAGGAAAACGGATATAGTTTAAAAAATGTGTAAAGAAAAAAAAATTAACAGCGAACATTTGTGAATTCTTATGTCCAGGTCTTCTAACAAAATTTTCAAATCAATTTAAATGCTTTATTTTATTAAATAATAAATTCGCCTTCGCTTTGTGTTGTGGATTCATATTTGAATGAAAATAACTGCACTTTGTATTTTTACAAAACTTTTCACAGACATGTTTCGTTTATGACATAACCCTGCAATGTGAATGTGCAAAATGTGCAAAATTTTAACATTTAAAATTTTATTTCTCTGTTTCTTTTTTATACATTTTGTATTTACAACACTTATATTAAAAAAATAAACTTATATAGAGTTGCCGAGGATCGAGCGGAGTGGAAGAAGAAGAAATTGCTGCAGACCAATCATTAGATTGATACCGGAGAATAAGATAGACATGTTTCGGACAAACAGTCCTTCTTCAGTAAAGATAGATGCATTTATTAATAAAATAAAATAAAAAAATGTATCTTTACTGAAGAAGGGCTCTTTGTCCGAAACATGTCTACCTAATTTATTTTTTTTAATACGAGTGTTGTAGGTATACCTATACAAAGTGTATAAAAAATAAAAATAAAAATAAACCATCATAACAACACATAGTATGGCGTATATAGAAGAAATTTTAAATTTCAAATTAAGTGCAGTTTATTTTTTTTTTTTGTATTTTTACAAAACGCAGATTTAGATTAGATTGGTGTACAACAAAGTTAGTTAGTGTGTTCAATTTAAAAAAAATGCTTTCGATTCATTTTTATTCTATATTACGACTTAAATTAAATTAGAAGTAATATTGTTAATTTAAAAGTAGTTAGAATTGTTGATTCTGACTCTGCTTTGTACTAACATACGCGTTCTTCTGTTATAAATTAAGTATTTTCACAACACTTTTTTGAGAATTTAAAAGTGTTGGGGAAAATATGAAATGCAATTATTTTTATTCAAATATGAATCCACAACAGAAAGTGAAGGCTTATATATATAAAAGAGACATAATTCATATGTCTGAATAAGTCTTACTAAACTAAGTACTTCCTCATACAAATAAATATTTAATTGTTAAATAATATTTTAAACTAGCTAATTAACCATCACGCCGTTTTCCCGGAGGGGTAGGCAGAGAGGATAGACCGCCAAATTGTTCTATTCTGACATAACTCTCGCGCCTCTTCTACATTAACACACCGTGACACGCGCGCTCGTCGATTGCTCCTACTTCGAACATTGCTGCCTTTTAGTATTTGGTTAATTTGGCCATGCCATGTTTTTCTCGGCCTTCCTCGACTTCTTTTTCCATTCACACTACTTATTTAAATATCTTTTTGACCATTATTCTTTCATCCATTCGTTCCTTCTGTCCAAACCATCTTAGTAACCCTTTCCTAATTTCATTTATCACGCGTTCATCCGCTTTACATTACTTTCTTACTTCATCATAAGATATTCTATCATACATTTTTTCCGCACATTCGTCTTAGTGACCTCATTTATCCTACTGTCATCCTTCTTCTTCCAACTCTAAGCTTCACTTCTAAAGATAAGGGTCGGCACTAGAACTCCATTGAGCACTGCCGTCTTTGCTTCAGTCGATATATTTATATTTGCGGTAATGACTTTGAGTGCACCTTTTATATATCTTTTTAAGCATTCTTCCCTCATCCATTCGTTCCGTATATCTAAACCATCTTAGTGACCCTTTCTTAATTTTATTTAGGACGCATTCATCCGTCTTATATTTCTTTATCCTTTCTAACTTCTTTATTTCATATCATACATAGTATTCCGCACACTTTTCTTAGTGATCTCATTTGTACATTATTTTTTCCACATTCATTCTTTTCTCCACATTCATTATTTACTCCAAGCTTCACTCCAAACATATATTATATGCGAAGAATAATATCAATATCCTATAAAAAAGTTTAAATAGACAAACGATAGAGAAAAGTTTTACAATAATAAAATGATATAACAATCACAAACCACCCTTGTTTGGAGGGTAAATTAGGAAACAATTTCCCAATTTCCAGAAATTCCATTACATCGTCCGTGATTCCCCATTATTCAGTGTATGATGGAAGCTCCAGACATTAAACCAGCTATTCCCAAAGCTCTCGAAAGCTCATCATTAAGCTTTATTGTTCTAAAGCTTTGGGCCCACTCCAAATAGCCAGTGGCTGCTAAACTTTTCCTATTGAATTCTCGCCGGGAACGGTTTTTTGCTATTTGCTTCGTCTCAAATAATAAATATTTTTTACCATAACTCCAATAAGTCTTTCTTACATAATAACCCTAAACATACATTGTGAAATAATTAATAAATAGTCCATTGTTTTGGCCAAAACACTATGATACATCAACATATAATATTAGTGTTAAAATTTAAAACGCTGATGTATCACAATTTATTTTTATTCACTGAGAGTGTCGGGACAGCTGTTTCGCCAACCTATGTTGGCATCATCATGTGTTACAATAAACTTTAATGTTGATGATGCCAACATCGGTTGGCGAAATAGCTGTCGCGACGCTCAGTGAATAAAAAGTAATTGTGATATTATAACAGTGTTTTAAATTTTATCAGAAATAATTAATAAGTAACATTATAAATTGGAGTTGGCATAAGAATGGTAAATGTAAGAAAAATTTTCATAGAAATGAGGTCACTAAGAAGAATATGCGGAAAAATAATGGATGATAGAATATCTAATGATGAAGTAAGAAAGGAATGTAAGGCGGATGAATGCGTCCTAAATAAAATTCATGGTTTACACATCGTCACCTGAGAGTAAGAGGGTTCCAACTAACAAAATTTCACATTTGTCTTTTTTTCGTGAAAATTGTTCTTACTAACCTTATCTATACGTACAATAAAAAAAAACATGTAATAGTATCGTCATTTTGATGTTACGAAAAGAATCAAGTTCCATCTGATCATTTAAAACTCACGATTCACTGAAGAAGGATTCATTTAAACTTAGAACTTTATTATTCCAACTGTTGCCAGACAAAATTTACACGTTTCTCGGTAAAAGAATCTCTGGAAATTGGAATAAAACCCCTTTATTCCAAGATACACACCCGAAACCAACAAAACTTTGACTTCATTTTTCTCAGCTTTTTACTTTTGTCAGTTGGAACCTTCTTACTCTCAGGTGACGACATATCGAACGAATGGAGAAGGAAAGAATGGTTAAAAAGATATACAAGAAGTGTGAATGGAAAAAGAAATCGAGGAAGGTCAAGGAAGACATAGCATGACCAAATTAATCAATTGCTGAAAGGCCATACTCGAAGAAGGAACAATCGACGAGCGTGCATGTCACAATGTGTGAAAGTAGCAAGTAGGATAGAACAGTATGGTGGTTCATAATCTTTGCCGACCCCTCCAGTGAAACTTCAGAACGGCTAGATAGTTAATTATAAAGTAATATAAGTTTATTAGTCTCCGTAAATCTCGTAATTCTCCGAAAATCTGACGATTTCTATTGAAAAAACAAAATGTATGACCTTTTCCAAAACACCCAAAACATGTAACCTGGTTATAGAAAATGAACACATAGAACAGGTCAGGACCTTCAAGTATCTAGGCACAGACCTGGTGGGAGGAGCTGATCTGCGAGAAGAAATGCAAGCCCAAGTACACAATGCCGCTGCAATCTCTGGCGCTTTAAAATCCACAATATGGAAAAACAAAGACATAGTAATTAAGAGTAAGATGAGAATCTATAAAGCATGTGTAAGACCAATAATAACATATGGCGTCGAAGCAAGGGCAGACACAGTAAAGATCAAACAAGTTTTGAAGACTTCCGAGATGAAGACAATGAGGACGCTAGCAGGCAAGACACTGAGAGATCGCGTGAGGAACACCAGAATAAGAGATATTATGCGAGGTTGAGGACAGCGAAAAAGGGACTGGTATGGTCATGTTCAAATAATGGATACCATCAGACTCCCCTATATTGCACTACATAATCAGCCTCATGGGACTCATCCTCGTGAAAGTCCTCCTAAATGATGGAAGGACAGCTGGGAGTCTACCTCACAGGAGGAGCAATACTTTGGAGAACAGACCACATAGGTCTACAACAAGGAAGAATAATTAAATTCTTTGTACGTGTTTAGCCCATCTCAATCTGATGAGTCTTATGTGTATTGAGACATTAGGGGAATCATTAATGTTGTATTTTACAATTCCTCGTATGAGCAAATGACAGTTTGTAATATAAGTGTAAATAAAGGGAACTTGGAACAGGTGAAGGAATTTGTGTATTTAGGTAGCATGTTCACAGCGGATGGCCGAACGGACAGTGATGTTGAAAGAAGGGTTGGTTGGGGTAACAAAGTGAATGGTAATAATTTAAAAGTAGTTATTGGAAACAAGAATTTATCAATGAAAGCGAAAATGGCCGTTCACAATGGAGTTCTGGTCCCAACCTTTATGTATGGAAGCGAAGCATGAAACTGGCATAAGAAAGATGAGAGCAGATTAAATGCGGTAGAGATGAGGTCCCTAAGACGTATGTGTGGTAGAACGATGTACGACAGAATCTCAAATGCTGATATTAGGAAGGAATGTAGAGCGAAAGAAGGTATTATGAACAAAATTATGAAAGGTTCGCTGCGTTAGTTCGGACATATGGAGCGCATGGGTGAAGAAAAAATGGTTAAAAAAGTATACGTTAACGATGTACATGGAGAAAGGAGTCGAGGTAGACCGAGGAAAACATGGCATGACCAAATTAATCAAATATTAAAGGTTGGTCATGTTAGAAGCCGGAAGAATCGACGTGCTTGTATGACTCGATGTATGAATGTGGAGGAAGCTAGAGAGGTGTGCCAGGATAGAGTAGTGTGGCGGTCCATTCTCTCTGCCTACCCCTGCGGGGAAATGGCGTGATGGTTTGTTGTTGTTGTTGTACATTTCCTCGTATGATGTGGTTCAGTTCGAATAGTAGTTTTCAACGGTAAACTGGTAAAAATGATTGAAAATCTTGGCCCAAAGTTCGTTCTGAAAGATATTTACGAACAATGTCTGCAATTATCTCTGCAGACGAACATATAAGCCGTTAAATATAAACAATACTCTAATAATTATGCCTCCCGTAACCAATTGGAGTGAACGGCTTATTGGAACTTCCCTTAATCGGACCCTCGTGAACAAAGCTTCAATTTGATGGCAGTTTGAGTTCTATTATATAATTTCAAAATAAAAAAAATTACAGTTGGTGCCTTCCCACTTGTGGTCAACCAATATGAAACTAACTAACTATCCATCACGCCGTCTCGCCGAAGAGGCAGTCAGAAAGAATGGACTACCACACTTTTCTTTCCTGACATATTTCTCTCGCTTCCTCAACATTTATACATCGTGTCATGCACGCGCTCGATTTCTCTGACTCCTCATCTGGCCGACATTTAATATTTTATTTATTCTATTGTTATCCTCAGTCTTCCTCTATTTCTAATTCCAATTACATCTTTAACATATACTTTTTTAAATAATAATTAAATAAGGCTCGCTGGTAAAAGACAAAAGTGAAAGTAGTTAAAAAAACATCGTTTTATTTAATTATTATTTAAAATGAACTTCCATCAAGAGGTTTCAGTAAAATCATTTTATTTACTTTTTTACCATTCTTTCTTCATTCATTCTTTCCAGGTATCCAAACCATCTTAATGATCCTTTACTTATTTTTTTCAAAACACCATCATTCGCACCGCATTCTCTTCTTATGTTTTCACTCGACACACTATTATACACAGATTTTTCAACACATTTGTCTAAGAGATCTAATTTCTACTGCATTTATTGTACTATGATCCTAAATTTATCTACTTTTAGCAGTTCCATGCTTCGCTTTCACCCATTTATTTAGATTAATTAGGGGATATTTTGAAAACTCAGCCGTGCTGGGGGGTGTAGGTCTTTTTGTTCCCGACAGATATCTCCGACAGCGCCAGCATAGATTGTTCTTTCTTCCGGCCGCGAGAACCAGCATGCCTCTAATAATGCCGGTGGGAAGAGCAATTAGTCTGCTGAACAGGATTACCTCGGAGATCGACGTGTTTTATATTAGTGAAAGTACGTTCAGAAGAAAAATACTCTTAACTTTAGAGAGTATCTTGTCTTCCTAAAGTTGAATCACCTCTCATGCGTTCTTGATTCTTTACCTTTTTTTCAAATAGATTCCTTAAACTGTAATTATGTTTGTTATATCTTTTGAGTGAATAAATAAACTGATAAACTGAAAAAAACTGATAAACATAAGGGTCGGTAGAAGGACACCATTGTGCACTATTATTTTACCTTTTTTGAGTAACCTTTCTTTGCGATACTTCAAGTGCACCATTTACTTTGTTGCCTGCCCCTACCCTTCAAACAATTTTATTGATAGGATTTTCATTAACTGCGCTCAAATTTGAAATGATATAAAACAATCTGTCTAAGTGATATTGCCACAATTTTTATTTTTATTTTAAAGGAGATTCAATGACATTATGTATGATATATAATTTCGGTCAAATGGCCGCCTTGGCTTCGCTGCAGGTGGTGTATCCTGGTAGTCAAAGGGTTTTTCAATAAGGACGTTCAAACTTTGACAGCATAAAGCGGCCATTTTGGCAAAGCGATAGATGTATGTAACAATCTTGATATTTCATCATGGAACGCTACACGCTTCAACAACGCTTTGAAATTGTTAAAATTTGTTGTCAAAATCAGTGCTCAGTTCACACATTTATGGCATTCGTGACCGTCATGCAGAGTCTTCAATACGTCGTTTAATGCTTAATTTGGTGGCATAAATTGGATGATACGGATACAGACAACATATGGTTCCAACAGGACAGCGCTACGTAGCACACAACTGACGCCACGATAGACATTCTGCACGAGGGATTGAAAATGAAAGGTCATTATTGGAAGACCCTATACTTGCAAAGACTATGGGAAGATGAGTATATACTTTATTGATGAGTATATACTACACTATATTGTCAAATGTCAAATCAGTTTATTTCATCAATAGAGATTACAAAATTAATTTTTAAGGCATCTATTGAGAACAGGTAAAATAATATATTGTGTATAGTATACTACCAGAAACGCATGAGAGATGATTCGACATTAGGAAGACAGGATACTCTCCAGATTTAAGAGTATTTGCCTTCTGAACGTACTTTTAATTATATGAAAGACGTCGATCTCCGAGGAGACCGCGTTCGACAGATTAATTGCTCTTCCCACCGGTGTCAATAGAGGCAGGTCGGTTCTAGCGGCCGGTAGGTAAAACAATCTATGCTGTCGCTGTCGGAGATATCCATCATCTGGTATACTACCAGAAACGCATGAGAGATGGTTCGACATTAGGAAGACAGGATACTCTCCAGATTTAAGAGTATTTGCCTTCTGAACGTACTTTTAATTATATGAAAGACGTCGATCTCCGAGGAGACCGCGTTCGACAGATGAATTGCTCTTCCCACCGGTGTCAATAGAGGCAGGTCGGTTCTAGCGGCCGGTAGGTAAAACAATCTATGCTGTCGCTGTCGGAGATATCCATCATCTGGTATACTACCAGAAACGCATGAGAGATGGTTCGACATTAGGAAGACAGGATACTCTCCAGATTTAAGAGTATTTGCCTTCTGAACGTACTTTTAATTATATGAAAGACGTCGATCTCCGAGGAGACCGCGTTCGACAGATTAATTGCTCTTCCCACCGGTGTCAACAGAGGCAGGTTGGTTCTAGCGGCCGGTAGGTAAAACAATCTATGCTGTCGCTGTCGGAGATATCCATCAGGGACAAAAAGCCGAACACCCTCCAGCACGTCCGAGTTCTCGAAATATCCCCTGAGTAATCTAAAGAAATGGGTAATGAGATGCCCATCTCTTCGAAGCTGCAAAAAGTTGGCCCTAAGCGTTCCCAAATATTCACTATGTTCACTAATATTTTATTTATTCAGTGTAACTTATTGGTTCTTTTTCTTGGCTAAATTATGGTGTAAGTCAAAACTAATGGCCGAGGATTCCAATTGACGACTTGTCTAACAAATACAATATATTATTTTAATACCCTACTTAAAAGTTTTAATGAATGAACGTGCCTACAAGAGTGTTGTAATATATTTCACTCGATCTGCTAAGAAAAATGCCTCCGCTCGCCTTTTGTCTGAGCAAATCGCCCAGGGCTGAAAATTTTAATCACTTCTAACTTTTTCAGCCTTCATGAACTACCGAAACCTTTATTAGGGACCCTTTGGATATCGGGGTAGGATGGGGGTAAGTTTAATTTACCGCTCCCGGCAAATTGCAGAAACTTTGACCGTTTTTAAATTTTATCGGTTTTTCTAAAGAATCCCATTCTTTTAATATAAGTTCTCATTAGAGATTTCAACTCGGCTTGAGCCCCTTAATTTCCAACTCTGAAACTATTGTAGAAAGGTCCGATTTTAATGGCGATCCGCGTACAAAAACCTGATATCAAAATGTTTCAGCCTTTGCGAATTGATTTGGGAGAGATTTGACTCGAAATATAGGAAGGATTTAAAGGAAATATAAGTAACTATCTAACAACAACAAAAATACCTGTATGTTGTTATTTGAAATTTCATG
>JAHDVF020000128.1:0-177981 GCA_022606425.2 Lepidostoma basale
TAAGACACTTAGGACGATAGAAGGCAAGACACTGAGAGATCGCGTGAGGAACACCAGAATAAGAGAAATATGTGAGGTTGAGGATATTATAAGATGGAGCAGACAGCGAAAAAGGGACTGGTACGGTCATGTTCAAAGAATGGACACCACCGGACTCCCCTATATTGCATTGCATAATCTCTATCCCTCCTAAAAGATGAAAGGACAGCTGGGAATCTACCTCACAGGAGGAGAACATACCACATAGGTCTACATCAAGGAAGAAGAAGAAGGTATATGGATGTACGCTACTATTATCACGTTATGAAAATCACAAGTTTCAATGAATAAGCTTAGATTTTAAATCATCATAAGAACAGAGCTTTGTGTTGTATAATTGTTTTTAGTATTTCTCGAATTTTATATTTATACAACATACGCTACACGATATGACGGTTTACATGTCGACCGGACACCTGCAATTTCCCCGCTGTAAATAAAAATAAAAACAGAATGGAAGGGGAAATCAACGTCCGCCATCGGGTCTTTAATAATTCATTGACTTGCAGCTCGTAAATGTAAAAACTACGTAACCAGTGCGAGAAAAATTCCCAATGTGAAAAAAGGAAAAATTCTCACTTTTCACGCTGCAGCGGCTCATGTTCGATGCGGGTATGAATTATTTCCCGCCAGGCGGCTGCAAAGTCCACCGAATTTTGGAAAATACGAAATATTTCATCCGTCCCCAATGTGCAGTTTTATTATTGATATATAGTGTTTTTTTCTTCAGATGGGCGCACTGCGTGGAAGATGATGGAAGGAAATTGGAAAGACCTGAAGAATGGTGAAAGATGGACTGGAACCGGAGCCAGGCCAAATCTCACACTGAGACGTAGGGCAGAGAAGAAGATACAGTGTTTCTTTAAGTATAGTCATAAACATTTATATTATATAACTAACTAACTAACCTTCACGCTGTTTCGAGAGGATGAATCACCACACTGATCTTTCCTGACTCGCCTTTCTAGCTTTCTCCACATTCAGACATCGTAACATGCACGCTCGTCGATTTTTCTGACTTCGAATGTGGTCGCCTTTCAGTATTTGATTATAATTTGGTCATGTCACGCTTTTCTTAGTTTTCCACGGCTTCTCTTACCACTCATACTGCTTATATACAATATTTTAACCATTCTTCACTTGTTCATTCCTTACATATGTCCAAACCATTTGTGATCCTTTTTAATTTTATTTATGATGCAATCATCTGACTTATTCTTCCTTATTTCGTTGCTCGGTATTCTGTCATATATAGTTTTCCATACACTCTTCTCAGTGATCTCACTTCTATGGCATTTATCCTTCTTTCATACGTTCATCCTTATTCCGCAAGCTCCTAGCTAGACTTCCTTATACATAAGGGTTAGCACTAAAATTCCATTATGAACTGCCATCTTTGCTTGAGTGGATATATTTCTATTTTCCCCATTTATTTTGTTTCCAGCACCGACCCTTCTTTCGATATCTTTCTCCATTTCGTTCACTTGTATACATGCTTCCCAGATAAATAAATTCGGTAACTTGCTCTAGTTTTTAACCGTTCGTACTTATGCCCCAATTTGTCATAAATTCTTCTTTTTCAAATACCATCATTTTAGACTTGGACACATGCATTACAAGGTCACTCTTATTGCAATTATTTATAAAATTTTTGGTATACAGGTATATCCCTTGAATAAGACAGAAAACAATTTTAATTATAACTAACTAACTAACCATCACACCGTCTCCTCGAAGGTAGGCAGAAATAATGGACCGCCACACGGTTCTTTCCTGACACACTTCTCTCGTTTCCTCAACATTCATACCTAGTGTCATGAACGCACGTCGATTGTTCCGACTTCTCACGTGGCCGACATATAATATTTGATTCATTTGATCGTGCCACGTTTTTATTTGTATTTTATTAATTTCATAATGTATATTTAGTTTTATTCCACATGTTCTTTACTCAACCTCCACCATCAGCTTTACATATACAATATTAAAAAAAGGATTTAAAAAAAAAATTGTTTTTTGAAATTCATGGTAAAAGTTCATTATAAATAATGAAATTATTATTTTTTGTAAATAATATTTTTAAAATGTATACTTAGTTAACATCCACTAATGTTTAGTGAACCTCTGTGGATGTAAGAACATTGTAATCAACATTAGTGGATTTTAACTAAATATACCATATTTATTGTTTCTTGAACAATGATGTAAAACTCCATTTTAAATAAATAATACGAATGAAAACGTCAGTTTTCTAGAAGTTTTATTATATTTTATGGGAATGACGTGTTTCGCCCTTCCAAGGCATTATCATATGAGACGAAACTTCAACTCATTGCAGTTTATATACATTAGTAAATGGAGCAGAATATGGTAATTAACGAAGTGACTTTATACATTTTTAACAAAGAATTATTTGGGTAGGTCCAGAAATATTGCAAAGTGTTTCTACGCACACAGGATGGCGATTTTATTCTATATATAATACTTAGAATCATTAGTCACCTTGAAATTTTTGTTTTTCTTAGAAACACTTTATTTCGTCCTACCTCAAATAACTTATTTTTGATTTATATAATATCATTTAGTATCCCCTAACCATGTAATCATTGTCATAAAATTTCTTAACGAGTTCCAAGAAACACTTTCCAATATTTCTTTGTTAAAAATGTATAAAGTCACATCAATTTACTGGTGTATATAAACTGCAACGAGTTGAAGTTTCGTCACATTTGATAATGCCTTAGAAGGGCGAAACATGGTCTTTCTCATAAAATATAATAAAACTTCTAGAAAACAGACGTTTTCATTCGTATTACATATAACATACATTTTAAAACGTTTTTTTACGATTTTTAATTTATTTTCATTTTAATAATCTTTGATAGATACCAGGAGATGGCAGCGAGTTGCCGAAACCGGTAGTAACTAAAGAAGCTTTTTAAAAATGTTTTATTTATAATGTTGGCATTTATGATATGTACACGTAAGTACTGTTCGAACACGAGGTCACGCTGCCATAACTCTGTTTTATTATTGGCTGAGTAATAAATTAAATTAATTTTGTTTCACAGAATACGAACAGACCGTGAATTGTAATATAATTTGGCTAAAAGCAAGCAAGTAGATGGATTCTAGAACGATTAGTGTAATTGCATGAACCATTCCGGAGACAAGACCAAGGACGATAAAGGTTTGACGATTTTATTCATTCCTTTAATGTGATAGTTGACAAAGTTGATGTAAACAAATAAATCAAACGGCGATATTAGCTATGGGAAATCAATCAGACTGATGGCCCGGCTTCTCAAGTGTTGGGACGTAAAGATACAGTTTTATTAAAATATAAAACTGTTGCGAAACTTTTAAAATGATTGGATCAAACTACTTGGGGCAATGTTACGCTACGTAGTATGAAACTCAAGTCTGACTTGATATAAAAAGAGAATATTTTTTTAAATGTTCGCGCTTATTAAAAAAAATACACGTTCCGAAAAATGTAAACTTAGTTGTTATTTTTGTTTTCGTTAATTCAATATTCGTTCGCTCATTCGTCAATTCATAAAAAAAAAATCTAATAAAATTCGCATACCGTCCACCTTGAAGACCACCTAAGAGATGGAGGGACAGCTGGACTTCATCATCCTAGGAGACATGCTTTCTGTCCTACAGATCGTCAGATCTATTAAAAGAAGAAGAAGAATATAAATGAAAACGTCTGTTTTCTAGAATTTTTTTTCTAGAAAACCAACTTTTTCATTAATATAATTGCGCAGATTTTCACCAGGAGACTTACATTAGCTGGAGAATGCACCATTCCAGAAAAAAAGCAACTGGCAAAAAGGGTTTCTAGGCCACATTTAATCCAGTTTAATTTCAATCCACTTCTTTGTCCCAATCACACAAAACAAAGCCGGTTTATCGCCCTTCCAAGCCATTATCAAATGTGCCTTGATCAATTTGATAATGCTTTAGAAAAGCGAAATATGTTATTCCATATAAAATATAATAAAACTCCTAGAAGACAGAAGTGTTCTTTCAAATTAATTAATCAATATGGAGTTTTACATCATTGTTCGAGAAACAATTCTTCTTCTTTCGGTGCCGTGTCAGGTCCCCCCAGCGTTGGCGATCACTGCAGCAAAGGCATCTCTATCCTGCGCCACTTGGAACAGGTTCTGAACTCTTGTTAATCCTGTCCACTCTTTGATGTTCCGCAGCCAGAACAGCTGCCTTCTACCAACTCCGCAACGTCCCTCCACTTTACCCATTAATATCAGTCAAAGGAGGTGGTATTTTTCTTCCCTTAGCCAAGCAACAATAAATAATTAATATTTGTCAATTTATTTAATATATTTTATTGTTATGAAAACGCGATTGCTTTATCGGTTTAACATTAATTTATATATTATTTATTATTTGTTTCAAATTCGTTTCACCTTGCAAGGGCATTCTCAAATAACATTTTAGAATGGCCGATTCAGCGCCCTTGAGATGATTAATTCATAAAAATGGCGCTCTATAAATCATCCGATTTATTATATTATTATTATTATTATATCTCGTAAGATGAAACAAAATTGTAATAAATATTAATATATTTTTATAAATAAATAAAAATCATTTTAAAACTGAGAAAGCAGAAATCGCGTTTTCATTATATATTTTATTGTTACTATCTACAGAAATAATTTCGAAATGAAATTTGTTAGTCAACAGCGTAAATAAATGGTTATTGTTAGTATTTTTTAAAAATACATACAATAGAGGTTTTCGTTTCCGCTTGTTTGTTTATTAAACTTTTATTCGTCTTTCTGGGAATTAATTAAATTAATTAACTCGTGACTCCTACGCCTGTCACTTTGTCTGATGAGTTTTCAGATGGGCGAGTCTATTAGAAGAGAGACGACGCCACCCGATCCGTTAATGTGGTTCAAATCAACCCAACAGGAAAATGTCATTATAGATATTATGTGAGCCAACTCCACCGCCGAAGCTATTAGCTAATAAAATTCCTCCATAAACTTTACAAACCTATGCGCAGAAATGTGTAAACCTACAAATCAGTGAATAACATTCTCCGGATCAAAATCTTCTCTTTCCCTTGATAAGGTACGTGCGACTGGGGTGCTATAAATCTTGCGAGTTCGCTGCTTGCTATTTATGGATCTGGCAAAGTTTATAAATAATAAAGTTGTGATACTCGAACATGAAACACGTCTCGAGAATCGAACTTAAATAATTATAACATTTTAATTAAATAGAGTTTTAGGAAATCGTCAAGTACTTATTGCAAGTACTCTCAAGTATTCTGATAAAAAATATTATTCATTTCGTTTTACACGATTGGGCCGAGATAACCAGGCCGCAGAGCTAAAAAGAAGAATTGGACTAAGCTGGGCAGCTTTCGGAAACCTGAGCTACATCCTTAAAAACCGGAAAATACCGATCAACCTGAAACGAAAAGTCTATGAAGCCTGCGTTCTGCCAGTTGGTACTTGTGGTCTTGAAACTGTTACATTGTCCGAAAAAAGTGCCGAGATATTACGAGTGACCCAAAGAGCCATGGAAAGAGCCATGTTAGGAATAATCCTAAGAGACAGATTCAGAAACGATACGGTGAGAGAAAAAACAAAGGTCACTGACATCATCCACCGGGTGGAGACTCTAAAATGGCAATGGGCGGTTCACGTAGCCAGAAGCTCAGATGAAAAATGGAAAAGAAGACTGCTGACTTGGAGACCGTGGACGGCGAAGAGAAGTGCATCTAAACAGACACGTCGGAATAACCTGGATGCAGTCTGCACAAATGACATGAAAGCAAATGGAGGAGGCCTTTGTCCAGGAGTGGACGGGAATAGGCTGAGGAAGAAGAAGAAGAAGTTTTACACGAGTCATTTATATAAACGTGTTAGAATAGTAATAGAATCACACCCTCGAGCAAGATGTGACTCGCCGCGACCCTACTGACAATTCGAACCCCATATCAAAAATTAAATTTAAATTTGTTATTTCAGTTTTAATTTTAAAGAACTTCATAGATATTTAAAAAAATGCGGTGAAATATACTTTTTAGCAAAAACACTTGTAAGTAATACTCGTAAATTATAATCAAACAAAAATTGCTTTCAATTTCTGGTTAGATAATATAAGAAAATACTGAGAGCTGTCGAAACAGGAGAAATTAAAAGAAACAATCGAAATAAAACTAAATACGTATTAAAATAATATTTATTATTTATAATGAACTTCTACCAAGAAATTTTAATTAACAAATTGAAAAACGCTGGTGTTTATGAATCCAATTTTTATCTTACATGTTCAAGAGTAGTTTTGTCCTGTTAGGATATTATCAAATAAGTATCTATCATTAGAGCTCAGAAAATTATTATTTTTAATCTTAAAAAAACGACAAAAAATACTAAACTTATCTTGAATTCTACACAATTAAAACCGAATCAATTAATAATATCGATTATTTTTTAGCCAGTAACCAGTAAGGACCAAACAAGTTTTGAGGACTTCCGAAATGAAGACACTGAGGACGATAGCAGGCAAGACACAGAGATCTCGTGAGGAACACCAGAATAATAAGGATTTGTGAGATTGAGGATATTATAATATGGAGCAGACAGCGAAAAGGGGACTGGTACGGTCATGTTCAAAGAATGGACACCACCAGACTCCCCTATATTGCATTGCATAATCAACCTCATGGGACTCGTCCTCGTGGAAGACCTCCTAAAATATGAAAGGACAGCTGGGAGTCTACACTCTGGAGAACAGAACAGATAGGTCTACAACAAGGAAGAAGAACATTATTTTTTACATTGAATATTGACAATAATTAATTATATTTTGCCAATGAACAGATCTAGGGAATTTAGTAATTAAGTATACAGTCCTAAAAAGGGCGATGGTTTGTTTAAAACTGTTTTATTTTCGAAAAAATAAATATATATATGAAAATTTAATATATAAATACAATTAATTAACTATGAAATAATTTTATATGATGTGCTTAATGGAGCGTATGTTAATATAACAATAACCAATTGGTATTCTTTTTTTCTTAGTTATAATATCCAGCTTACAACTGTATTTAATTTCAGTTATGAGAGGCGCTTATTAAATTGTTGTTAATGCATTATAATTTAAGTTGCAACATCTCACAGCACATCCTTCAACCGCAACGTACATACAACGTTTAAAATGATCATGTAAATTGAACATTATGAAAAGACTAGTTGTAATTATTTACGATGCTATGCATAAATATCGCGATAAAGCTGTACTCGTAAATATTCTAAGAACCAGTTCAATTCTATATGCAAAAACAGACTCTTCCGTGGTTTCAGGGCGCATTTGAATAACCCACTAATACAAGTAGTTGAATATTCATGCTCTGTACACGTGAAAATCCGATTAATATTTCCTTTGGAAACCCAATCAAACTATGCAGGAGAAATGCATTGCGGTCTCAGTGTATGTACATGTATATTATTACAAAAATACAAATCGTTTGGAAGAGAAAACAAACAATATGTAATAATATACCCCAATGCAAAGGTGGACGACGGAGGGATGTTGAGAAAACGATAGAAGAATGTCAGGAAAGAATAGTGTAGCGGTCCATTCTTTCTGTGTTATGGTTTGTGAGTTAGTCACAAATTATTCTGACGGTCAGACAAACAAATATTCGATGGTATCCACTTTCTTAGCTGGCAGAAACAATAGGAGAGCTATTTTAAGTGAAGAGTATAGTATAGTTATACTACCCTGAAGATGGAGTCTGCAACGATCTCAGAAGAGATCTCATCTTATCTTTTCAACGTTTTCCTGGAAAACCGCTTAAAAGATGAAAGTTCAGTTGGATCTCGACGTCTCAAGAGTAGCAAAATCTCCGAGAACAGATTAACAGATGTTGAAGATAAGGAAAAATAAGACTAAGAAATAAAATTCCTTACTATTTGAGTATTTCATATATCTCATATAGAGTATAGTGAGGACAGCAGAAATGAGAACACTACGTGCTATTGCTGGGAAGTCACTGCGTGATCGTATAAGGAACACCACAATCCAATAAATATTATCAGGTAGGTCAACAACGTCGACGGTACTGGTACCAATATCTCCAGAGAATGAGTCCCACAAGATTTCCATACATAGCACTGCATGGAATACCAGATAGATAGCGTCCACCAGGGAGACTCACAAAACGACGGAGAAATAGCTGGAGCTTAATATCACAAGATGAGAAACCTGTAAAAACAGTCTGTAACTACAGCAAGTTGAAGAAGAATACTTATTTACTTACTAAGACAGCTGTTGTCGTCCACTGCTGGACATAGGCCTCCCCCATACTTATCCACGTATCTCCGTCTTGTGCCTTTTGCATCCAATTGGCAGCAATTATTCTAATGTCATTGGACCATCGTGCGAAGGGGTCTCCCTCTGTTTCGTTTGTCTTCGCGGGGTCTCCACTCTACCATCTTTCTGGTCCATCTATCATCTACCAATTTGGCAACATGTCCCTTAAATGACCATTTAAGCTTCGCTACCCTTGCGACGACATCTGTTACTCCCGACTTTCTACGTGTTTTAGTATTTATTATCCGGTCAGAGAGTCTTACGTGTAGCATGGCTCTTTCGTGTTTCCTCTGTGCTACACGGAGTCTCCTTATGGTCGACTTGGTGAGGGCTAGCGTTTCTGATCCATATGTCAGTACTGGAAGTACGCATTGATCATACATTTTACGTTTCAGACACTGGGGAATCTTATTATTAAAGAACTTCTTCAGATTGCCATATGCCGCCCACCCATGACCGATACTTCTCTGAAGCTCAGCAGTCTGATTATCTTTCTAAAGTTGTGGCCGAGATACTTGTATTCTATGACTTCTTCTATTAGCTGATTGTCAATCTCTATGAAGAAGAATATATACTTAATATATAGTAACAGTGGACATTTTAATTAGTATAGAAATGGGTTCCAGAACAGACCCGAGTAAACTAGACAGCGAAATAATGAATGTATGGAACAACTCCATTGAAGAGGCCACAATATTCTCGTTGCAGAAAGCTTCTCGTCAGAAAGGGTCCTAATTAAATTCCTACAAAATGATCTCCACAAAGAACGATGCGCTCCTGACACGATAATTAACGAGAGAAATACTATTACTACTCTCCACAATAGCGGCTCGTTAAACGTAAAAAATAATAAAACATATCATAAAACAAGAATTTATCAATGAAAGCGAAAACGCCCGTTCACAGTGGAGCTCTGGTCCTAACCCTAATGTATGGAAGCAAAGCATGGAACTGGCAGAAGAAGGATGAGAGCAAAATAAATGCGGTAGAGATAATTTTTATTATTTTTTATTAAAAAATTGTCCTTGTATACAACAGGTTGTTTGAACCCAATAACTGAATACAATTTATTTTAGCTATTATATTGATTCTTATGAAATGTGATAGATAGCCAATCTATCGCCATTTTATTGTCACGAGAATTCTACACCAGACCAACGACAGTGTGACCATCACACTGCCATCGCCGGGAATCGAACCCGGGACCTTCGGTATGGAAGTCAGAGCTCTTACCACTCTGCCACGAAAGTCGACAATTACAATTTTTTTTCATTAACTATAGAGATGAGGTCCCTAAGGGGTATGTGTGGTAGAACGATATACGACAGAATCTCAAATGCTGATATAAGAAAGGAATGTAGAGCTGAAGAAGATATTATGAACAAAATTATGAAAGGATTGCTGCGTTGGTTCGGACATATGGAGCGCATGGACGGAGAAAGAATGGTTAAGAATGTATACGTTAATAATGTAATGGAGTAGGGGGTCGAGGCAGACCGAGGAAAACATGGCATGACCAAATTAATCAAATTTTAAAGGTTGGTCATGGTCATATTAAAATTCGGAAGCTAGAGAGGTGTGCCAGGATAGAGTAGTGTGGCGGTCAATTCTCTCTGTCTACCCCTACGGGGAAACGGCGTGATGGTTTGTTGTTTTTGTACAAACATTAATTACGAAAATCAAAATTCGGTGATTGCATATAGATAATTATTTTTTAAATAAATATAATTACACTTTCTATTACAACCTTTTTTATTTTCACTGAACACAGATGTGTTTCGGTTATATGTAACCTTTATCAATGCATTTTTTTGCAATCAATGCAATGCAACAATTTTAAGCATTTTTTTAATAAATATTTTTCAATTCATAACAGCTGGTCCCCCGCCGCCACTGTTTTTTTATACTTATAGTTTATGCACCAACATTTTACCGGAATGCATCTTAATTCAATTAAATGAAAGGCAAACTAATTAGTAATTAGGGAACGGAGCGCGGGCAGTGGCGGCGCGGCACCTGGGCTACTTGGGGGGCCATTTCAAAGGACCGGTGTTCAATTTGACACTTTTCATTACCGCTAATTTTAATTAGATTGAATAATTATTATTTAAAAGAGGATGATTTCAAATTTAATTAGGGAGTGATTCTATAGGGTGAAAAGAGGAAGCGAGGCAGACATAGAGCCATCTGGATAAGAACCCTGCAGGACGAGGTTAAGGTGGCTGGCCTCACTTGGAATTATGAGTCGAGTGGAGATGACGGAGGTGTGACAGGACAAGAAAAAGATGAAGAAAAATTATGAAATGGAGGAATCAAATCAAATCAAATCAATTAAATCAAATCATTTTATTAACTTAACAGACATTACAAACAACATACATGATTTTAGATAAACTTAAGGCGTTAACACTGTGGAATTCCATAATGACGAATTTTTATGAATTAAAACACTGTTTTTTCCACTTTTGAGTTTTATTTTTCTCGACAGGTTTCGAAGGCTTACACCTTCATCATCGGTAGAACGATAAAAACTAACCGATTAACCGGTCAGTTTATATATATCGTTCTCCCGATGATGAAGGTGTAAGCCTTCGAAACATGTCGAGAAAAATAAGCTCAAATGTGGAAAAAAGAGTGTTTTAACTCATAAAAATTCGTCAACAACATACATGTTTGGCATCTATTGAGTAAAGGTAAAATATTATATAGGTATACAACATAATACCAGGAACGCATGAGAGATGGTTAGACATTAGGAAGAAAAGATACTGGTGGATGTAATAAAATATCCCAACCAAGGTCCTGAATTTTTTCCGGGTTATATCGGCAACATGCGGCTAGGTGTAGTCATGTTGAAGAATGACATTCCTTCTATTCACAAGAGCAAGTCTGATTTCTTGTAACATCCCATTAAACTTATCTATTTGTTCACAATAGAGGGCTGTGGTAACAGTTTGGCCTTGTTTTAAAATCATAATAAATAATACCTGTCGGTGTTAAATGCATAACCCATATAAGTGGACTTTGACTGCTGAATCAGCATATTTCATGATGAAATATATTACACGAATAACCGAAAACGCCTGACTTAGGACCTACTTATCAAAAGTGATGAATCGGGGCCCAGATTTATTCACACAGGTCACTAGGTCACTAGAGCAGAGCATCGTGTGAAAAGGGAAGCAAAGCATATAAAAGCTAACGCTTTTATCCGACCACCATGGACAGTATTCTTTCTTGCGACTTCTAACCGACGCGAGTCTACGTACAAAGAACCCTCGACTCTCCCACCGAGCTACGCTACTGTCTACACTGCTACGCCACGTAACTTCCGACGAGTCTTCGCTCCAGCCGACCGACGCTACTGCCCAGCGAGCCATCAGCCCCAGCTGCTATCGACGTCCAGGCGCACACTCCATCACGAGTACATAATACTGTTAACGTATGATTACTTGTGATCTGCAATAAACGCTGAAACCTCCACTGCTTTTAACTCTCACCACATCCCCCAAATACCTTTCGAATCCCACTACACACAATAATGCTTTCCGAGGATGTAGTCCTGATTTTAGTAATGGAATTGGGGTTTGACTATTATTTATTTTTTAAAATCATGATAAAGCAGCCATTTGTCGACTCCGGTGATAAAATCATGGAGAAACGGGGTAGACTGTTGCTTTTCTTGAAGTATTTTGCATATGCTGAGGCGTTGAGTTTTGTTGCAATCGGTTAGCGCGTGAGGAACCCAGATATGGTATTTTCTAACTGTTCCCGATTTCTCAAGATAGCGATGTGTCGACCTTCTTCGATGATTTTTCAATGGTCATCATTGGATCTTCGATTTCCGCCCTTTTTTGCCCTTTTGAAATATTTTGAACCAACGTTGGCACTCTCTTTTGTCCAGTATATCATCATTAATGTCATATGGATACGTTCCTGCCATTGTGCAAAATGGAAGATATCCTAAGATGTACGTATAGCAGAAGATACTGGAATGCGAACGTGGAGTGGATGAATCTCTCCAGAATCCCACACGTTGTGACGCATCGGATTCCTGTTGACTACCGTCTCCCCGGAAGACCGCCAAAGGGATGGGGGGATAGCTGGGAGTCAACTTCCCAAGAGAGGCCAGCCTGACTGCAGGAACTGACCAAAGGTCTATAAAGAGTAGAATAAGTTTTTAGTAGTGCATGGTTATGTTAATATCGAGTCGTTAACTTGTACGATTAGTTAAAAATCATACAAATTAAATAATTTTCATATTTATTTATGAAAATCGATTTATTGAAATTGAAAAATTAAAGATTTCCTACAACGCCACTGGGTTGAGGAGTAATTAGTGTAAAAACGAAAACACACTCGTAACAGTCGCTAACTATTTGTATGTAATGAAATAGAATTAAAAAGGTTTTTACTTAATTATGCTTCTGAAACAATATTATTGTTGTATAAGAACATATGATTATAAATATTATGGGATTCACAACTTATAAGTAATTTACAAGAGTTTTTTTTTAGTATTTTATTTGTGGATATTAAAACCGATTAAGATAAAAATATTATGATATTTCACTATGGATTTGTGTTTGTCGTCATTCAAAATATCGACATGCCCGTTTTGAAAACGAAACGAAAAGAATTTGTAGTTCTGAATTCAAAAGTTAATTTGTGCCATGGGGTGGAGGGGGAGGGTGGCGCGCGGGGCGGGAGAGGCTTGGGGGCGGAGTGAGATAATTAGCTGTCCCCGGGAAATAAAGACTTTATAATTTAGTTTTTAATTAAAGAACAACTCACTATGATTATATACTTAAACGTTAAACAGCGGACCATTAGCGCAGACTGCTGGAGGGAGGAGCGAGTCGTGTGCCTCACAACTTCTCCATAGGGTTATTCCGTGCGCTATGCAAAAGCGTAATATAGGTGAATTAGTAACTAACCTTCAGAAACTGATCATGATTTTAATATAAAATCGAAACTATTAAAAATAAATATTTTTAAAGTAATTTAAGTAACTCGTGCGGTCATTCTAATAATGTTTTCAAAGTGAAGAATTTTAATAAATGAAAATACTGTTTTTTCCACTTTTGAATTTATTTTTATCGACATAAAATGTAACTAATATTATTCGAATGCTTTACACCTCCATCATCAGGAGAACGATATAAACATGTCGAGAAAATTAAACTATAAATTGAAAGAAAAAAAAACATTTAATTTATAAACATTCACGTTTTCAAAGTGTTCGTACATTTTGTGAATGATTGCAAATATATGCACATTTCTGTGATAATCTGCAATTTTGTTTATAGGGTAACCACATACTTAAATTGGAAATATATTGTTGTTGGTACACAGAACCAAACCAAATATATATTGTTGGTACAGAGAGCCAAAATTTTTTGCAAGAACGTATTTATCATATAATAAATTCATTATTTTACAAGTTTGTTAGTAAGAAGCCAGTTCAAAACTCTTTAATAATACTCATTTTAATTAAAAATATAGACATATTATAATTCTTCTTTTTTTTATTCATCCTATTCCACTCCACTCCTGGGCTAAGACCTCCTTCATTTGCTTCCACGTCACTCTGTCCTGTGCAGACTGCATCCAGGTTATTCCGGCATGTCTGTTCAGGTCATCCTTCCACTGTAGTTTCAGTCGCCCTATACTTCTCTTTGCCTTTCACGGTCTCCAGTCGGCAGTCTGAGCTTCTGGCTACGCGATCCTCATTGCCACTTTGGAGTCGCTACCCGGTGGATGGTGTCAGTGACCTTTGTTTTTTCTCTCACCGAATCGTTTCTTAATCTGTCTCTTAGGCTTATTTTTAACATGGCTCTTTCCATGGCTCTTTGGGTCACTCGTAGTTTCTCTGCACTTTGTTTGGACAATGTTATAGTTTTGAGGCCAAAAGTAGCAACTGGCAGAACACACGTTTCATAAACATTTCTTTTCGGGTTGATCGGTATTTTCCGGTTTTTAAAGATGTAACCCATTTTTCCGAAAGCTGCCTAGCTTAGTAAAATTCTTCTCTTGAACTCTGCGGTTTGGTTTTCTCAGCCCAATCAAATATTGTGTCCCAGGTATATATATTCCTGGACGTTTTAGATTCTGCTGCCATTCTCGTTGATTTGAACCCTTTCCATGCCTATCACCTTGGTCTTTGCCAGGTTCATACTCAAAACTACAGATTTGGATACATTTATTCATATTAAAAAATACTTGAATAATTTTTTTTCTAATTTAAACAGTGTGTATTTAAAAAAATGATGGGCACGTTAAATATCATTATTAATTATTGAATTTAATAAGTCTGAATTCACGTTTTCATAACGATTTTTTTTATAATTGTTAAATTGATTAAATTTACCCCACAAATGAAAAATTAATGTTAATTATCACATAAAAACGTGCTGTATTTTTTAGGCGTAAAATTTTACATTCTATCGTTGAATTTTAATATCCTTGAATATTTTAATTTTATCCGGAAATGGTATAAATTTATGAATAAAACACTAAAAAATATATATTTATATGTTTTAAAAGATTTTATTATAATATTAAAGTATTACTTATACGAGTACTATCACTGAACATTTAGGTTTCCGAAATTATTGAAGAAATAAATTTCCTCTTAAGTATTTATTTTTCCTTATGTACTACCCAACCATTACGCCGTTTTCCCGGAGGGCTTGGCAGAAATGATGGACATATGATTATAAATTGACGACCTTCGTGGCAGAGTGGTAAGAGCTCTGACTTCCATACCGAAGGTCCCGGGTTCGATTCCCGGCGATGGCAGTGTGATTGTCACACTGTCTGGTGGCGATAGATTACCTATCACGTGACATGGGAATCAATATGAAAGCTATACCCCTTACACTGATTTGGCTCCCACTGTAATGATGTAAAGAGTAATCCAACAAAATAATAATAATACATTTAATGGGTAGGTCACAGTGTTCTATCTTGACATAACTCTCGCGCGTCACCAACATTCACACATCGTGACATGCATGCTCGTGGATTGTTCCTACTTCGAACATGGCCGTCTTTCAGTAATTGATTAATTGGTCTTCCTTAGCCTTTCTCGACATCTTATTACATTCACACTATTTGTGCATATCTTTTTAACTATCCTTCCATCATCCATTCGTTCCATATGTCCAAACCATCTTAGTGACTTTTTCTTAATTTTATGTAGGACGCATTCATCCCTTTAGATTCCTTTCTTACTTTATCATTATATATTTTATCATACATTGTTTTTCTGTACATTCTACTTATTGATCTAATTTCAATGCCATTTATCCGACTTTAATCTTTCTTCTACCAACTCCAAGATTCATTTCCATATATTAGGGTCGGTACTAGAACTTCATTATGGACTGCCATCTTGGCTTCACAGCGATCATGTAAATCCCATATTAAATAATGAAATCGACCGTTTTCTAGAATTTTTATTTTATTTTACATTCGATAATTATGGAAATAAGTATTTTGATAATATTTTAAATATTAGTATTTTGGAAATAAAACAAATCGAAAAAATTCAACGGATATTGAAAGAAGGGTTGGGGCAGGTAACAGAATAAAAGGTGCACTTAAAGTTGTCATCGCAAACAAAAGCCTATCCAAAAAAGCCAAGATGGCAGTGCACAATGGTGTTCTTGTGCCAACCCTTATGTATGGAAGTGAAGCATGGAACTGGCAAAAGAAGGATGAAAGTAGAATAAATGCAGTAGAAATGAGATCTCTAAGACGAATGTGCAAATCTGTATATGATAGAGTGACAAATGCAAGTATAAGAAGTGAATGTGGTGCGAATGAAAGTGTTATGAACAAAATAAGGAAAGGGTCATTAAGATGGTTTGGACACATGGAAAGAATGAGTGAAGACAGAATGGCAAAGAAGGTACACGTAAACGGCGTGAACGAAGCTAGAAATAGAGGAAGGCCGAGGAAAACGTGGCACGATCAAATCAATCAAATATTGAATGTCGGTCACGCAAGGAGAAATCGTTGTGCGCGCATGACAAGATGTATGAATGTAGAGGAAGCGAGAGAAGTATGTCAGGACAGAACAGTGTGGCGTTCCATTCTTTCTGCCTACCCCTCCGAGGAGACGGCGTGATGGTTGGTTAGTAAGTTAGTTACAATATAGAGGTAATTATTTTAGTGAATAACATCAGAGAAAATGTTAAACTAATACATGCGTACGTAGGTATATGATTATTTGAAACATCATAAAATTATAGATGATATTTATCAAAAACTTTTAATATGTAGCAAATTATATACACATCGCGAAATAACGGATTAAAAATAAATCTGTAAGGTTATACTGTACATTTTAGCACCTCATGACCCCCTTTTGCTTCCCAGGGCTCCCCTACTGCCCCAGGTCCAGAATTACCCTCTCAGCTCCCTCCACTTTGGGAAGCTATGATTTAAACCTACCCACGCATAAGTAGGTACGAAAGAATAATCAAAAATCACGAAGCTGTTTTAAAATCAATTTTAACACATGACGTGTTTTCGAATCGGATTGAAACTGTTAGTTACATTCTATTTCCCTTCGTACTTATTATTTTTAATGGTTATTCCAAGAATGGCGTATTGCACCCTCAGCCGCCCCCACAGGCAGGGGTCGTGCGCCGCACCCCCGCCCCGTATCAGCCGGCCCGATGCAGAGATGTGTAATACAAATTGCCAATTTGGGAATGGATAGCGCTCGATGGTGGCCGGTTTAGCTTAATTGCATCCTTACACTGGCCACTCGAAAATAACACACTTGTTTCCATAGGAAATCCGGCGTTATTTACTCTCTCTCTGTCGTGTTAACTTGCTCAACGTCAATGAGAAGAAACACACATTATAAAAAAAAACTAATGTAGTAATTCTTCTTATTTTTCTTCTTCGAGTGCTCTGTTGGGTCCCCCCAACGTTGGCGATCATCTCGGCGAACCCGTCCCTGTCGTGCGCCGCTGGGAACAGCTCCTCCACACTTCGGATGCCGGTCCACTCCCTCACGTTTCGCAGCCAGGACATTTGTCTCCTTCCGAGCCCTCGGCGTCCCTCAATTTTCCCCCTTCAATATCAGTTGGAGAAGGTGGTACTTTTCCCCACGCAGTACTCGTATATGACCCAGATGTGAGATATTTCGAACCTTAATAGTTAATAACAAGATTTCCGTTAAGATGTAGTACTTAACGGAGATCTATTGCCAACCATTATGTATGGAAGTGAAGCTTGAAGCTGGCTAAAGTAGGATGAAAGTAGAATAAACGCCGTAGAAATAAGATCGATCGGATTAATATGGGAAAACGACGTATGGTAGAATACTAAACGACAAAATAAGGTAAAAATGTAAGGCAGATGAATGCATCCTAAGTAAAATTAGAATTAGATGATTTGAAGATAATTCACAAAGTGGTTTGGACATATGGGTGAGAGAATAATGGTTTAAAACATTGGATGAGAAAAAAAGCCTAGGATGGCCAAGGAAAACATGTCAAAAAATCCGGAAAAAAATATATAGAATAAAGATTAATTTTGTAACTTCTTCGTCAGCTTTTCTCCATCCACGGCTGGACGTAAGCCTCTCCACACCCACGCCATCTCTCTCAGTCTCTCGCCAGTGTTCTCCAGGTCCTTTCCGCCGTCCGCACAATATCATCGCTCCACCTGGTAGGCTGTCTCCCGACACTTCTCCGGCCCAACCTTGGCCTCCATTCAGTGACCCTCTAGCTCATCCCGTTGACACACATGA
Source organism: Lepidostoma basale (assembly GCA_022606425.2). Classification (NCBI taxonomy): domain Eukaryota; kingdom Metazoa; phylum Arthropoda; class Insecta; order Trichoptera; family Lepidostomatidae; genus Lepidostoma; species Lepidostoma basale. The sequence continues at coordinate 18,179 of JAHDVF020000128.1, forward strand.
CCAGCCCACTGGCACTTCATCATCGCAATGCATATCCCTACATCGGTGACCCTGGTGCGTCTTCTAATCTGTAACTTATGACAGCTTAAAATAAAGCAGAAAAATTAATAGAACATAAGAAACAATAAAAAAAATTCGAATTAATTATTCATTAACACATAATACACACACATCAGACACAGCAAGGATCTAACAAGTTTTAAGGACTTCTCAGATGAAGACACTGAGAACGTTAGCAGAATAGACGCTGAGAGATCGTGTGGGGAACACCATAAATGTGAGGTTGAGGATATTATAAGATGGAGCAGTCAGCGAAAAAGGGACTAGTACGGGCATGTTCAAAGAATGGACACCACCAAATTCCCCAATATTGCGTTGCATAATCAGCCTCATGGGACTCGTCCTCGTGGAAGACCTCCTAAAAGATGGAAGGACAGCTGGGAGTCTACCTCACAGGAGGAGAAACACTCTGGAGAACAGACCACATAGGTCTACAACAAGGAAGAAGAAGAAGAAGAAGAAAAATAATACACTCATTAACAAGAATATTAATTACTGTTAAAATTTATAACACTAATAATGTCAGAATTTCTTTTTATTCATTGAGAGTGTCGCGGCAGCTGTTTCGCCAATCGATGTTGGCATCATCAGGTGTTACAATAAACTGATGAGTTTATTGTAACACCTGATGATGCCAACATTGATTGGCGAAACAGCTGTCGCGACACTCTCAGTGAATATAAATAAATATTGATATTATAACAGTGTTAAATTTTTTTAACAGTAATAAAGTTGAAGTATAGTGTTTCGGTCAAAACAATGAAGAATAATAATGAAAAATATTGCTTTTGATGACCAAAGCAAGTATGAATTCCGATACTTATAATTGGTTTATATTCCTCGAACAAAAACTCAGTGTACTCGTACTATGGATTGATGTAACGTTTTAGACGTAGCGAGGAAGTAGGGGTCGCGTGCATCATTACCGGCGGCTTACGGTCCGGCGGCGGATCAGGTCTTCCGGGATGAAATTAATTGGTTGCAGAAGATGGTGAATCCTTGCGCATTTCATTCTATATAGTCTCCAGTCTGAAGGGTACCTGCTTCAGACTGGAGACTATAGGTCGACCGAAACTACTTGTAAACTATAAGCGAGACCTATTTCATCAGTATTTTTAATATACATGGGATTCAGTTGTAAAACTAATTTTAATTAAAACTTTTGTTTGCATCTTAAGTTTAAAAATTTGATCATCTTAAATGTCGGTGACAATATACGAGTACGTATCACGAAGACTTCCAATTATAAACATGGCCATTTTATTTAGATTATTTTGACCATAAGTAATCGTATGTGAGGAGTTCTAGGCATTGTTTTAATTATTTTACTTCTAAAATTTTGTTTTATATTTGAAACAAAATTAATTCAATAGTTTTTGCGAAAATTTAAGAAAATTACTAATTTGTTAAATTTTCACCCCCTTTGGGGCACGTGTTATTATTAAATAATAATAAAAACACCAGTTACTAGCCCTGAAAGAAAATAATAAGGGGGTGAGACTTATAAAAATATAAAATATCATTTTTGCCTATATGCTAAAGAAGAACCTAATACTTACGAGTATATGTATAAAGTTTTTTTTCTTCATAAATATCAGACTTTTTTACATTGTATACAAATGAACATATTAGAAGATTTAAAATCAAATTAAACATACGAATAAATTTTGATTAGTTATATATAATATTAAGGAAAAAAAGAAAAGTTTTTTTACAATATAATCGATGCGTTTTTGAGTATCTTCATTTTGCTGATTTAAGGAGGGTTTTGGTTTTGATTCTGGTTCTCAAACTCATTTTAAAATGTGATTTCGCAACACAAAATGAAGGGAAAATTAAATAAAAAATTCAAAAGTGGCAGTAAATATAAAAATAAAAAAAACTAATATTATTTAACTGTTTTTTTAAATGATATTATTATTTTATTTTATTTATTGTTTTAATAGTAATGGGTTAATCATACATAATCTTAAAAAATACAACGCCACAAACATTAGCAATTGCATTTAAAACTTACGTGGAATAATTTGTTCAGTGCTAAATTTCAATCGAAGTAATAGAATGAGCAGATAGTAATCGCCCTGAGGTAGAAGATGAATGCGCTATCTATTAATCATGTACCAGAAATATCCCTGCAGGGGTGGATCCGACGGCGGTGGGACATGGTGGGGTGGGTCGGGGTGTAGAGCTTGAAACTAATGGCACTAAACTAGAATATTCAATTATCTATCAGCAAAAAAACGGTTTTATTTTTAATTCGCTCGTTTTTATAGAAACGCGATGAAATGTGTAAACTTTTTTTGGTTATCAGCAAATTTCCCAAAAAATAATGAGCTAATCGATTCTGAACACATCCCTCAACATTTTATGATATAAAATCGTTTTCAGAAAAATAACTTAGTATGTACATAATTCATGAAAACATAAATTTTCTAGAAGTTTTATTATATATTTTAATACCTAAATATTTATTTTTTTATCAATGTTTGGTTCTTCTTCTTCGTATTAATGCCAAGAAAACTTTATACATCGCAGAGGTGGCTGTAAAAAGAATGTATTTTGAATTAATTTTTCTTGCCATTGGGGTGGAATATATTTTATTATAATAACATTATGTCCCTTGTTATTTTGCTATAATAATTTTAATGCAGCTAATCTTTCTATGTCCTTGAGATAATCATCAGCAAGGATCACGATATTTTGAAACCAAGAAAGAAAAAAAAACATATTTATTGTTTCTTGAACAATGATGTAAAACTCCATATTAAATAATTAATATAATCAAATGATTTTACTGAAATCTCTTGATGGAAGTTCATTTTAAATAATAATTAATACAAATGAAAACGTTCGTTTTCTAGAAGTTCTTTTTATATTTTATGGGAATGACATGTTTCGCCCTTCTAAGGCGAATGTGACGAAACTACAACTCGTTGCAGTTTATATACGCTAGTAAATGTAGCAGAATATGGTAATTAACGAAAATTGATGTGATTTTATGCATTTTTAACAAAGAATTATTTGGGTAGGTCCAGAAATATTGGAAAGTGTTTCTTGGAACTCGTTAAGAAATTTTATGACAATGGATATACAATAGTTAGGGGATACTAAATGATTTTATATAAATCAAAAATAAGTTATTTGAGGTAGGACGAAATTAAGTGTTTCTAAGAAAAACATATTTTTACAAATTGTTTACAAATGGTTTTACATATTTCACGGTGACTCAAGATTCTAAGTATTATATATAAAATAAAATCGCCATCCTGTGTGCGTAGACTCAATCGATGTATTCTTCTCTTCTGCATTTGAAATGTTTGTTTCTGACTTCTAGAAAACTGAAGTTTTCATTCGAAAAAAGACATGTTCCATTATTTCGATTTTATGTTCTATTTAAAATATAAAGAGTTTAAGTAAGTCTTCCGATAATAAAGAAAATAATCGTCGAAACATGTACAGAAAAAGAGATTTAAAAGTAGATATACGGTGTTTTAATCCATAAAATATATATTATTAATGAGCTGAATGTAATGCCCAAATTTTTCGGCTTTCTGTGCCTTGTTTGTTTATATAATATTTAATAATAAAAAAATACACTTTGCGTTCCATCGAGTATTGTACCGAGGTGACACAGTTGATCTTTAACACCTTCTAATTGGCCATGATTTTAAAATACCCCCTTATACATCTTGAATGTCCATTGATGGGCAGTGTCTACCGAGAGAGTTGGGAACCGCTGGATATAATTAAAATATATTGTATATTAATTTTCAGTTGATTACAATTTGAGAAGTGTAGTATCACGACCAGCATCCTGGTGGCCCATTATACACACAATAATGTATTATAAGAGCAACGTACACTGACCAAGCTAGGTGGAAGGGCCCTGCACAGATTGCGGTGGGAGATGGGGGGGTGGATGAGGAAGGGGAGGGGGCTGACTACACGGGAAACGTCTAATAAATTAGAGCCATGTAAACATGGACTACACTGCCCTGCCCCATCCTAAATGGTACTTTGAATACGTAAATTCATATAATATGCACGAGTTCTATTACCAGGTTATCTGGTGGTCATCGATAGGTGTATACACGGAATACACGCTATCTGATTTGATAATACGATGAATAATACCTTTTTACACGTGAACATTGTTTTAATGTAATACTTAAAATACGTTAGTGTTACCAATATTTGTAGACAAATACTGTAATTTACACATTGCGGGTTAATCATTTTTGAGCATTAATTGTATCTCAAATAGAGACGAAGATGTAAATTGTTTTTTCGAAACAGAATATGGTGGTCGAGGCGTTAACAGGACTTATGACTGTCATTGGTTGGGTTAAGCGATCACTTTATGTTAACAACACTCCCCATTTCGCCCTTCTTACGAACACACCACGTCTGACAAATTTTTGGATGTTGTATATACGCTACTATGTTGCACCTCACTTCACATGTTACTAGTTCAATCTACACTAGCGCCATCTATTAAGAATAGGTGTAAGCATTAAGCAGAAATTTTTTTAATTGCGTAGATTTTCACGGTTGGCAGCAATATGTTTGATGTGTTTCTGGGTAACAGCGGTATGCCGCCGGGGAATAACCCACTGCCGGCGACATACCGCTCGGGAATACCCCCTATGCCAAGCTATTCCGGGGAACCTAGCACGGACTCTTTGTCTCACACGTACACACTGCCGGCGACATGGTACAACGGTGAAGTACCTTAGCAGACACAACACATATCACATTCATTACCCTGAAGATGGAGACTGCAACGATCTCCGAAACGTCGGTCGAGAAGGAGTTATCACACGGTGTTACCCAAAAACACATCAAACATAGATTTTTTTTTTTTGATGCAATGTGAAAGGATACATTTGCTAGACAACGCCAGGAGAATACTTCTTAGAATAGATCGCTTTACCCAACCAATGACAGATCATAAGTCCTGTTAACGCCTCGACCACCATATTCTGTTTCCAAAAAACAAATGTGTTTTAGACTTGTTTCAGAAGCTCACTGCCATCTTCTGGTGAGAATTTACATCTCTAGAAGATGACAGCGTGCTGCCGAAACCGATCGAAGACACAAGCAATAGTGGATTTTAACTAAATACATATTTTAAAAAGATGTTAATTTTTTTTATTATTTTCATAAAACTATAATAACTAACTAACTAACCAACACGCCGTCTCCCCATTATTGGATTTTAACTAAATATACATTTTAAAAAGATTTTTTATAAATTTAATTATTTTTATTATTTACAATGAGCACCTTGAAATTTCAATTGACAACATAACAAACTAACCAACTAGCCATCATGCCGTCTCCCCGAAAGGGTAGGCAGAGAGAATGGACTGCCACATTTTAACCGATGTGGCACTCCATCCTTATCTTTTTGCCCTGCGAGAGATGCGGTGTTGTGAACCTCATCGCCACCAATAGGCATCTCTTGGTGGCTTCTCTTCGATCGTCCAACGTCCAAAATATAAATCTAAAATACAGTGAAATAAAATAAAACATTAATTTCCTAAATGAGGTGTTTCAAGAATCGAAACAGAGATTTTTTTTCCTTTTAAATATGATAATACGCTCCTAACTAAATCTATATTTAAACCAACTTTTAATGGTAACCCGATCCAAGTCTACAACTATGGATAAACAAAGAAAATACAATATAAACAATAATAATAAAACACACAGTTTCACTGTCGCCGGAGCTTCATTAGGGTTATAAAACAAACTGTTTAGTTTATTTTGTTATCCTGACGTGTACTGGCGGAATCGAAACCGGTTTGTCTTAACAAAAACATAAAGTAGTGTTTACACTATTTTTATTAGTTTTTAAACTAGTAAAAGTGTATTAATATTATAATATTTATAATAATGCCTCACCACAAATGAAGTGCTTCATAAAAAAGTAAATAACTAACTGAATAACCATCACGCCGTTTCGCAGGAAAGCAGGCAGAGAGGATGGACCGCCAAACTGTTCTATCCTGACATAACTCTCGCGAATCTTCTACATTCACACACCATGAAACGCACGCTCGTCGATTGATCCTGCTTCGAACATGCCCGCCTTTTAGTATTTGATTAATTTGGTTTTACCATGTCTTCCTTGGCCTTCCTCGACTTCTTTTCCATTCACACTATTTGTGTACTCGTATATATTTTTTATCATTCTTCCCTCATCCATTCGTTCCATATGTCCACACCATTCATTTTATTTAGGATGCATTCAACATTCTCTCGCTTCCTCAACATTCATACATCGTGTCATGCACGCGCGTCGATTTCTCTGACTCCTCACATGGCCGACATTCAATATTTGATTTATTTGATCGTGCCACGTTTTCCTCGGTCTTCCTCTATTTCTGGTTGAATTTACATCATTAACATATAATTTTTTTTACCATTCTTTCTACATTCATTCTTTCCATATGTCCAAACAATCTTAATGATCCTTTCATTATTTTGTTTATGACACCATCATTCGCTGCGCATTCACTATAGTATCCATTAAATAAGGAGAATAAATTATCATAAATTGTTTTTCTGCACATTCTTCTAAGTGATTTCATTTATAGGCCTTTATCCTAATTTCATCCTTCTTCTGCCAACTCGAAGCTTAACTTCCATATATAAGGGTCGGCACTAGAATCCCATTATGCAGTGCCATCTTTGCTTCAGTCGAAATATTACTATTTGCAGTGATGACTTTGAGCGCCATTAATTTTGTTTCCAGCACCGACCCTATTTTTTCTGGATTATCGTTCAAAACATATACTTTCCTTTGCATAGCCTTCTACTCTTTGAAACACAATGAGTTACAACATTTTGAAGGTATACAAATTCTTGTAGACAAATAAATACTGGATTTCACCGATTGCGGATAAATTATTTTTATTTTTTAAGGATTAATTGTATCTCAAATGAGACGAAGATGTAAATTGTTTTCTGGGAACAGAATGTGGTGGCCGAGGCGCTTACAGGACTTATGACCTGTCATTGGTTGGGTTGAGCGATCGCTTTATGTTTAACAACATTCCCCATTCCTCCTTTTTTTTTCTTATGACCACCACGTCTGACAATTTTTTGGAACTTGTATATAAGGCATAAAATTGGAGAGACATCTCCAGGCGTAGTCTAGTACTGTATGATTTGCAGAGACTTTCACAGTACATTAATAAAGATTTTCTGCTTAATGCTTTCCAATCTTAATAGATGATGCTAGTGTAGAGTGAACTTAAATATGTAAAGATAGGCGTGGAATCCTACCATATATACAAGTTCCAAAAATTTGTCAGACGTGGTGGTCATAAGAAAAAAAAGGAGGAATGGGGAATGTTGTTAAACATAAAGCGATCGCTCAATCCAACTATTGAGATACAATTAATCCTTATAAAACAATGAGTTACTCTGGATTAAGTAAATCCTCAAACGAAACCTATTTTAATATTCCATTCAGATATATCGCAGACTGTTTCTTATCACAGAATCGATTCATTTGAGGCAATCTAATTAAATCTGGCTACACAAAATTATATGATTTCATCCACTGGTCACATTGTTTAAAAAATAACTCTATTATGAACTGAATTTGAATGTGGGAAAGGGTTACATTGTATTCATTTTTCTATAAAAATCTGAGGGGGAGAATTCCACCCTCGGGCCACCCTCGGGGGCCCACCCGCCCCTTACAGTAGAGCCCTTACACTAATAAGGTTGCGCTTTATTGTAAGAACAAACTGGTCCGAATCCTCGTAATGAAATAAGCTATTCTCCTTAATTAATGGATACTATCGCATGATTCATTTAATAATTGTTATAATACAATTGAATCGAGATTTTATTTAGAATGTATTTGAATGTTTGTTCAAAATAATAGCTAAAAATTCAGTTCAAACGACGGTATACAAAAAAATAAATAAATGACTCAGATTCAAGATTATTATTATTATTATTATTTTATTGAATCGCTCTTTACATCATGACAGCAAGAGCCAAATTGATGTAAAGGGTATTTATAGCTATCATAGTGATTCTCGTGACATGTGATAAGTAGCTAATCTATCGCCATTTTATTGTCACGTGAATTTTACACCAGACCAAAGACAGCGTGACAATCACACTGCCCTCGCCGGGAATCGAACCTGGAACCTTCGGGGTGGCAGTCAATACACTTACCACTCGGCCACGAAGGTCGTCAATGTGTGGTCAATGTCGACGGTACTGGTACCAACAATAATATTTCAACTAAAGCAAATATGGCAGTACATAATGGAGTTCTAGTGCCTACCCTTATGCATGGAAGTTAAGCTTGGACCTGACAAAAAAGGGTGAAAGTAGGATAAATGCCGTAGAAATGAGATCTCAGAGAATAATATGCGGGAAAACGATATATGATAGAATACCGAACGACGAAATAAGGAAGAAATGTAAGGCAGATGATTGCATCACAAGTAAAATTAAAAAAAGGATCCCTGAGATGTTTAGACATGTGGAACGAATGGGCGAGAGAAGAATGGTTAAAATGTTGTATACAAGCAGTGTGAGTGGGAAGAGAAGTCGTGGAAGACCAAGGAAAGCATGGCATGACCAATTTAATCAAATACAGAAAGGTGGCCACATTCGAAGTCGGTAGAATCGACGATCATGCATGTTACGATGTATGAATGTGGAGGAATCTAAAGAGGTATGTTAGGACAGAACGGTGTGGCGGTCCATCCGCTCTGCCTACCCCTCCGGGGAAACGGCGTGATGGTTAGTTTATTATCCAGAAAAACATTTTGTTGAATTTTATAAAATATTCTTTTCATGAGCTGTGACGCTTTTTCATTTTTGCTATATCGCTCAAAATAGTCTTTATAGTTGGACTAAGTAACTAGTCCATGAAAATCGTTAAAAATCTTAGCAAACAGAAAATCAATGTTGCGATAGATGCAGTAATTTCATATGAAGCAAATGAATTAACCACAAATAATTGCGTAGATTTTCACGGTTGGCAGCAATATGTTTGGTGTGTTTTTGGGTAACACCGTGTGATATCTCCTTCTCGACTGACGTTTCGGAGATCGTTGCAGTCTCCATCTTCAGGGTAATGAATTGGACCCTGAATTTTAATTTTAGCCTGAAGATGAAGACGACCTTCGTGACAGCGTGGTAAGAGCTCTGACTTCCATGCCGAAGGTCATGGGTTCGATTCCCGGCGATGGCAGTGTGATTGTTACACTGTCTTTGGTCTGGTGTAGAATTCACGCGACAGTAAAATGGGGATAGATTTGCTACCTATCACATGTTATGAGAATCAATATAATAGCTAAAAAATAAAAATTGTACACAGTAATTGGGTCCAAACGACCTGTTGTGTATACAAAAAAAAAAGATGGAGACTGCAACGATCTCCGAAACGTCGGTCGAGAAGGAGATATCACAAGGTGTTACCCAAAAACACACCAAACGAATTAACCACAGTTGCCTTGGCACAACGACATCCGGAAGAGAGGACAGAAGCGAGTGGAAAATACGAGAGGAGGCCTATCGTCCAGCAGTGGACGGCCACAACAGGTTATATCTTATTCTTCTTCCTTATTGTAAACCTATGTGATCTGTTCTCCAGAGTGTTGCTCCTCCTGTGAGGTAGACTCCCAGCTGTCCTTCCATCTTTTAGGAGGTCTTCCACGAGGACGATTCCAATGAGGCTGATTATGTAGTGCAATATAGGGGAGTCTGGTGGTGTCAATTGTTTGAACATGACCGTACTAGTCCCTTTTTCGCTATTTGCTCCATCTTATAATATCCTCAATCTCACATATCTCTCTCATTCTGGTGTTCCTCACGCGATCTTTCAGTGTCTTGCCTGCTATCGTCCTCAGTGTCTTCATCCTAATTATTTTTCAAAGAGTTTAATTATATAATCCATTGTTTTGTCCGAAACATTTTTTTTTTGATGATGATGCCAACACAGGTTAGCGAAACAGCTGTTGCGACAATCCCATAAATTAGTAAATAAGTTGTGATACGTATAATAAAGTTGTTGTAAGTACCAATGTTTTTAAGTTTTTTTTTTTTTATTTGTATTTTTTTATATTGTTAATTGTTTATAAAATGTTGTTTTATAAGTACCGATGTTTAAGGCAGAAACATACTATTAACACGCGACGTGGCGTGTTTACTCCCACCATCGGCAACACGTCGATCTAACTCGTCTGGATCGGGTGGCGTGTGCGCGCATGGCGTCGCGTCGGGTGTTCATAGTGGGATTCTGTCCATAGAAAACAATACAATATGATTCGACTCAACACGCATCACGTGGCATCGGGTGGCGTGGCATGTTAATAGTATGTTTCTGCCTTTAAAGTTGTTGTAAGTACCGATGTTTTTAAGTTTTTTTTTTTTTCTGTGTTTTTTTTAATATTAGTTTACAAAATGTTGTTTTATAAGTTGTATAATGTTTCAGTATTTTTTTGCAACTTTATTAAATTAATAAATAAAAAGTAGTATAATAACAGTGTTTTAAAATTAAAACAATTAATAATGAGTTAAATGTTTTTAGAGTATAAAAAATTCACATTAAAAGATGAAATTACACGACAAAATAGCGAGATTAGCAGAATTTAATTAATCGGGTATTATTTTAACTGACAAATAATGAAGTAGTAAGTTGCTGAAAAACACTAAACAATTCTCCCCCGCCTACGGCCCGGGGCGGGCGAGGGCGGGGTCGGGGGCGGGGGCCGCGGGCGGAGAACAAGAACGTACCGACAGTTAGATTATTACGGCATTCATTAGAGTTCGCTAATTACTCCTTGCTTTAATGAATAAGCTTTAATGAACCACTTTCTGTTAATTAAAGGCAGTGCCCAGAACTGCGCGCCGCCCGCGCCCTAAATATACCATCCGCTTTTACAGTAAAATACCGCCCTCTCGGCTTGGCTCGCAGCTGAATATCGCATTCTTCTAGCGCTGGAATAATCAAGATGTCCTTACCTCCCGATTCGAATTGTTAAACTGACATTCCAATGAAGGTAAACCCTCTATTTAATCAGATAAATTCTTCTTCCTCCGTGCTATGTACTTATGTGGTCTGTTCTCCAGAGGTTCGCTCCTCTGCGCTCTGGTGAGATGGATTCCTAGCTATCTTTCCATGTTTTAGGAGATCTTCCAAGAGGACTAGTCCCGTGAGACCGATTTCTTTTTAAACCAGTTCTTAAAAAATGATTACTTTTTGTGTTATTATATTATTATTGTGTGTTGAAGCAAGGGCAGACATAGTCTGGACCAAACAAGTATTGATGACTTTCGCGATGAAGGATAATAGCATGCAAAACACTAAAGAGATCACGCGGGTCTACCAGAATAATATAAATTTATGCAGCTGTTCTTAAAAAGTGATTACTTTTTAAGAAAAGGCGATATCTTCTACTGCTGGACATAGGCTTCCCCCATATTACTCACCATAGTTTTGTACAAGACATGCGTACGTCCTATAATGACATATGGAATAGAAACGAGACCTGACACCATCAGAACAAAAAGTCTCCTAAGAACCACAGAAATGAAGACTTTCCGATCCGTTGCGGGAACGACACTCCGAGACAGAATAAGAAATTCTGAAAAAGGGAAGACTGAGAAGACGCTACTGGAGAGATCATGTGGAAGGAACATGTTCTGAAAGAGTGATAAATATAGCCGTAAAAGTACCAACAGGAAATCGACATGTAGGAAGTCCACCTAAAAGATGGTGAGACAGTTGGACATCTGCATCCCAGGAACAGGCTCCGAGAAATAATAGGACACAGTCCTAAATAAAGCAGAAGAAGAAGAAGTCTTGTACCCTTCTTAACCAGTCGTCAGCAATCTTTCTAATGTCATTAGACCATCGTGTGGAGTGGCTCCCGTGGGTCGTCGTGGGAGCCTTATTATGTAATGCTATTTAGAGGAGTCTGGTGGTGCCAATTCCTTGGACATCACCGAACCAATCCCTCCTTCGCTGTCTACTCCATCTTATAATATCTTCAGTTGCATATATTAATCTTATTCTGGTGACCCCACGTGATCTCTTAGTGTCTTGCCTGCTATCATCCTCAGTGTCTTCATCTCGGAAGTCATCAATACTTATTAGGTCCAGACTGTGTCTGCCTTTGCTTCAACGCCATATTTTATTATCTAACACACAATAATAATAAAATAACTATGACCCGAAAATTGCATCTAACACCAAATATAGGGTGTTTTTTTTAGAGGTATACAATACATATTCAAAATGAAAAAAAAAAACACTTTAAAATAGTGTTATTGTGTATGATATTGGTTTTATTTAATAGATAATTTTATGCGTTTATTGTTTTAATATGATTTCGGGCATATGAGCGCCACGGCTAGCTCGAATGAAGCGCAATCGTGAAATCAAATTTTTGACAATTGTCGTATTTGTGGATGCGTATTATCCACTAGAGTGTACGTGGTGCGAAAACGATCCATGGTCTTCCGAATAACTTGCTCGGATGGACGATTATGTCGACCGTAAAATGGACGTAGCGCACGATATGTTTGGCGATCCGAACCATGATTTTCAAAATAAATTTGCACAATTTGCAAGCGCTGTTCTGACGTCAGTCTATTCACAGTGAAATGGCAAAACGTACTGACTACAAATCAACTGTGAATATTAAATTGACAGTCTGTAGAAACAATGTTGCCAGTTTAAAAACCAAACCTTAAAAAAAAACACCCTATATTAAGTTCTCACTTATCATATATAATTCCAATAAGATTTTGATGATCTATATCTACACATGTTTTTTTTAAATAATATTTTTTTGTAATTCAATCATCTAGTGGAGTGATACGAAATTATAACAAGCCACAAATTTTTGACACATTTTCCTAGGTTAAATATTTTTATAGTAGATGAGTAGTTTCGTTTTCAATTTGCAGGTTGGTTTAGTTGGGTGTATTTCCACGAACGTAGCCAATGCGGGTCATGTTTACCGCGCAGAAAATATCAACCACGCTCATCCGGAAATTAGATTTCAAACACTTCAAAACGTGAAATATGAAAAGTTGAAATATTTCCGGCGCACAGCGCGCCCTTACATGATTAGCTATTTCATTAAAAAGTTTCTTTTATGAAGAGTATAAAAAACGCGGGAAGGTGCACGGAGAATAATAAGACTGGCCAGCCGGATATACGGCCGAGGAAGCGGCTGCGCTGATGAGACGTTCTTTATCCAACAAAAGAGGATTTGTTACCCTCAATTGTTTGTGATCTGCAACCCTTAGATTAATGAATTGCGCATTATTGCAAGAACTGATTGAATAGTTTGATTTTTTAAATATTTTAAACTAAATGAAAAATAAGAAAACGAGCATTATTTCTATTTAATTTTCATAAGTAAACACTTTTTATGTTGGTTATAGAAAATTCTTCACAGAAGTTAATTTTATTTTATAAAATGGAAAAATATATGATATACTGACATTTCTTTACGACATATATTTACTTGCAAGGGGAGGACACCACGCAGGAAACTGACTTGGATAGGAATCTGCAGTATTTTAATATAATAAAAAAATTGGATGATTTATAGAGCGTCATTCATATGAATTAATCATCTCATGGGCGCTGTAGCTCCATTTAATGAACTAGTTGAAGATAAACATTTTGTTAAAAATAAACATTATGTCAAAAATAAACATAATTTTTTTTTTTTTACGTATACTCGTACAACAGGTTGCTTGAACCCAATTACAGTAGACATTTTTTTTTTAAGTTGATATATTGATTCTCGTGACATGTGACAGGTAGCCAATCTATCGTCATTTTTATTGTCACGTGAATACTACGCCAGACCAAAGACAATGTGACAATCACACTGCCATCGCCGGGAATCGAACCCAGAACCTTCGGAATGGGAATCAGAGCTCTTACCACTCTGCCACGAAGGTCGTCATTTTAAATTACATATTTAAACATAAACATTTAGATCAACATTTGCATTAGGATAAGACAGTTTGAACAGGTGGGTTTTGAGCCTCGATCTAAACTCTGACGGGTTTTCAATGCACTTTAAGTCTGCAGGGAGACCGTTCCAGGCCGAGGGGCCAGCTACAGCAAAGGCCCGGTCGGTACGGTTTTAGTAGCCCTAAGAGTCATAGCCAAATACCAAATAAAAATATATATATATATATATATATATATATATATATATATATATATATATATATATATATGCTAATATATATATATATATATATATATATGTATATATATATATTATATATATATATATATATATATATATATATATATATATATATATATATATATATATATATATATATATATATATAACAATATATATATATATATATATATATATATATATATATATATATATATATATATATATATATATATATATATATATATATATATATATTTAGGCGTAGCTTATACGAGTATCCAAGAACTTTCAGTACCGCTCTCAACTATCGGGTAGCTTGGGTGTTAATGCGTCTTCCCTTTGCTGGCCCCAAAGTCTCGAAGTCAAATCAAGGTTTTCTTTTTTTTTTTTTAATTAATTTTAAAAATAAACAATTTTATAGCTACTCACATTTTTAGTAGAGTTTCTTAATTATATTATCAACTAGCTGACCCGGCGAACTTCGTACCGCATCAGAATCAATAAATGTTGTGTTAACCTAATAGCTGAATTAAATTCAGTTATTTATTAAGTTGAAATGAGTACTCAAATTGAATGAAGTTCAATAAATGTGCAAAAATCACAAAGAAAAGTATTTTAATTCCATTGAAATGAATGTAATTCACGTGGTAGCAGCAAGGGATTTGCTTTATTGAAGCGAATCGAAATGATTCGCGTAGCATTGTTGCACTACTTTCTGTTAATCTATTATATTTGCTGAATGAGTTGCACTCGGGTCGATAATTTTTTTTTTCATGATTTTTTTGGATCTTTTAATAGTTATTCTGCTATTCGGGACGGAGACAAATCCAACAAATCAAAGATCATAAAAATCGGTCCAGCCGTTTTCGAGTTATAAATGGTGTGACTAACACGATTTTGTTTTATATATATAGATAACAATATAATCTATCTGATTCTTTACTATGTTGCAATGCACGATGTTCGTCAACGAGAGATGAAAGCTGGACAAAGAGACTGGACGGGAGATGGCTACGAGAATTATCTCAAAATTAAGCACAATAAACATATTTTTTCCATTTTTACGGTTTTCCATGATTTCCTCGGCTGTAAGCCAAATATCGGAACATATAATATATCGATAGCCCATGGACCACAGAGCTTGAGAGAATCAAATGAGTAGACTTTATTTATAGACTAGACAGATTTAAGTGAATACAAAAATAATTTGATAATATTATTTATTGAAAAATGTTGTTAAACCCCTTATTAAATCATTTATTTATTTATTCGATTTAATATGAGAGTATCGTGAAAGCACTTTCGTTATTGATACTGCACCATTTATGGCATGAGTGGCTCTTTTAAACACCATTAAAGCCAGTAAATATACTTTTTGTAGTTTGTGAAAAATTATGCATAAAATTACTTAAAACTAACTAAAACTGAATATTTATTTTTAATATTAGAAAACATGCGTATTAATCAATACGCATGTTATGGGGATGACCTTGATAATGCCTTAGAAAGGTCTTATTGTTCTTCTTCCTGGCGCTAGTCCAAGTCATTGTCTGTATTAACTGTTGGAGTCGGCTCTTCTCGAACTCAGACTGTACTTCTTACGGTTCTGAGTATCGCCTTTACTCAAGCCATTTCTCTGCAAGATGCTATTGCACTGAATCATCCATGTGTTCCTAGGTCTTCCTCTGGTTGGTTGACGAGGAAGATTTACAGACAAAACTCTTTTTACTGTGTGGTCTGGTGGTCTCTGTTTTATATGCCTTTCTTCAAGCTAACTATTTATATCAATAACTCCCAGACTACCCCTAATACGTGCACTTTTTATTTTGTCTCTCAGCAAATACTCCAGCGGACCACCTAAGCAATCGCATTTGTCATTTTCATTGCCATAAATATAATAAAACTTCTAACGAAAACAGACGTTTTCATTCGTATTAAATATTAAGTAATAATTAGTAATATCATTTAACAAAAAACAGTATGGATAATATTATAGAAAAATAACTACATATGTCCTAATATAATACATACTCATAAATATGATAATAGATAAAAAATGGGATCCACCACGGGAATCAATTTAAAAAAAATTACTAAAAAATAAAAAAACAGTTAGTTTCTTTTTTTGTTGTTTTGTAAATGTCAAATCTGTATTGTACATAACACGTGGTGCTACAATTTGTTAGTGCATACTTTAAATGTTTTCTTTAAGTCTTGGTTCATTTTTCCACTTTGCTCGAGCCATATCGTTAGCGAAATGAACATGTACGGGCTTGTTATGCTTAGGTACACGCAGTATTGTCCAGAAAAATATTCGCATCATAATTGGATCTGCATTGTAGCTTGCTGGGGAAGGGGTTGGGGAGGCGCCGGGGAGGGTGGTGGACGCTGGAATACGGAAAGGGATCTAGCTTAGAAACGTAGAGTTGAAAAATAGGTAAATAAAAAGTAAAATCTATTATTGTATTCACTTGGGTGCTTTTATTAAGCGGAAAAATATTATATTAGTATGCTTTAATGCCTTTAACGATTATTCTCCCACTATTTAATGGTAAGACATATGAAACGCGTCGATGAAGAAATGATGGTTTAGAAAGTATACGTTAAGGATGTGAATGGAGTACGGAGTCGTGAAAGACAAAGGAAAACTTGCCACGATCAAATTGATCAAATCATAAAGGTCAGCCATCTTAACCACTTACCTGCTGGATTTTAATGCGAAAGTGTGTCTAAAAATTGCCAGATTATTTATTATTATTATTATTATTATTATTATTCGAATTTACAAGACATGCGTACGTCCTATAATGACATATCAGAACAAAAAGTCTCCTAAGAATCACAGAAATAAAGACTCTCCGATCTGTTGCGGGAACGACACTCCGAGACAGAATAATAAATTCTGAAATAAGAAAGATCTGCAATGTAGAAGATGTCGTGCGATGGGAAAGACTGAGAAGACGCCACTGGAGAGATCATGTGGAAAGAGCATGTTCTGAAAGAGTGATAAATATAGCCGCAAATAAAGTACCAACCGGAAATCGACCTGCAGGAAGACCACCTAAAAGATGGCGAGACAGTTGGACATCTGCATCCCAGGAACAGACTCCTAGAAATAACAGGACACATTCCTAAATAAAGCAGAAGAAGAAGAAGAAGAAAAGATTGTTATTATTAATAATTTGACATTTAATTACCCTATTTTTTTCACAAAAACATTTAAATTTACATAATAAAATAAGTTACAAAATTTAACATTTTTAATTAAACCCGCGCCCGAGTCACGCTCGGGCAAAAGAGGCAAATTAAATATAATATAATAATATAATAATAAATTGGATAATTTATAAAGCGCCATTTTTATGAATTACTCATCTCAAGGGCGCTGTAGAAGATGCTCCGTTTTATCAACTAGATAATAATAATAATAATAATGATTAAAATAATTATAGACATATTTAGTATGAGGGCTGCACCTGACGAAGTCGATCAGCCCTTCCTGTCAGGAAATGATAATTTGAAAAGGTGCGTTTTGAGTCTCGATCTAAACTCTGATTGATTCTCAATGCACTTAAGGTCTGCTGGAAGACTGTTCCAGGCTGAAGGGCCGGCTACCGCGAAGGCTCGGTCGCCAAAGTTTGTGCTTGGACAGCGTTTTGGCACAGTCAATCTACCGATCGCAGAAGACTTAGCTGATCGCAATGTAGACTGTCTAGCATTCAGGTTCTCGTTGATGCAGAGTTCAGATATATAAGCTGGTGCCATTCCATGCAATGCGTTATAGACCGTCCAGCAGAGCTTGTATAAGGTGCAAAATATATAAGGTTCCCACCAAGACTGTTATATGACGCAGCGACGCCCTTTCGTCAGTCTCGCTGCACTATCTAGGTCTGTTCCTTATCCATCCGGGACGTTAATTTAATTCAGCCTTTTCTTGTCATCAATCAAAAGGATGACAGACCACATTTAATCTATTCTTTTAACCTTATATATCTCCCGCGCGGTCTCACATCTCTTTATTATTAAATAAAAAGTAAAAATTTGGAAGAATCGACGTGGTAAAACTCGCTGTACGAATGTGGAGGATTTTTTTAAAGACTAACCATGTCCCCTGGATCAGGAGCCAAGCGTTCTATTCCCTAGACCACCAATGGGTGGTCCTTGATAACTTTTCCTTCCCATTTCAAGATACAATGTTAAACGTTTCTCTAAATAACGTACTCCAATAATATATGCGTCCCAGGGGTGAAGATGGACATGTTTATTTGATGAATATAGACATGTTTCTGCTTGACAAAGTGGACCTTTGTACACCATTACGGTGACTTCATCCTAAACAATAAACAGGAAAAATTGGCGTAAAGTCGAACTGGCCGCGCGGAAACTGGCCTCATGTGAATATCGCCCGGCGCTCTGGGCACCGGCCACCATGGCCAGTTGCTCTTTCTGCCCCGTCGGTCTTTCCGTCTCAACTCACTAATGGTCACTGAAGGGAGAGGTAAGATCCGAGGACTGGCTGTCCCAAGGTTGCTTATACCCCAAAAATATTATTTATTTTATCTAGAACAATTATACAAAAAATCATATTAAATAATAATATGAATGAAAACGTCTGTCTTCTAGGAGTTTGATTATATTTTTGATGGAATGACACGTTTTGCCCTCCTAGGACATTATATGACAACTTAACAGCTTTAGAATGGCGACATAAGAAAAATCAGTAGAAACATGTCATTCCATCAAAAGTATAGGGTGTTTTTTTTAAAGGTTTAGTTTTTAAACTAGCAACATTGTTTCTACAGAATGTCAATTTGACAGTTGATAGTTGATTTGTAATCAGTACGTTTTGCCATTTTATCATAAATAGATTGACATCAGAACAGTGCTTGTAAATCGTGCAAATTTATTTTGAAAATCATGGTTCGGTTCGCCAAACTTATCGTGCACTACGTCCATTTTACGGTCGACATAATCGTCCATCCGAGCAAGTTATTCCGCAGACCATGGATCGTTTTCGCACCACGTACACTCTAGTGGATAATACGCATCCACAAATATGACAAACAGTACGCTCAGAAGAAGTTATTGCTGCTGTGGAGCGTAGTGTTGAGGAGAATCCGAATGAGTCGATTCGCCATCGTGCACAGCAATTGGAGCTGTGCCCATCATTTATAATAAAACTCTTAGAAGACCGATGTTTTCATTCATATTAATTACCTAAAATATTCCTTATTAAATACTCGTGTATATTTAATAAGTAATTTTTTGTTACAAGTAAACATCGAAATAAGTTTATATCGTTCTTCTGATAATGAAAGTGTAAAACCTTTGAAACACGTCAAGAAAAATAAACCCAACTGAATAACAGTGTTTTCATTTATAAACATTCGTTAGTTCAAAATTATCAGTGTCAACGCATTAATTTGATCAAAAATTAAATACTTTTTCTTTCAACTTGTACACTTTTTTTCTAAAAGCTGACGATACTGCAAATTTTAAGTTTGTACAATAATTCAAGCGACAATTAAAATAAATAACCTTATAATAAGAATATAATAAGAAACACCAAACTAGTAAAAAAATCTGTAACCAACGTTTATAACAATGAAAATAAAACATTTTTTAGGTCATGTTTACCTTTATCAGGTAAATCACAGTTAATATATGACTACTTAACGTTAAATGTTACCGTAAAATTATAATAATTTTCCTGCACACATTTTTATAAACATTATTTAATGAAAATGAGATAGATTTTTTTGGGTCACACGACAGAACTTACATGTTCTCATATCATGCTTTGAAGTATCGGTCAACGGTTCAACGCATTAAAAAGGGATTTTTTTCTTCATATAGTATGACTACTATTAATACAAATAAAAAACACCCTTTGTAAAAATTTCACAATTCTCCAATTCAATATTTATTTATTAATGCAAGTGGAAAATATTATTTAAACGGATTTAAAAAAAAAGTTTATTCGGTTCAATAGATTTCATACGCTTACTGATTTTCTAGTACTGTGGAATTCGCAAGGAAAATACATTAAAGCTACAATTCAACCTGGAAAATATTACGTTTCCGCCACAAGTAAATTTACAATATCAAGAAGCGTATTTATTCAAGCGAATAAATATATTCTTTTTCTTATTTTAATAGAATTCCTGGTATGATGAGGTTCAGCTGTCCCTCTATCTCTTAGGTGGTCTTCCAGGTGGACGGTGTCCGGATGACATTTCGTAAGCGTAGGTATAGTATATGGCACAGATCGTTGAGACAGCACATATTGTTTTATTTGCCACGCTGCAGAACCAACCTGCCAATGGTTATGTCTGTGGGTAGAGCAATCTCATTGCTTAATCGGGTCGCCTCGGATGTCGGCATATTTTGTGATAGTGTGAGTTGCCTCAGGGATGCAATATCAATGTCGTTATTGTTAACTCTGATGCGTAGTATTAATGTATTTTTGTATTATTTTAAAATTAATTAGCTTTATCAAATGTCAGACTTTTGATAATACCCCAGTAAGGCGAAACTACCGAAAGTATAAAATATAGTAGGGTTTTTAAAAACGGCATTTTATTAATATTTCATAATTATTTGTTATCTTATATAATTGCAAATAATTCCAACTTTGCCTAATTAATATTACGTTTAAAAATATTCTTATGAATAAATACAAAAACTTATTTAAAGTTTCTTGAACATTGATTTTAAACTCCGTTTTAAATAACGAATATGAATAAAAACATTTGCTTTCTAGAAGTTTTATGATATTTTATGTAATGACATGTATCGCCTGTCTAAGACATTATCAAAAATCATTCGATAATGCTTTAGATAGGCGAAACATGTCATTCCCATAACATATAATAAAACTTCTAGAAATTATTCGTATTAATTTTAGTATTAAATTATAGAAATTATTCGTATTAATTTACTAATAGCAGCTATTCATAAAAACCTAGTTTTGTGTACACTTGCTAATCCTTTGATAAAGTAATCTAGTTTGGTACTAAGAAAAAACATATTTCAAGGGTACACAATACACAATTTTAATAAACAATCCAACCCCTCAGAAGGCCTTTATTGCTCTATTTAAATAACTCGGCGGACTTAATAAAACATCTCTTTGATCAAAGATAAAAAAACGCATTAATACCGAAACATGTTCCAGCGAATGGAGCTGCGATCGTGCTCTATGAAGAAAAGTAATTAAAAACTTAATAATGAAGGGAGCACTCCCCGCGAATTAACCCCTATAGAGGCCGTGATTACCAGCATCCTTTAAACGAGTGCCCCCGCTTATTTATAGGCCTTATTGGCATCCCGGAGGAACATGTGGGAGCAATTAAACAAATGTCCAAACGGCAAATATTTCCTGGGGGCAATAGCTCCAAGCCGCCGACTTCCGAACAAGGCGGCCCGCCGAAGTATCGAAGCAATATAACGTGCCCGGGCATCAAGTTTTTAACGAGTTTGCAATGTTTTCAATGGCGCAAGTAACAGGCTAACATAATACGCGAGAGTACGGGCCACGTACGGCGCGGCGCTCCTACGAGCGCGGGCGCGGGAGCCCGATGCCTCGGAAGCAATTTCGTTTTCCATTTGGCGGGCACCGCGGAGCACGTGAGTAACACCCCTAGTTGCAGGACGACTCCGCTCTTTGCTGATCGCGATTCCGGAACTTACCCAATGGTTCACTATTATCTGATGTCACTGCTAACAAATACTCTTTTATGTATAAATGTCGCACTAACATTTGTGAAACTAAATATTTACGATTACTGGTATTAGCACACTGGTATTATAATGCCGACCTTTATTTATGGAAGTGAAGCATGGATCTGACATTTTTGGCATGGACAGAATGAAGAAAGCGAGTGTTAAATGTAATGATAAGAAGTGAATGCAGTGCGAATGAAAGTGTTATGAGCAAAATAATAAAAGGGCATTAAGAAGGTTTGGAGAAACATGGAGAGAATGAATGAAGACATAATGGTGATGAAAGTATACGACGTAAACAGAACTAGAAATAGAGGAAGACCGAAGAAAACGTAGCACGATTAATTCAATTAGATATTAAATATTGACCTTGTAAGATGTCGGAGATATCGTAAATGAAACAATGTATGAATATAGAGGAATAGAGAATAGAATAGAAAGGGTACCCACCGCTTACCCGAGGCTGGGCGCAGCGGCCCCCTTTCGTCAGCCTCGCTCATTAACTTCCTAGGCCCGTCCCCCGTTCATCCGGGACTGAAGTAAACTGTTATTTATTTTGCGGAAATCAAAAGAGGCACCAGGCCACATTTAAGCTACTCTATTTTCCCCCCTTAAGTGCCTCGCACTTACAAACACAAACACATGGTAATTATAAACAATAATATCATATTATTTGTAAGGGAAAATAAAAGCAAAAATCTTAAAATAATGCAAGAAATACGGTACACAATTGGTGGTGGAAGAGAGAATGTAGAGCTCGCTTCCTCAACATTCATACATCGTGTCATGCACGCGCGTCGATTTCTCTGACTCCTCACATGGCCGACATTCAATATTTGATTTATTTGATCGTGCCACGTTTTCCTCGGTCTTCCTCTAATTCTGGTTCCATTTACATCATTAACATATAATTTTTTTACCATTCTTTCTTCATTCATTCTTTCCATATGTCCAAACCATCTTAATGATCCTTTCATTATTTTGTTCATGACACCATCATCGCACCGCATTCACACCATCATTCGCACCGCTGAGAGTGAATACATTTATTTGGGATACCTATAAAATACGGCTGGGGGAGATAACCAGACATGATACTTGAATAGAGGAGTCGGATTTAGCTGGACAACGTTAAAAAATCTTGCTTTAAAGCATCCGAAAATACACATCAACTTGAAAAAGAGAGTATTCTACGCCTGTGTTCTGCCAGTGTTCACTTATGATATTGAGACAGTCACAATGTCACTAAAAGTGCCTACTAGTTGAGAGTCACGAGTAATGGAGAGTCAGAAATGAGGACATACGAGCCAGGATAAAAGTCTCCGACGTCACCGAGTTGGCCGCAACCCTTGAGTGGTGATGGACGGGACACGTTGCTCGTGACACAGATGAAAATTGAACAAGGCGACTGCTGTATAGGTGCCCGAGGAACGCAAAGCGTGGAGTTGGACGTCCGAAGTTGCTTTGACGCGACGATAACTGGAGTAGTGTGGATGCGGTTCGCTCAGGATAGAAGGGAGTGAAAAATACGAGAGGAGGCCTACGTCCTGGAGTGGACGGGCACAATAGTCTGAAGAAGAATACCGAATTTGTTTATATGGGAAGCATGCTTACAAGAGATGGAAGAATGGAGAAAGATATCGGAAGAAGGGTTGGAGCTGGAAACAAAATAAATGGTGCACTCAAAGTCATTACCGCAAATAGAAATACCTATATCGACTGAAGCAAAGATGGCAGCGCACAATGGAGTTCTAGTCCCGACCCTTATGTATGGAAGTGAAGCTTGGAGTTGGCAGAAGAAGGATGAAAGTAGGATAAATGCCGTAGAAATGAGATCACTAAGAAGAATGCGCGGAAAAACAATGTATGATAGAATATCTAATGATGAAGTAAGAAAGATGAATGCGTGATAAATAAAATCAAGAAAGGGTCACCAAGATGGTTTGGACATATGGAATGAATGGATGAGAGAAGAATGGTTAAAAATATATGTACAAGTGGGAAAAGAAGTCGAGGAAGGCCAATGACATGGCATGACCAAATTAATCAATTACTGCGGTCATGTTCGAAGTAGGAACAATCGACGAGCGTGCATGTCACGATGTGTGAATGTAGAATAGGCGCGAGAGTTATGCCAGGATAGAACAATGTGGCGATCCATCCTTTCTGCCTGCCCCTCCGGGGAAACGGCGTGATGGTTAGTTAGTTAGTTAGTTAATTAGTTAGTTAAGAAGAAGATGTTTGAATTAACCCGACGATTGCCGTAAGCACACATGTGCGCTCTACGTAGACGATCGTCATAAGCGCAGCTGTGCGCGCTTCGCAATATTCTAAAGATGTATTTCAAAATTAATTCCGATTTTCTCACAACGACATCTATGAATATTATATTTTAAAATATAAACAAATCAATAAGGATTTTTCATTTTTCATTTTTTCATTTTTTCATTTTTTATTTTCATTTATTTTGATAATAATCACAAACATTACAGACATACAATTCCAAATCGTTTGCAATTACATTATAAACAGAGAAGCATTAAAAAAATAAAAATTTAGCTTATGAATAAGAAAAAATCATAACATTGATATTGCATCCCTGAGGCAACTCACACTATCACGAAATATGTCGACCTCCGAGGCAATCCGATTAAGCAATAAGATTGCCCTACCCACAGGCATAACCATTGGCAGGTTGGTTCTGCAGCGATATTCTGCAGGATCGATATTTTTCCATAGTTTGGGAGAAAATACGTGGCGTACCGGCGCGCTGTTTCTATAAATATGTGGCGATGAATGGGTTAACAAGCAATATCGGAAAATTCGGATAATATGACATAGTATTATTTAATAATCGTATGAAACAATTGTAGTACTGACAAGCGAGCACATTTATTAACTGGCGGTTTACGACCGGCAATACAATGCAATATATCGAAAGTAGGAAGTTTTTAAAGCAATCTGTCGGTGGTGAACCTGCGTCTACCTTTGAGGTTTAAGAGCTTTTGTTTTATGTTTAGGAAAACGTTATTGAACTACCGGCCTGTGGTGTAGTTGGAGCACAAGATTGGCAGCCGGGATGCGAAAGTTACGAGTTAAATCTTTATACGGGAAGCAATATAAGGCTTTAGCAAACTATGGAAGGCAATAATTTTCCCAGGCCATATGCAATATTTTGCTACCGTACTACAAACTCTCCAACTATTTTTTTAAATGGTTCATTGTTTTGGCCTAAACACTATGATACTTCAACATTATTACTGTTAAAATTTAAAACACTGTTATAATATCACAATCGACGACCTTCGTGGCAGAGTGGTAAGAGCTCTGATTCCCATTCCGAAGGTTCTGGGTTCGATTCCCGGCGATGGCAGTGTGATTGTCACACTGTTTTTGGTCTGGCGTGGAATTCTCGTGACAATAAAATGGCGATAGATTGGTTACCTGTCACGAGAATCAATATATCAGCTTAAATAAAAATTGTATACTGTAATTGGGTTCAAGCGACCTGTTGTATACGTAAAAAAAAACTTTTTATTTACTGAGTGTTGCGACAGCTGTTTCGCCAACGGATGTTGGCATCAGGTGTTACAATAAACTAAAGATACAAAATAGACGAATGAGTGGATACTCTGTGTATGATAGAGTGTCGGATGAAAATATAAGAAGTGAATGCGGTGCGAATGATGGTGTTATGAACAAAATAATGAAAACAAAACAAACAAACAAACAAACCATCACGCCGTTCCCCGCAGGGGTAGGTATTATGAACAAAACTAAAATAATGAAAGGATATTTAAGATGGTTTGGACATATGGAAAGAATGAATGGTAAAAAAATTATATGTTAACGATGTAAATGGAACTAGAAATAGAGGAAGACCGAGGAAATCGTGGCACGATCAAATACCTCAAATATTGAATGTCGGCCATGTGAGGAGTCAGAGAAATCGACGTGCGTGCATGTCACGATGTATGAATGTTGAGGAAGCGAGAGAAATATGTCAGGAAAGAAAAGTGTGGCAGTCCATTCTTTCTGCCAACCCCTTCGGGGAGAGGCGTGATGGTTAGTTAGTTACAAATAAAAATACTTATAGGGCAAAAAACTCATTAGTGTGGTTAGTCATAGTCAAAATTAAGCATGCGAAATCTGTTGACAATTTTACAAACAAATAAAACAAAGGTGGGAAAAAACAGTGATTAGAAGGGACAATTATACTAACGTGATCAGTGATACATTCATTTTTTACACTGTTGGTTAAAATATTTTTTATTGAAATTAGTTTTTCTTCGATCTTCAGATTTTTGTAGATTATGGCCTTATCAACCGTACTGGTGTTAATTAAATAGTCCATTGTTTTGGCCGAAACACTATGATACTTCAACATTATTACTGTTAAAATTTAAAACATTGTTATAATACGAGTATCACATTTTCTTTTTATTTACAGAGTGTAACTTAAGTTTATTGTAACACCTGATAATGCCAACATCGGTTGGCGAAACAGCTGTCGCGACAGTCTCAGTGAATAAAAAGAAATTGTGATATTATAACAGTGATTTTAATTTTAACAGTAATAATGTTGAAGTATCATAGTGTTTCGGCCAAAACAATGGACTATTAAAAAAACATATCATTTAAGTTCGTTTTTAATTCCGCCATTATTTTTTATGTCTAAATACTAAGATTAGAGTATGGAATAGTAAAAGTAAGAGCGAATTAAGCAGCACATACGATGGGAAGACGTAAAGCAGGAATTTCAAGTCGTGTGTGTGTGAGTGTGGCTTTATGGGTGGAAACTCGTTCCAAAAGTGCGGAACTTGTAATAGCATTTTTTCCATTTGTCGTCCGGGCGAGGGGGGTGCGGGACGCCGAAGGAGACGGCATCCCTTTACGAGTGTATTTTGAAACATTTTATGTCATAATGTATTATCCGTGATTGTTTTTAGCGGCGCTTCCGGGCGATTTACCGCCTTTATTGGCTCAATTATGGGATCACTTTGTTTTAACTTATTGCTCAAACATATTACGCGGACCGTAATACGTTATTCCGGCAGTACGTTACTCGTGTGTACGATGCTAGTAAAATCCGACCGTTATTTTAAAAAGCAATCATGAAGGTAATTGATTTCTATCCAATTTCGGCCTCCTAATAAATTTACAACCCTATTTGTAATCACGTGACGTGTTTTTTTGCACAAAAGCTTATTATCGATAAGTTTGTTAGTCATTATATACCTATGTTATAATGAACTGTTTCTTGAAAAATGATTATTAAATTAATATATTTTTTTAAATTTTCATCTGAAGCACTCAATTTATGATTAGAGATTAAAAAAATATAGAATTAATTAAATATCATTTTTGCGTTTTTATTCTTTTTTATACTTTGTTTACAACACTAACTAAAATTAAAAAAAATTAAATATCAGACGTGTTTCGGACAACCCGGTCCTTCGTCAGTAATATTATAAAGATATTTAAAATATAATAAAATTAGTATTTTATTTTACATATACTTTTGTATATACAACACTAACTTAAAAAATATGACATATCAGACATGTTTCGGACAACCGACCCTTCTTCAGTGATACATATTATAAAGGTACATATTTAAAATATTATAAAATTGTTTACAAATATGATCAGTTTTGACAGATGTATCTTTATAATATGTATCACTGAAAAAGGACCGGTTGTCCGAAACATGTCTGATATGCAATTTTAATTTTGAAAAGAAGTTAGTGTTGTTTATACAAAGTATATAAAAAGAAAAAGACAAATAAAGCATCTACAACACAAAGTATGGCGAACCTAGAAGAAAAAACTTTGTATTTAACCACGGTATGGTTATTATATTTGATGTCAACTAGTTTCGCTTGGACCCAAGCTTCGGCAGGGCAGTATAAATACTAAATGAAGAGACAAAAATTACATGTGTAACCGGACGGAATTTTCAAAATTTTTATATTTATCTGCGCACCCGGTAAACTCCAAATATTAAGACATACATCTGGATACCGCGCCAACCGGACACGGCCGCCGCGCACGCAGTCCCACGGACCTAGATCCCGAGCATTGCCGAACCAAGATTCCGAAGACACCCGAGCGCTTACCCGAGCCTTTAAAAACTCTCCCTCGAGCGAACCAGCCGTTACGGATATCATCCCCTAATGAATAGTTCCCGATTTACCCAGTAGAGGCGCTAATATCTGAAGGATGTCTCCCGCGAACACCAAGGAGGCGCTGCGCACCCGCATAGTAGTTCACCTATAACCCGATTTGGCGCTGATACCATCAAGATTAGTTCATATTCGACTCGATTTGGCGCTGATACCATAAATATTAGTCCCCAAACTTATCACCAGAGCGGCGCTGCTATCATCAAATTAGCTTCAAGGATGACCCTCAGGGCGGCGCTGCCATCGTCATCAGCAGAGTGGAGGGGACGACGATCCAGAGCTCCAGAAGCCCTTTATAAGCCATACTAGGTCGGCCAGAAACCAGAGTTGGGGTTCGACCCCGACGCCGGGCGGATCAACCTGATGAGGAACCTCTTATCTTCTTGGTGAATTTAAAGTTTCGAAGGGAAGAACCGTAAAACCAGCCTGATGAGGGACCTCTTATTTTCTTGGTGAATTTAAAGTCTCGAAGGGCAGACCCGGGAGGATCAACCTGATGAGGGACCTCTTATTTTCTTGGTGAATTTAAAGTCTCGAAGGGAAGAACCAAAGGAAGGATCAACCTGATGAGGGACCTCTTATTTTCTTGGTGAATTTAAAGTCTCGAAGGGAAGAACCAAAGGAAGGATCAACCTGATGAGGAACCTCTTATCTTCTTGGTGAATTTAAAGTTTCGAAGGGAAGAACCAAAGGAAGGATCGACCTGATGAGGGACCTCTTATTTTCTTGGTGAATTTAAAGTCTCGAAGGGAAGAACCGCAAAGATCGACCTGATGAGGGACCTCTTTTCTTCTTGGTGAATTAAAAGTCTCGAAGGGACGATCTGGGAGGACGAGTCTGAGACGAAGTAGGGAGGAACCCCTGGTGTTTAGACACGAAGTTTCCCTCCTGGCCCGAGCTACGACCATTGCGAGAGCCTAGCGGATAGCCCTTATCGCCCCACTCCGGCGATAACGCTGCGATGTAATATTCCCTCTCGGAATATCTACCGCGCATCACGCTACCCCGCTCCTGAGAGGACCTGCGGCTCTTCGCCGACGGGGACAAGTACGAGAACCAGACAACCCGCCTTCGTCCTATGTTAAAGTGATCCTTTTGCCGGCCTCTATCTAGTAAGCCGATGTTCCGTAATATTACAATATTGTCGCTGACGGATAAGTCAGTTCTCTGTGTCAGAAATACGACACGACTAATGTTAATGCTTCCCGATATATAATAATTGTATTTTGTTTATGTTACGAATTCACTCAGCTGTATGTTAGAATGAACCCACAATAAAACACCTTAACCAACCCTTGGTTTTATTATCGAAGATCATTCCTTCGCACCCAATTGTACGGGTGGCTCCCCACAAGGAGCGAAAAGTACTACACATGTACATATAATAATAAACGGTGGTGAAATCAGAGGAGGGGGTGCGAGAGGGAAAGGGATAATCATTACAATGTTGACCATTGAAATAGCACAGAAATTTTCTAGAAAATGTAACATAATTTACATGTACATTTTGTCTTTTCGCTTAGTTGTTATACTGCCCTGATAAAGCTTGGGTCCAAGCGAAACTAGTTGGCATCAAATACTATAACCATACCGTGGTTAAATACAAAGTTTTTTTGTTTATTATATATATTTTTTTAAATAATTAATAAAAAATAAATCGTCTGTTTTCTATAAGACTAACTAAATATACATCACGCCGTCTTCCCGAAGAGGTAGGCATAAATAAAAGACCTCCACCCTGTGCTTTTCTAACATACCTAATTTTCTCGATTTCTTCAACATACTTACATCGTGTCATGTACGCACAATTATATATGGGAAAATATATTATGGCAGCGAAATAAGACCTTAATTATCGCATGTAATTCCACCCTTCTGATAACTTTCTTTAACTGGTTTTCTATAATCTGGGGAATGAAGAGTATGAAGGTAGCAAGTATATCACCATTTTCATTGTCATTTGAATTCTACCAGACCCATGACAGCGTGATAATTTTTTTAAAGGAAATCGAACCCAGGACTATTGATGTGGCAGCTGTAGCTGTTGCCACTCTACATAGTCAATTATTATGTAAGAAAGATTTTCTTAACTTAATGTAGTTATAGGCTATGGGGAGATGAGATTCACTATATTCACAAGTATTTTATTTATTGAATGATCTTAATTCATTAATGATGCTGGTAGACATACTAACTAACTAACTAACCATCACGCCGTTTCTCCGGAGGGGTAGGCAGAGAGGATGGATCGCCACATTGTTCCATCCTGGCATAATTCTCACGCCTCTTTTACATTCACACATCGTGACATGCACGCTCGTCGATTGTTCCTACTTCGAACTTGGCCGCCTTTCAGTAATTGATTAATTTGGTCATGCCATGTCTTCCTTGGCCTTCCTCGAATTCTTTTCTCATTCACACTACTTGTACGAGTATATATCTTTTTAACCATTTTTCCCTCATCCATTCGTTCCATATGTCCAAACCATCTTAGTGACCCTTTCTTGATTATATTTATCATGCATTCATCCGCCTTACATTCCTTTCTTACTTCATCATTCGATATTCTACCATACATTGTTTTTCCGCACATTATTCTTAATGATATCATTTCTACGTCATTTATCATACTTTAATCCTTTTTCTGCCAACTCCAAGCTTCACTTCCATACAATGGTAGACATCATCTGGAGTTTTGATGATTTACGTTATGACGGGGTGATTATAAAAAATCATATCGAATATATTGCGTTTCATTTCCCCGGGCCCAAATGGGTTTTAGGCATCTCGAAATGAAGCAATGTTAGTTACGGAGAGAGAAATCTGTAAGCTTGAATTGCGCGGCGTAAAATCCAAATTGGAATTCCGTGTAATGAGAGCCTACACAATTTCAAACTATTAAAATATACTCGGTACAATATTTCGGATGCAAACTTCTGGGATTACTTTAAAGTATCAAAAGTTCTGAAGACTTAAAAACTTTGCTCTTACCGAGTCTGATTGCCCCGTCTATAGAAGGCCATAAATCACGAACATCGCGTTAAGAGGTGGTGAAAGCCTTTTGGAATTTGTAGACAACATCATCATAAAAGCTCGAATGAATATTGAACAACTCTGAGATTTAATTGAATAAATTTTCCAGCTTAAGTAAACTTTTTTTTATATACTTTATTCAAAAATTAGTGGTTCGCACAGAATGAAAGTGAACTTTGTTAATATTTTGATGAATTAATGAATTAAAATATTAGGTTTCTAAGGAATTTAATGTTTTTAAAATCCCGCCGAGGAAGCTATATTTTAAAAATATTAATACCAAGGGTTTAAATCAATTAAGTACAATATAATATCGTCAGTGTGAGCAAAAGTACCTCATAATTATGAAAAAAGAACCGGGTCGAGGCTTTCATTTCTATATTTTAAAAAATCAATGAAAATCAATTGAAATTTCTCTGCAGAAGTTCATTAAAAATAATGTTAAAAAAAACATGTAAAAAAATTCCTTATATTATGTATTTGGTTTAATTTCACTTGGTTTTATAGCTTCGATCGGTTTCGCCAGCTCTGGTACCTACATCAAATCTTGTTAAGCTTTTATATGAAAAGCTAATGGTGGGGATGAAAATCCAGTGTTAGGTTAGTCTAAAAGTAATTAATACGAATAAAAACGTCTATTTTCTAGAAGTTTTATAATAGTTTATGGGATTGATATGTTTTGCCTTTCTAAGGCATTTCAATTTTACCCTGCAATATCAGTTGGAGAAGGTGGTACTTTTCCCCACGTAGTATATGATTTGTTCTCGTTAGTTTTTTAAAATATTTTTGTTGCAATAGCGTGTTGTGGAGAAATGACTTGATTAAAGGCGATGCTTAGAACCGTAAGAAGTACAGCCTGAGATGGAATAGACCGACCCCAACAGACAACACAGACAATGAGTTGTGATAGCGCCAGGAAGAAGAAGAAGATATTTTTTTCTTTTTGTTAGTTTCAATATAATTAAAAATGGATTACGAGTGTGACCAATATTCATATTCGTACTACTCGTATATAATGACTACTTGCAGACAACGAGCATGAACTACAATAGTATGTATGAGGTATGCATGCAAAATTATCTGATGATGAATATTAATAAGTCCAGTTTTTGAAAAAGAAGAAATCACGACAGTCTGCAACATTAGCGTGAAGGTGAAAATTTGGAGCAAGTAGATGAGTTCGTGTATTTGGGTAGTATGTTTACAAAAGATGGGCGAGTGGAGAGGGATATTGAAAGAAGGGTTGGGGCAGGCAACAAAGTGAATAGTGCATTTAAAGTTGTCATCGCAAACAAAAACCTATCCAAAAAAGCTAAAATGGCAGTGCACAATGGTGTTCTTCTACCGACCCTCATGCATAGAAGCGAAGCATGGAACTGGCAAACGAAAGATAAAAGTAGAATAAATGCAGTAGAAATGAGATCTCTTAGACGAAAGTGTGGATATACTCTGTGTATGATTGTGTCGAATGAAAATATAAGAAGTGAATGCTGCGCGAATAATGGTGTTATGAACAAAATAATAAAAGTATCATTAAGATGGTTTGGACACATGGAAAGAATGAATGAATAATGAATGGTAAAAAAAGTATATGTTGACAATGGAACTAGAAATAGAGGAAGACCGAGGAAAACGTGGCACGATCAAATAAATCAAATATCGAATGTCGGCCACGTGAGAAGTCAGAGAAATCGACGCGCGCGCATGACACGATGTATGAATGTTGAGGAAGCGAGAGAAATATGTCAGGAAAGAAAAGTGTGGGAGTCCATTCTTTCTGCCTACCCCTTCGGGGAGACGGCGTGATAAGTAGTTAGTTAGTTAGTTAGTTTACTATATAATGTCAAAATTTGAATTGAATTATTTATAGATTTTACCATAAAAAATTATGTAGGTACTCATAATTCAATGACGAAATATTAAAAAGATATAAATGCGTTTTTTAAATATGTTTTTTTTTTTCACTTTCGTGGGGTTACAATAGCAGATAAAACTTCCAATATAAACGATTAATAACCGCTACGAAAAGTGTCTTGCAAAACTGTTCTACGTAGGCGTTCTTGGAAAATTAGTTCAATTTATGCGAAAGAATCGTCCAATTTGCAATACAAAGCAATG
The DNA here is from genome assembly GCA_022606425.2 of Lepidostoma basale. Taxonomy (NCBI): domain Eukaryota; kingdom Metazoa; phylum Arthropoda; class Insecta; order Trichoptera; family Lepidostomatidae; genus Lepidostoma; species Lepidostoma basale. Next base: position 51,504 of record JAHDVF020000128.1, read on the forward strand.
CAAACGATTGTGAAGAAGAGTTTTCTCACATGCGAGCAATTTGTTTGATGTTCAAACGAAAATAATAGGGGCAATCCAACATGCACCGCCCCGGCTCGGTAACTTGCGTACTTTTGTCGGGATAACTACTCTTTTTCACACTCAAAATGTGTTTTTATCCAACAATTGCATGAACGAAGTTAATACACAATTCTCATACGTTTCCAGTACTGATGATGAATATTTAACTCTATTGGGTCGTATTTGACGCCTCATTATTAATAGGCAAAATCGGATGTTAAGAAAGAGTACGAGAATATTTTGAATACAAGAAGCGAAAGTAATTAAAAAAATTCGAACAGGCACGATGCGCATGCCCGTGAAATAATAATAATTTAATAATAAATTGGATAATTTATAGAGCGTCATTTTTATGAATTACTCATCTCAAGGGCGCTGTAGAAGATGCTCCGTTGTATCAACGCAACCAAATCTTCACCATACCAGCAACGCAACCAAATCTTCAGCAGTACCGGGTCACGAAGGAAATTCTTTCTTTGGGTGGAATTTTGCGCAGGGAGATGTTGATAGACTGTATCGTTCCATGAGCCAGATGAACTGGTGTGAACTCCAGGGCTTCACTGATGTGAATGAGGCAGTTGACTTTTTCTATAATTGTGTATATGATGTTTTTGATAATTGCTTTCCCAGAAGGATTCCAAATAATGGTGGACGTAGATATCCGAGATGGTTCACCCGGGAAATTATTGTGAATATAAGAATCAAACAGGCTCATCATAGGAAATGGAAGGTCACCGGCTCTCGAGATGAGTACGAACAGTTCAGGCAATACCGATCGATGGTCAGGCGTAGTGTTCGTGTGGCCTTTCGAACACAAATGGACTCCATTGGAGGTAATATCGTGGGTGATCCCGACATGTTTTGGAATTATATTAAAACACTGCGCAAAGACGGTGGCTTTGTTGAGAATATGACGCATGGGGAGAAAAATATTCGAGGAGCTGATATAGCCAGTGCATTTGCTGAACACTTCAAATCAGTGTACAGTAAAACTCCCCCAAGGCTAAATCTTGGTATGGCGACCGGTCTCACTGACAGTGGAGCACAGAATATCGATGTATATTCCCTTAATCCTACAGATGTTGAAAAATCCATTCGTAATTTGAAGAACTCACATTCGGTAGGCCCCGATTTTATGCCATTTTTTTTCATAAAAGGTTGTGCAGAATTCCTAAAAGAACCGTTAAGTTTTATTTTTAACTTGGCCCTGAGTTCTAGCACATTTCCCCACTCTTGGAAAATCTCTAGGATATGTCCTATTTTTAAGAGTGGTTCTAGAGCCTCGGTCGAAAATTACAGGCCGATTGCTATTCTACCAGCACCGGCTAAACTATTCGAATCTATGATTCACAAATTTATACTACCCGGTGTTGAACCGTTTATTATAACGGAACAACATGGGTTCAGAAAAAAACGGTCAACTGACACAAATCTTCTCATATTTACGGATTATGTAGCCGGGGCATTGGATGCAGGTCACCAAGTAGACTGCTCGTACAATGATTTCTCCAAGGCATTCGACACCGTAAATCATGATATTCTTATCAGTAAATTAGAAGAAATCGGTTTTTCTTCTCGTCTTGTATCTTTCTTTGTAAGTTACCTGAAAGAGAGGACACAATTTGTATCTTATGGAAAATTTCACTCCCGTCCATTTTACGTTTATTCAGGTGTACCCCAAGGCTCAAACCTAGGTCCACTTCTTTTCTCAATCTTCATAAACGATGTCGCGAAAGCAATACACTTCTCGCGATTTCTTTTATTTGCAGATGACTTAAAACTTTTCTTAAAAATAACAACATTGGAGGACTGTTTGCGTTTGCAATCCGATATTGACAGGATTGTTGACTGGAGCAAGCGCAACCAGATTTACTTCAACATATCCAAATGTGTTATAATGTCATTCTCTAGGGCGCACTACATTACATATCATCGATATTCCATGAGTAATGAGAGCCTCAAACGTGTATCTACTGTCAGAGATCTTGGGATAATTTACGAAAGTCGATTGACATTTCGTGCTCAGATCGAGAAGGTATGTGACGTTTCGTTAAAGATGCTGGGTTTTGTTCTTCGAACTGTTAGGGTTTTCAGAGATACCCGGGTCCTTAGAACTCTGTATAACTCCTTAGTCAGAAGCAGACTCGAGGGAGGTGCCGTGATATGGAGTCCTCATGAGGCTCAGTATTCTCTTATGTTGGAGAGGGTTCAAAAGAAATTCTTGAGAGCCCTCTACATGAGAGAGTACGGGGTATATCCTTGGCTCTATCCAACGGCATTTCTCTTGGGTATGCTGGGGTATAACTCCCTCGAACTAAGGAGGGAAGGATTATTAACATCACATTTTTACAAACTGATTCGGGGCTCTATTGAGAACCCCTATGTTCTGGAGCAAATAGGTCTTTTTGTTCCTGATAACTACCTGCGACAGCGCCGACATCAATTGTTCTTTACTCCGTCACGCAGAACCAACCTGCCTTTGGTGATGCCAGTAGGAAGAGCAATTCGGACGCTGAATCTAATCATCTCGGATTTGGACATTTTCAGTGTCAGTGAGGCAGTATTCAAAATAAAAATATTGCAAATTCTGGAAAGAGTACTGCCTCACTGACGTCGACATATTTGGATTCCTTCTGATATGTATGATTTTTTGGTCTCATGTTGTTTTGTTTTTTTATCTTTATAATACCATTTTGTGTCCAAATGAGTCGCCTGAATATTTTATTGTTTGTTATGTCTCATTTGTAAATGTATAAATAAATAAATAAATAAATAAATAAATAAATCAACAAGATAATAATAATAACAATAATAATAACAATAACAATAAACATATTTAGTATGAGGGCTGCACCTGACGAAGTCGATCAGCCTTCCTGTCAGGAAATGATAATTTGATATGGTGCGTTTTGAGTCTCGATCTAAACTCTGATTGATTTTCAATGCACTTAAGGTCTGCTGGAAAATTGTTCTAGGCTGAAGGGCCAGCTACCGCAAAGGCTCGGTCGCCAAAGTTTGTGCTTGGACAGCGTTTTGGCACAGTCAATCTACCGATCGCAGAAGACTTGGCTGATCGCAATGTAGACTGTCTAGCATTCAGGTTCTCGTTGATGCAGAGTTCAGATATATAAGCTGGTGCCATTCAATGCAACGCTTTATAGAGCGTCCAGCAGAGCTTGTATTGTATCCTTTCTGGACATTTCAGCCAGTGGAGCTCTTTAAGATGCTGTGTTATGTGACAACTCTTTGGCACACCCCTTATCAGTCTTGCTGCTGCATTGAATGCAGACTGGAATTTATATGTTTGCTGTTTGAGGATGTTGGCGTAGACACCATTGCAGTAATCTAGTCGGGACACGACGAAGGAATTGATTAATGTTTTAGGATTACTTGGCATTTTGTTCTGATTATAGTTATATGACAGTAGTGTGAATTCTACACCAGACTAAAGACAGTGTGACAATCACACTGCCCTCGCCGGGAATCGAACCTGGAACCTTCGGGGTGGCAGTCAATGCACTTACCACTCGGCCACGAGGGTCGTTAAATCATGCCACGTATTCCTCGGCCTTCCGTTTAGGTCGTTTTCAAATACCTTCTTTACCATTCTTCAACTCATCAAGTCAGTAATTAAATATCATGTAATTAATTTAGAGAAGCATATATTTTAAAGAAGTTTCGCATCGATACCAATAAAATAAAATATCTTATCATAATTGCAAAGTGTGTATTTATTTGTATTTTTTTGAATGAAAACATTCTTTCCCCGTGTCCAAACAATCTTAACTTGTCTGGGAGTATGGACGCACGGGCGCGTCCAGTCGAAAAAAGTCTCAAAGGAGTATGGACTCACCGGCGCGTCCGCGCTTATAGTACATGCGCTGTCTAATTTAAATAAAATATATGATTACTATTGACTTCTATTGACCTTGTCACGTACTTTTACAAATATTTAAAATGGTTCCCTTCATTACCGAACTGAAAATTTGAACTACAAAATATCTGTGACGTCATCTCATAGAATGACAACCATTTGCCGCGAGTTGTATTGACATCTTCGCGCAAGCATTTTTTTATATTTGTTTTTAGTATATAATTCACCTTAAATACACTTTATTATTTTATATTTAGTATTTCTACTATTCATTTTATTTTATTTACGTATTTAGTGCATTATAAAATTATTTTCCATTATTTTTTTATTAGAGTCGCCTGTCTGCAAATTTTCTAGTGTATTTTTTACACTCGTGTTTAGGAAGTATCTCTCTTTCTTTTATTTCAGTTTTGTAATATTATAAAATAAACATTATTGCAAATTCCATAATTTATTGCCATTATGTCGAGAGATTTCTTTAGTGAAGACACATTTTGAGATGTTGAAGAACTACCTATTTTGTCGGATAGCTCCTCAGATGAAAGTGATTCATCACTCTTCACCATCTGGAGATGGTGAAAAGTGTACTCCGTCCGCTCCTAAACGGAGACGGTAAGAGACTTCTGTTATTCTAAATAAAAACTCATTTGTTTGACAAAAAATCGATGGTTGGCGATCACCAAAAACTGCCTTAATTTTATTGTGTTTTATCTCGTAGAATGATCAAAGTTACATTTTTATTCATTACGAGAGTTTATTTTTGGTTAATATATGATATTACATAAAAAAAGTTCAAAATTTAATATTAAAAAAAACTCACTCCCCAAATATAGTTTAGTAGAAAAAATCTCACTAGCGGAGAGGTGACACTTTCAATATTTCATCCATAACATTTTCATACGCACTTCATTCACTTCTCACATTTTCATTTGACAAAAAATATAATTATACTCGTATCAGCATATTTTAAGGGTAGATTACGTACATCATCATCATCTCATCAAAACACTAATGCAACGCGTCATTCTTTATCTTTGATTCTCTCCAGTTGTACACTAAATAGTTTTATATGATATACGAATGGCACGAGCCAATCGATATGTTTAGGTCCTCAGCAACTTCTCTAACGGTGATTCGACGATTGGCTAATACTATTTTCTTCACTTTATCAATGTTTTCGTCTGTTGTTGACGTGCTCGGGCGTCCGGCACGCTCTTCGTCGTTCATATCTTCTCGGCCCTCTGAGAACATTTTGTACCACCGATAAACGTTGCTTTGGTCCAAGGTAGCTTCAGCATATGCCACAGTCAACATTCGAAATGCGTCCGCGCACTTTATTTTGTTTTTCACACAAAATTTGATACAGATTCTTTGATCCATTTTTTGGAATAGGCAAAAATCGAAGACGAGCCAAAACACATCCAAGCAAAACAGCTGTCAAAAATTAACTAAACATTCAAAATGGCCGACCTTGTCAGCATAAGTAAGGGACATGAGTACCAACATAACGCTACAAAAAAATCAAAAATCAAATATACGTAGCCAGCGGAAATTCAAAATTCGCGATACTTTTTGAACAGACCTCGTATACTCGAACGTACAAATATGTATAATAAAAAAAGTGTATAATAAAAAAAGATTTGAAAGTAATTCGAAAACATCCAATTATTATTTTATTCATACGAGACTACAAATGATATAAACGTGATCAGAGCAAATTAAAAAATAACCTTAATTTAAATATTCGATGGCGGCCGCCGTATCATTCCTTTGATTATTTTGTACATGATATATGGATGGACGTCCGTATCAAAACATTGATATGTGATCGTGAAAAACATATAAAATTAATCTCTCGCGATTCATCCTCTTCTCTAATCATTCTTCAGTTGATTGATGCTCCTTATGTAATTTGTATTAAACGATGCAATTACTATTATCGTGTATTGAAGACAATCAATTTATAGCTACATTTTTAATTGATTGAAATGGCAATTGGTATGACTAACTAACTATATATATGGCGTGTTTTATGATACAGATCGATTTTTTTAAATTAATTAAAAATGATATACTATATAATAAATCGATAGTTTTAGTTTTTATTTTGTAAAACTCCATTATAAATTAAAATGCAAACGCGATTGTTTTATCGGTTTTACAGGGAAATCTTATTTATGAAAATATACAAATACGACTTATAAAAATATATAAATAATAATGAAAGGAATATTACTAATGTTTTTACACATGGAAAGAATGAATGAAGAAATAATGGTCAAAAAGCATATGTTAATATGTATATGGAATTAGAAATAGAGGAAGCAGTGGCGGTACTCCCATAGAAGCCCAGAAGCCCGGCTTGCGTAAGAAATTTTGAATTAAAGCCTCTTCTGGCTTACAGAGGTTCCGCTCTTGTGGCTATTCCTCTTACGTCTGAGGGGACATTTTAGATTTGAGGGTTTTGATTCAAAAATTCTTACGCAAGCCGAGCTTCTGGGCTTCTATGGGAGTACCGCCACTGAGAAGAAGACCGAGGAAACGTGGCATGATCAAATAAATCAAATGTTGAATGTCGGTCACGTGATGAGTCGGAGAAATCGACGTGCGTGCATGACACGATGTATGAATGTTGAGGAACCGAAAGAAGTACGTCAGGGAAAAAATGTGTGGCAGTTCATTCATTCGACGACGTGATGGTTAGTTATTTTTTTTATATAAATACTTCGTTTTTAAACACAGTTGAGAATGCCCTCGCAAGGCGAAATAAATTTGAAAGAAGTATTATATTTATATAATTGTATAATTAAAATATCTCTGTAAATCTGATAAAATAATCGCTTTTTTTATTACAATCAATTTTATAAATCACGTTTTATTGATTGATTGTATGGTCTATATTTACATTATTTAATATTGCATAAAAAGTGAAAAATACTTATTTTTCTTCTTCATGATTTAGGTCGTATGACCTGTTAATGACAGTGAGCTGACCTGGGATGGTGACGTCCAGCCATCCCTCCATCATCTCTTCGGCGGCCTTCCTGGTAGTCTCTTGCTGCTGGGGTTTTCATCTTTGACATATTTTTGCAATTCTTATATCCTCCATGCGGTCCACATTATCCACCCAAAAGTGCCCTCTGCTTCTTTCCCACCTTACTATGTCTTCAACACCACATACAGACATTATCGTATCATTTCTGATGCGATCTTTGAGTGATTAAGACCATATAACTAAATCGATTACTATTTTTTTTAAGTTATAAAAAACTAGTAAAACACATCCTATATACTCGTTGTATATAAATTCGTATTTAATGCTTTGCTGATAATATTCGAAAATTGATGTTTAAAAATGCCTAACAATATTAATCATCTTCGTCTCTCTTACTGCTCCAGGACCCGACAATCTGCCACGGCACCATCCAGCCATCGCAGTCTCGGCCTACCGATGCTTCTTCGCCCTGCTGGATTGTCATACAACACTCTTTTGGGGGGCTCCAGATCTCCCACGCGGTGCAAGTGCCCTAGCCAGCGCAGTCTGTTAATCTTTATAAACTTGAGCACGCTGACGTCCTGGTAAAGATCGTAGAGCTCTGTGTTGTATCTCCTTCTCCACGTCTGACCATCCTTAATCGGTCCGAAGATTCTGCGAAGGATCCTTATAAATAATAAACAATATTTGATATTCAGAAAAACGTATTTTTTTTATATTATAATTTAAGGATGTGATATGTTTCGTTTTACTTGGACATTATGAAGTGTCACAAATACTCCCTTTAAATGTAATGCAATTTCTAGAAAACTTAAATTTCCCGAACACTTTTGCACTTCCCTTGTCACCTTGTGTGGGTTTATCACGATAAAAATAATATTTGTTGGATCTTTGAGCAATGATGTAACATAAAACTTCATAATAAAAACGAGGGGATAGTCTTGAGGGCAGAACGCTTGGCTTCTGATGAAGAGACATTACTCCTGATATAGAGGGTGCGAAGATGGAACCATTTTATTCTGCTCACATTTAGGACTGTATAAGGACTGTATAATATACCGTAGATTTTAAGATCCACGATAGTAGGTCTTACGTAAAAAAAACCATTCATTTGAATATTAATTCGATTATGTGAACGCAAGTAATACTCGTATAGTTACATATGTATTCCTTTCATTACGGTGTTTTCAAATTCTCTATATAACTCGTTTTAAGACTTCGGAGGCCAACTCGTTATGAAGACGAACCGTTTTTTTAATCTTTGATTTGTTTGATAAAAAGTGTCATTTTAATAAAAAAAATAATGGAGAAGAATACAAATGTCTGGAATTTAAGATTTAGAATGTATCTTCTTCTTCTTAAGAAGCCTGTTTGTGCAGAGTTTGCTGCCTCTAGCGATCTGGATTTCCAGCTGTATTTCTATCTCTTGGGGGGTCTTCCAGGCATCCTTCTTTCTTCTGATTTCCCATGTAGGGCAAGGTGTGGTAATCTTTAGGTTTCCATTCTTTCCACATGATCCCTCCAATGATTTTGTCTTTGTCTCCCCCATTTGACAACATCCTGGATATCACAACATCTCTTTGATGGTCGTGTTTCTCATTCTGTGAATGTACTCATCATCATCATCATCAGCCGTCTGTCATCCACTGCTGAACGTAGGCCTCTCCCAAAGCACGCCACCGCCCCCTATCGATTGCCGCTCCCATCCATCCATGTCCAGTAATCCTCTTCAGATCGTCAGTTCAGCGGGCAGGGGGACGTCCAACTCTGCGGAATCTTGCACGTGGTCTCCACTCCAGAACCCGTTTCTCCAATCGGCCGTTGGTTCTCCGACAGATATGGCCAGCCCATCGCCACTTCAGTCTGCCCATCCTCAGAGCCACCTCAGTCACCTTGGTTTGTTGTCGAATAAATTCGTTTCTAAATCTGTCCCTCAAGATTATTCCAAGCATGGGGTGCAAGGGGAAATATCAGTATACCTGCCCAAATGTCAACCTCACCTGCCCGCGGTGCACCCTGCTAATTAACATACGAGGCCCTGGCGACCAAAGAGATGGCGGGATAACCATCTAGACAACAACTTGTACAAATGAACACCGGTGACGGGCAGCAGCGTCACTGGAACAAGTAGGCAAACTCTGCGATCACCAACCCGCCTACCCAGCGTGGTGATTAGGGCAAAACCTCCCAAACCAAACCAAAATGAATGTACTCGTATACATTTAAATATACAATATAATATTTGATTTTATTCATAATGTATGAAAGGGTGTTACAGTTTTAAATTGCATATTAAAAGTATGTTCATTATCTTATTATGGCAGAAACAACGAAAAGGAATGTATAAATAGTTTAAAAAACAAGCAACAATTATAATCTTTTGTTACCAGTTCCACGAGAATTTAAATATCTCCCACCTCCCAGCGAAGAGGGCTTGATGACATAGACGCTATTAAACCTTTGTATTACTTGGGATTAATCCAAGTAATATGATAAACAAATAATTGAATAATCAGAACTTAGGCCTCTGTAATGCCCGCCCGGGCCCTGCGCCTACCCACGCTTCTCACTCTTCTCACTCTTTCGTAACGAATTCCCCTTTAAGCAATTTGCTAAATGAGTTTGCTAACACCGTGAAAGTTAATTATAGGGAGTATGACTCGAATAAGGAAATTAAAATTCTTTCCGGGAGCTCGGATTTTTTTCATTACGATTCAAAAATAAGTTTCTTGCTTGTCTTCGGCTGCTTTTAGATGTATTACAGCTGTAACAGGGGTGTAGGAGGGGGGTCGGCTCATTTGCGTGGAGACCCCTTTCATTTTTATTGAATACTAATTATTGGACGTCTCGTTTGCAAGTTTTAATATCAGATTCAGAGGAGAAATACTCGCTGCCGGATGGCTAAATAAATACATTAAAAAACAACCCTCTTGGGGCGGGAGACAAAGGAAGGAAGGGTTGGAAAACAATTAATAAAACTCGATTCTGTATTTTTTAATTCGTTTATTTCCTTCCTCATTTCATATTGTGTAAATGAAAGAACTCACAGATACCGTTAGCCATTTGATATTTGCAATTCTAACTGGTAAAATGTACAATATTTTGGGTAGCAACAGTAAAATGAAGAGACGCTGAATATTTTTTTTACGATTTGAGCAGTGAAAGATAATTATTTGACAAACGGAACATTTGATGTCTTAAAATACGTATATATGGAAAGCTAATTTGCATGTGTCATAAAGTTTCATGCGTGCTGTTTTTACTGCGACAATAATACTTTTACTTCGAGGAGATTTGATTTGGTGGTTTGGCGGAGTAGCCACGAGAACTGATCGCGGATGTAAAGCGGGGCGGCTTGGCGCATTACACCCTCGGCTTTTTATGGCGAAGGGGGCGCGCCCCCGACTGCCGATTGCGACTACACGAAACGGGCAGGGCCCGAGGATTGCTTCGGCATTTATCCCGAGACATAAGGAATACACTTTTTACTGGATGTCCCGTTTTTGCGGATATTTCCATTTGAATCCGATGAAATCCATTCCGATAATGTTATTTATATCAGTGCTGACGAACTGTTTTTTGATGGGGAGGAGGTTCCGATAGTTTCGAATAGGAATAGAAAATAACAGGGCCGTTCCCCCGCGCTGCGGCTACGGGCAGTGGCGCCGCGCCACCGTGCGTCGTTTGGGACAAATAATACAGAGTAAGGGGAGGATACGTCTGACATTGTATTCTGTTGATAAAGCAAACGCGTCCCATTCTTTAAATTCAATTCGCGAGATCAAAAAACAATTTGCGGTTTCTTGGAAGATAGTTTTTGAAATCCAATTCGACTCGATGTAAAATCAGCATTGCGCATCGATTCGAATGGTGGAATCGCATTAGAAATGGTTTATATTTATAAGATTAAAACATCGCTTGTTCCGTGTACAGTTTTTATTTATCTCGAAGGTATAAATATAATACAATAAGTAAGAATCTTGACAATAAAATTCCAACAGTAAAGAGAAATCTAATGAATTTCGCATGCTTGCTTGTTCATTTAGGAGTCGGTGGAAATAATCAACTTACAAACAAACAACAAGAACAGTAACATTTCGAAAAAAGAAAAGAACCAAGATCAGGTTAAACTTCAAGTGACATACGTCTATGAGATAGTTTTTAATAATACAGTACATAATTACAATAATTTACAATATTCGATCACAACGTGTCTGTCCACCCAATGTTATACTTACATCTAATTAACATTAGTCATGTAATGGTACTAGTGGCGGCATTAAATTAAACAAATTGCCATCGTGCACGAAACTGAAGGTTGCAGGTTCAATTATCTAATACGCCGTGAATGCCCGTACTCTCCTGTACTCCATCACGGTACGAGTACGGCACGGGACCAGCAGAGGATCGTTAATAATTGACTCAAGTTTACATTTTATACAGTATTTTATGAATCTTTATGTATTAAAACACTGCTTTTTTATCTTTCTTATTTATTGTTTCTTGAACAATGTGGAAAAAACAGTGTTTAAATGTATTAAAAAAATTGTCAGTACTTCATGAAACTATGTCAACGGCTAAACACTCGAGAGATTTGACATTTAAAAACTGTATTAATTAATTCACTGCAATTAAAATTGTAATTTATATGATATTATTTCATTATAATTCGGGATCATTACTTAAAAATTTAAATGCATTTTATTCACAGATCAGAAAATAAATGAAAAGTACCGTATGCGATTTGATTTTGTTTTAACCTTTTAACCACTAAGCTCTCTTTCTTACTCACATTTTTTGTAGACTCATTTTGAATAAAAATTTTAAAACGATATTTTCTTATAAACCAAATCATTATAGCAATAAATGATCAGTATCTTCCTCGAATATCAATGAAGCAATTAACACACACTGGAGATACTGATGCGCACGACATTAATCTGACTAAAGTCAGTCCTAGCGGGCAAAGGGTTAAAATGGAATAATATATTAAGTAAGTAAGTTTATCCACGCGGGTACATTTAAGAAAGCAGCACAACCCTTTTAATTTATTGACTGTTCTGTGATTGAATCAAATTTATGATGTAAGCTTCATGTATTTATATTTACTATAAAAACAAATCCATCTACGCGAAACGCTTTAAAACATTTTTGAATCAATATCATAACAATAAGAGTAATAATATTTACAGTAAAACATAAATTGAAATACGATTCAGATATCAAATGAAAACATGAATTTTCAATTCATTTGTGACGGTAAAGTATACATAATAATAATATGTACAACGTTTTGTTTCTTATCCCACACACACGTAATAATAAATTCAATCGCTTTAGTCATTAGTCATTATTGATTATGGCAAATCACTAAGTCGGGGTAAAGATCACTCAGGGAGAAAGCAAAGTGTTCAACTAGGGATGGGAAAATTTTAACGAATAAAATCGATTTTTTACTATTTAAAACTCTACCGATAATCGATTTTTATCAGCAAAAAAATGACACATCTTATTCATGTCAAACGACCTTTGAAAACTGTAGAATTAATTAATATATATAATTCCATGTGATCATAATATATTCTGCAAAAAGATTACTAAATTAACAAAATGTCATCGATTTACAAGTCTTTACATATGAGGAATAAAGTGTTTTTGATACATTTACTTAGTAAATAACCAGATATTAGTCAAATGTAAGATGGCAGCGCACAAATTGGAAAAATTGACGGAAGAGATAAATTGGACCACGTCAGAACTCTCTACATGAGGACCTTGAAATATTGTTAGGTCAGACGTGTGTCGATACCAAGCGTTGATTGTTTTTACGATTTAGGAAGTTCGTAAAAAAACACCCTTCGTGCGAGAACAACGTTATGAGAGGAGACGAGTATTTAAAAAAAAACAACAGTTTTATGTCTAAACGCATATCTTCCTATGCCAAAGTCGTTTAAATGAATTTCGAGACATTACAGCAGTCGTTGGAGGTGTAAGATGATAAATGACCATAGGTACATTAAAGGTCACAACATGTTTTGCATTGTATTATAATATTATATTAACCACGTGTTTACTTCGTCGGCCAAATGCGGTGGACGTGGCTTGGGATGCTTAATAATCGATTTTATAATCGATTATTAATCGATTTTATAATCGATTATTAATCGATTTTATAATCGATGATTACTCGATTATTAAAATAATACGATAAGCTCGATTCGAAAAGTTCCCATCACTAGTTTGTACGAAATAATCAGTTCGAGCTCCCCGCTCTTACAATATAACAGGGGAATTACTAACAAATCCAACATCACTGAACAAACTTAACTCATTTTTACATTGCTTATGTGATAAAATTTAACTAATATTTGTACCATAACCGTACAGTGTCTCGGGTCGTCTATTGCGCGACTTAATAAATTCGTCATTCAACGACACATCACTTGTGTTCGCGTCACTTATTGCGTTAGGCTCAGGTCAGTCATTGGTCACATTTGGGCGGTCCTAGTTTGGCGGCGGCGGGGGCGGGGAGCCGCGGGGAGCCCACCACGCCGGGGGCGGGGGAGGCCGGCCTGCAGGGTAGGCGGGCAAGTAGGCGCATTCCATCATCTGAAACAATTTAAAAGTCTTATTAGAATAGTGGAACTATTAATTAAAAAATATACATTAAACAAAAAAATCAGGGAAATCGTATGAATAGCTTTAATGCTAAACCTCTGTATGCCAGAAGATTCAAATTTAAGTGTTCTAATTTTTTTTTCATTAACAAATTATAGTGAAACAGAATGGATGTTTTTTTCTTTTTATTATTTTTTTATAATATAATTTTTTCTGGTGTTCTTATTTTATTTTATTTATTTATTCGATTTAATATCGGAGTATCGTTATTTATCTCTCATTATTGAAACCCCACTATTTATGAAATGAGTGGTTTATTTGAACATTATTAGAACCAGTAAAAATGTTACTTATTTAAAATTAGTGAATTTTTTTAAATAATAAGTAATATCCGTCTCAAGGATATTACTTATTATTAAAAAAATCTGTATTTTACATTTAATTTAAATAACAGTTAAGCTCTGTGTTAAAAGTTGTTATCGTAAACAACATCTAAGATGACAGAAAATATAAATATAGCTGTCACTTATATTTGCAACTGACGATGTATTCAACTTCGGAAAATGTGGAAAATATTTAATAAAATTGTAGAAATTAACAGTGTTATAAATTCTCCTTAGTGTTAGAAAAATGAATGTTTCAATCACCATGAAATATGAAATATGAAATTTTACATCATGGTGTTCAAAGCAATGGTTTTAAATATATAGATATATCGATATTTGGATATATCGACGAGCGTGCATGGGACGCTATATGAATGTGGAAGAATCTCTCAGGATAGGGTGGCAGTCAAATCTCACTTCTAATCGGTAGCCTACCCTACAATCTCGGAAAAATGATGGGATGGTTAGTTTGACAATTCAGACTTGACACAGATTCCCAAACTTTTCACAGGAAAGTTAAATGATGGCATGTAGACTGAAACCGCATGGCCAAGATAATTTTAGTATGATCACACAGATTCCCAAACTTTTCATATGACATGTAAATCTCAGTCTTGTATAAACTAATCTAAGAGCATAAGAGATTTAATGATGCCATGTAGACTGACAGCGCACGGGCAAGATAAGTAGGTTCCATGCGGCCGCAGGGCCGGCTGCGGGCAGCGGGGATGCGCCCGGCGCCCACCTCCAGGCCGGTAATGGCGGCGAGCATTGTGCCGCCACGCAGATAGCGCCCATTATTATCAACCAGCCTGTCGTCAGAGACACTATTCAATAAATTTGCAATCCAATAAATGTCGTTGGACCCATATACCATCGGCTCATAGGAAGAGCAGAGTTAACACTATGCGACCGGACGTTGGCGAATATTGTTCATAATTTAAAACATAATAATGCGAAACAAATGACGAACTTCTATCCTTTCTATACGCTTCTTCTTCTGCAGTATATAGAAAGTGCGGAGTTGAGTTATTAACTACCCCTTGCTCATAGTGGCGCAAGCGATTTGTTTCCAAAGTATACAAGATTATGTTTTAAATTAAATTTAAAGGTAGATAAAAACGTGTTTAAATTTTTGATAAGCTTCAGACATCAGCACTGGAATTGCAAAGATTGATGATTTGATGATGATTTTTTTTACAGATTCACTGTTTTTTCCATTTGATATATTCGAAAAATGTCGAGAAAAATGGAAAAATAGTACTATTTTCGCACAAACTGGCTTCTTTTAAACGTTCACTATCAACAACCTAATTGGTCAATTACTAAGTTGCCACTGGCTTCGCAATAACAAATGTCAATATTCACAAATACAGTGATGCCATAACTCACTAACGCCATCTATTGTTCGATTGTAAAAACATAAAAGGCAACACTCGTACCTACGAAATATAGTAAAAACTGAAGTATTTTATATAATTAAAATATCACGCGTTTTCATTAACAAACATTATTATAATGGAATTCCATAGCATTAGCACAAAGTTAATGGAATTAGAAAATACTTAAAACGAAATTTTATTTCATTTATTTGAATAAAAATAACAAACATTACAGACATGTAATTCCAGATCGCTTGCAATTACATTTTAAGATTTTGTAGCAGAAGCATAAAAAAATCATTAAGATTAAGATTTAGAAAGAATCATAACATTGATATTACATCCCAGCTTAGTAAACTCACACTATCACGAAATATGTCGACCTCCGAGACGACCCGATTTAGCAATAAGATTGCCCTACCCACAGACATAACTATTGGCAGATTGGTTCTGGAGCGCGGCAAATAAAACAATCTGTGCTGTCTTTGATATGAATAAAAAAACGCTTGGCACATTTGTTGCATTGGGTAACTAACTAACTAACTAACCATCACGCCGTCTCCCCGAAGGGGTAGGCAGAAAGAATGGACTGCCACACTTTTCTTTCCTGCAATATTTCTCTCGCTTCCTCAACATTCATACATCGTGTCATGCACGCGCGTCAATTTCTCTGACTCCCCACATGGCCGACAGTCAATATTTGATTTATTTGATCGTGCCACGTTTTCTTCGGTCTTCCTCTATTTCTGGTTCCATTTACATCGTTAACGTATAATTTTTTTTACCATTCTTTCTTCATTCATTCTTTCCGTATGTCCAAACCATCTTAATGATCCTTTCACTATTTTGTTCATAACACCATCATTCGCACCGCATTCACTTCTTTTATTTTCATTCGACACTCTATCATACACAGAGTATCCACACATTGGGTTCAAATTCAGACATACACAGACACTGGACCAGGAATTGTGACAGATATCACTTACCGATTGCACGAACTAAGACAGGACAATCAAGGATATTGAACAACGGACTGAAACTTTGTAATGAACTACCAAAAGACCCAAGGAATCTCACTACAACTTAATATAAAAAATATTTGAAACAATACATAATTAATAGTAAGATCTAAAAATGAAACCATATAACCCAATTGGGTTTTTAAATAAAAAAAAAATTACATATTTTGAATTTTACCGCGAAAAGTAAACTTTGCAGTTTTATTTGGATTACAAACAAGAGCCAAGGATTCGATGAGTTGAAGGGGTGGCGTGGGAATAGCAGAACATCCTCATCGGAAGTGTTGCGGCTGTAAGCGTTACTCGATTGGAAGCGAGTGGGTGAATCGGCTTCAAGATACGGCTGGATGGCGCTGGAGTTAAGCTCCGCCGCTCAATGGGAGCCGCGCCACAATACGATGGTTCCCGGTACCGGTACCGTCTCGTCCCGTGCCGCCAGATAGCATCTCGTTGACGACTGTTTAATTAAATTTATGCGATGAAACTTGTAATCTAAATTGAATTTTCGAAGTGTGACGTCATAATGCACGGCACGCTCGTTTACTTGCATCGGCTAATGAAGCTAACATATGCACTCAAGAATCGTACAATCCATAGATTCCCAACATTATTTAGACTTCCACCCCCTTAACAAGATAAAACAATCCCAACGCCCTTTTTCCATAATAGTTATCATCATTATCAGCCGTCTGTCATCCACTGCTGAATGTAGGCCTCTCCATGTCCAACAATCCTCTTCAGATCGTAGGTCCAGCGGGCAAGGGGACGTCCAACTCTGCGGAATCATGTACGTGGTCTCCACTCCAGAAACCGTCTCCCCCATCGGCCGTCGGTTCTCCGACAGATATGGCCAGCCCATCGCCACTTCAGCCCGCCTATCCTCAGAGCCACCTCATCACCTTGGATTGTTGACGAATAAATTTGTTTCTAAATCTGTCCCTCAAGGTTATTCTAAGCATGGCTCTTTCCATGGCGCGGTGGACGACCTTGAATCTGTAGTCTAGACCTTTTGTCAGTGTCCACGTCTCGGCTCCGTACGTCATGACGTGGGTAGGAGGGAAAGTGAAAATACCTCCCGTGGACTAACAGGCAGTAGCGTCTGTTCCCCATGCTAGGGGCGGCTGGAAATAAAGCACACCAACCCGCATGGCAAGCGTGTTGTGGAAATTCCATAATTCCCTCCAAACAAATATGAAAATATTGAAATGTTTATACATATCGCCTCTTTGCAAGAATAACGTGACATTTCGAAAATCAAAACCGCCGGGTTCAACATTATTTTCTACAAAAACATGGTAGGTATTTTTAAAGTAAAAAACAGAGAATTTATTAGGGAAAGAGACAACACAACAGTGGTTTATTGTGTTGTCACGTTGTCTCTTTCAGATGGGTATCTTGTTTCATTTAAAAAAATGTCAATTTTTCGAGATAACACGTTATTCTTGCAAAGAGGCGATATATACAATGTTTATTCATGAAATAAGTTATTTCAAAGCTTTTCAGTATTAATGTCTTCAATAGATACGCCCTCTTGACTGCCCTATCGCCACCATTTCTCTCTGGACAACCGCCGCCATGAAAGGCTCCAGCATAAACTTGGAGGCGTTACTACCACCGTTGGGAACCTATGGTGCAAGACCACTGACGATAACCGCTACGCGCTTATATAATAACGTTTAATTAGATATGAAATGTCGCTTTTTAATTGGATGCATCTCGATTTCATATAAATTTCTCTAGTTAAAAAAACAACGTTTGAACAATTATTACTGCATGTGAAATTTTACGCTTGTTTGGGGGTAATTGTCGGTGAAATGGCGTTGAAATAAAGGCAGACACAGTCAGGACCAAACAAGTTCTGAGAACTTCCGAGATGAAGACACCGAGGATGATAGCAGGCAAGACATTATTAAAATATCGCGTGAGGAACACCAAACTAAGAGAGATATGTGAGGGCTGAGGATTTAATAAGATGGAGTAGACAGCGAAAGAGGGACTGGTACGGTTATGTCAATAGAATACGACAGTGTGAGTTGCCTCAGGGATGCAATGATTACTATCACAGATACGTAGTCTTTATGTCTTTTATACTAACTAACTAACCATCACGCTGTCTCCCCGGAGGGGTAGGCACGACGATTTCTCCGACTCCTCACGTGACCGACATTCAATATTTGATTGTTTTCCTCGGCCTTCCTCTATTTCTAGCTCCGTTCACGTCGTACACATACACCCTCTTCACCATTCTCTCTTCACGTATTCTTTCCATGTGTCCAAACGATCTTAACGACCCTTTCATTATTTTGTTCATAATTCGCACTGCATTCACTTTTTATACTTGCATTTGAAACTCTATCATATACAGATTTACTATAAATTCTTCTTAGAGATCTCATTTCTATTGCATTTATTCTACTTTTATCTTTCTTTTGCCAGTTCCATGCTTCACTTCACATGTCCTTTATTTTATTATATAAAATTATTATTATTATGTAATTGTGAGGTTGCAGACGACTTGGAAGCATCTGTAATTTTTGTCATATTTTACACATCATATATATTTTTTACAAATTTAAAAAAAATTATACAGTAAGGGGTTAATGTTTTTTTAATGCTTCTTTTAAAAATTGTTATAATGTAATTGCAAACGATCTGGAATTATATGTCTGCAATGTTTGTGATTTTTATTCAAATAAATGAAATGAAAAAAAAGTAATAATCGGGCGAGTAATATCATAACAGTGGCCTGGCGACAAGTTCCGGTCGCGGGGAGTTTTTGTGAGTTTGGCTACTTAAACCGCGGCGGTGTTGCAGTCACGTATCGTTTATAAAACAATGTTTGCTCCATCACGGGGCGATTTCGTAAAATTGATTGCCGAATCACGAATAAAAAAACCAATTCGGAGTTAACTGATTTAGTGTGATAAACTATCTACTGGTGAGAACCGATCGGGAAAAGATGGACGATCGAACGAGCTGAATTGGGTACATCATAAAAATATTTATATATTTATTTTATGCGAGCAACATTGCGGATGTCATGTCAACATGGAGGATGTTAGAAATGAGAATAATATGAGCAGGTTCAGAATAGAATTAAGTAAATATATTTTGTATGAAAGTGAAGCATGGAACTGGCAAAAGAAGGATGAAAATAGAATAAATGCAGTAGAAATGAGATCTCTAAGACGAATGTGTAGTAAATCTGTATATGATAGAGTGTCAAATGTAAATATAAGAAGTGAATGCGGTGCGAATGAATGTGTTATGATAAAATATTGAAAGGGTCGTTAAGATAGTTTGGACACATGAAAAGAATGAGTGAAGACAGAATGGTGAAGAAGGTATATGTAAACGACGCGAAAGGAGCTAGAAATAGAGGAGGGCCGAGGAAAACTTGGCACGATCAAATCAACCAAATATTGAATGTCTGTCACGTGAGGAGACTGCGAAATCGACGTGCGTGCATGACACGACGTATGAATATAGAGGAAGCGAGCGATGTATGTCAGGATAGAACAGTGTGGCGGTCCATTATTTCTGCCTACCCTTTCGGGAGACGGCGTGATGATTAGTTCGTTAATTAGTTATATTTAATTATTAACTTTTTTATTAGAATGTGTTAATGTACATCTGTACATATAAGTTAAAATAATTTATACACATTTCGTTATTAAGGAATGTCAGTATAAATGCTTTGAAATTTGGATATTCCATTTATCGATTATTTTTCTTCTTAAATAAATATATTTTCTGTTATATTTTTGATTTATGCCGTTCTGCCGCTAATGTATGCTGTAATTTTAGTATAAGCTTAACTAACTAACTAACCATCACGCCGTCTCCCCGAAAGGGTAGGCAGAAAGAATGGACTGTCACACTTTAACCGATGCGGCACTCCATCCTTCTCTTTTCGCCCCGTATAAGCTTTATGTTTATAAACAAAATATAAAGAGAAGTAGCCCATGGGAGTCATCCAATAATCGTAATTCAAGTTTTTGACAGCAAAAAAATATTTTAACGGAATTAAACAGTGGCGATTTAGATAAGTATTTTATTTCTGTGGTCATTGCTGAGAAAATTTACCTCTTTTTGTACAAATACGTGATCGGTTGAGGGGTAAGCAGCGGAGGAAAGATCCCATCGACGGAGTATTGGGTTAACGTAATTCGAAAAGCTTTGAAGTCGTTATTACGTAAATCACGGAAATTCCTATGTATCGGTCTAAAATATAGGAATTCCTGTTTGATAGAATTAAGTTCAAATTAAGAAGAAAATGTAAGACATATCGCACCTTCGGTAAGACAAGGGCATAATTGTTAAAAATTCTCAATATGAGTTAAGTATGCCAATGTATTTTAAAAACATCTCTTTATCTGGAGACAAAAGTCGCTCATTAAGTTCAGTTTCATTTTGCCAGAGGGCGATAGGGTCTGATCAATATAGCCAGAATAACATGATATTATTCTTCAAAAATCTTAAAATGTCTCTATTGAAAAATTACAAAACGTGCAATTGCGCCCTTGTCTTACCGACCTACGATAAGGTACGTTTTATAGCGCCGTTTTCGCGAATAATTCACCTAAAGTGCGCTTTGACAATGTTTTTAGTCATGAGAGCTGCATAAGATAACAACAATTAGATAATAGTTGCTTATATTTTATGTGATATTTCAAAAAGGTGGGTTTTTAAGTTAGATTTAAACTCAGTCGGATTGTCAATGCATCTGAGGCGTGCAGGGAGCATATTCCAGGCGGACGGACCTGTAACCCGATCTCCGAAATTTGTCCGGGGGTTGCGCTTTAGCTCAACCAATCTGCCTGTTGTCGAGGAGTTTGCCGATGGAAGCGTAGATTGACGCATGTTAGTGCTATCCACAATACGAAGATCAGATATATAGGCTGGTGCCATTCTGTGAAGCGCTTTGAAAATCATTATCATCAGCCTTTCCCGACTTCCATAATTCTCTATCCCTAGCCGATCTATGCCATTAACCTCCTGCCACACTCTCTTGATGCCATCAGACCACCTTGCTTGTGGTCTGCCAGGATTTCTGTGGCTGGCTCTCGGTTGCCACTCCAGGGTGCGTCTGGCCCACCAATCATTTTTTGTCCTCGCTATATGGCCGGCTCAATTCCACTTCAACGAGGTTATTGCGCACGGCAACTCTGGTCCTATCTCTGATCCATTTTAACCGTTCCATTCATAATAATAAAAACATATTATAATTATTGACACAAATGTTGAAAAAAAAAAAGCTTGAGCGAAACCGGTTGGTGTGACAAAACAAAATAAAGAGGCATAAAAATAAATTATTAAAGTGTTCTAAATTGTGTTTAATAATGTCTCATAACAAATGAAGTGCTTCAGATATGTAAGTATAAAAACAAATTCTACAAATATAGACACAAAAGTTATTGAAAATTAAACAAAGTTTTAAATTAAGTGTCGGTATCTGATTTCAATCAGTAGATATAAATAAAGTATTTAACACATTTTATAAAAATCATTTAGAACGGATCGGCTTCACTTTTTGCTTTAACGTTCTATCTTACAGTAAATAATCTCGTTGTTTAAAGCGCGTGTGCACTCTGGCAGTAGCTCTTGTTCGAATGCAATGCTTAAATCACACCGTTTTGTGTGATAAAAACGGCATCATTTACGTGTCACTGTAAATTGAATTCGGAAATTGAAATTATTCGATTTGGAATTCGATGTCAAAATGGACGCTGACATGACAAAATGGATGCAACACGAAAAATAACTTTAATTTTCAACGGTTTAGTATCTACCTGGTGTGTTTTATTAAGGAAATAAGCAATGGTACGGTTAATAGTAACTTCTCGTTCATATTGGTGCATATAAATTACAAAGCAATGAAAATGTGTACAAGATACTTGAAAAAATACTATGAACTAACTACTATGAACTAACTAACTAACCATCACGCCGTTTCCCCGTAAAGGTAGACAGATAGGATGGACCGTCATACTGCTCTGTCCTGACATACCTCTCTAGATTCCCTTACATTCATACATTGCAAAATGCTCGCTCGTTAATTTTTCCGACTTCGACTGTGGCCGCCATTTTAATATTTTATTAATTTGGTCGTGCCATGCTTTTCAATTAATTAATTTGACTAATATGTGCTATACAGTGCTATACCGAATTCAATAAAATAGATAACTTATAGACATTTTCTTACCGTTATGAAAAAAAAAATCTGAAGATTTAATTGTCAATTAAAAATAAATAATTCATTGAAATAGAAAATTAATCGTGTGAGATGGGTGCGAAACCAAAATAAGAAATATTATTTTTTCTTTGAGAAGCCATATAGAACGCCAGAACTTCCCCCGTCGTTGTCAACTATCTTGGCAGTGGTTAGAGTTCTGACAGTCATGCCGAAGGTCCCGGGTTCGATTCCCGGCGATGGCTGTGTGATTGTCACACTGTCATTGGTCTGGTGTAGAATTCACATGACAATAAAATGACGACAGATTTGCTACCTATCACATGTCACGAGAATCAATAAAGTAGCTTAAAACAAATTGTATACAGTAATTGGGTTCAAACGATCTGTTGTAAACAAAATTCCCTACCCATCGCTGCGATTTCTTAAAAATATATGCATATTTTTTTGAGATTTTTGTAATTTTCTGTTTCTTTGACCTGTCCCGTGTCCGCTATATAATAACGTTGTGCGTACTCACGCCATTCCGCATTTGTCTCCTCTGTTCCTCCTTTCCTTTCCCGCTGTCATGTGTGTGTCCATGAGTCCGCTTCCCAAATAACCCCGTGTCTTTTTTCCTTTTATGTATTTTGTTTAGAAATTTTTTAAGTGTTTTTAGTGTTATCTGCATGTTAGGCAGGACATAGAGGAAAATATCAATAGATTAAATGTGGCCTGGTCCCTCTTGATTTCTTTTATACTTTTCTTTCTAACGTAAGTCCCACATGGATGAGGGAAGGGCCTAGGGATTGAATGAGCGAAGCTGACGAAAGGCGCCGTTCGCCTATAACAGGTTCGGGTAAGCGGTGGGAATCCTCTATGTTTTTACAAAAAAATAAAAATAAAAAAATAAAAAAGATGAAAATGAGGATTCATCGCCCATCGGAGTGCATTATCACTCACTTTGGAAACCTATGATCTAACCATTTATATTAAACACTAAAACAAAATTTAATTTATCTGAAAAGGTCTGTTGAAAGAAAATAATAGAATGTACATTCGTAGTAATCATAATAAAAATTCTAAATAACTCGTTAATAATGCACAGCGCTCTATCGAGACAAAAGCTATTTGCGTGATGAAGAAATAACAAATTAAAAAAAGCACTAGAAAAAGTCCCATTTCGATATTGGTGAGAGAGTCTGCGGCTACAGGTGAACCTTCTCATTTCAGACTAAGACATCTGCGAGCGTTACTGAGAGATAGCTCTAATCATGCTAATGGCCAATATACACCCAGGGGCGGGGCTCCGCGCCCCCCTCCCTGCCCCGGACACTTGTTACTTACCCAGATGAATTCTTTAAGTACCTACGCGGAAATGGAAAAATATTGGTGTACCCATTGTCGTACCTAGCCGCTCGTGCGTTCCGTATTCAAAAGGGAAATGTACAGAATGGCGGGCTCGAATACGAGCTACGGCTGACGTTTTGCCGTGTTGGTGTAAAAGTTTTTAACATTGTTTAATAATATAATAGGTATACATTTTCTAATTATATTCCAATAATTAATAAAGCAATGAAAATAAAAATCGTATGCAGAAAATTCGCTTGAGTATAAAAACACGTGGTATCAATGAACTATAAAATATATTATAACTATGAATGTTGACTTGTGAAATGTTCCGGTATATTTAATATTCATTTCAGACGATAAATATTCACAACTGAACTATGTCTATTGTATTATTTTTGATAAACTATAACTGTTTTCTTGTGTTTTGAATTCCTTTATTATATTGTATATAACACTATCTTTTGACCCAGATGTAGAGATAAAATGCAGAATTGAGGCAGCAAGAGCCATATTTAATGAAATAAAATCACTATTCTGCAATGATAACACAAATTTGAAACTCCGCCAGAGAAAGATCAAATGCTATATGTGGTCTGTATTGTATGGATGTGAAACGTGAACCTTAAAAGTCAATTCAATGAATAGACTGGAAGCATCTGAAATGTGGATCTAAGTCCTGAGGCGAGCTAGAGTTGACAGGGAGCTGTTATCAACTATCAAGGTTTAGAAGATTTCACATCTGGGTCATGTACTGCGTGGGGAAAAGTATCACCTTCTCCAACTATTGGAGGGGGAAATTGAGATACGCCGAGGGCCCGGTAGGAGACAGATGTCCCGGCTGCGAAACGTGAGGGAGTGGACCGGCATCCGAAGCGTGGAGTAGCTGTTCCGAGCGGCGCAGGACAGGGACAGGTTCACCGAAGTGATCACCAACGTTGGGGGGACCCGACAGTGCACTTGAAGAAGAAGATATTGTATAATCCGATTTTTATATTTTGTAAATAAAATACCGTGTTTTCCACTTTTAAGTTTCTTTGCTCGACATGTTTCGAACCTCGTGTATTTCACCTGTGTCATCGAGAGAATGATACAAACTAACCAAACATTTATCTACTGATAATCTTTTCATAACACTATCCACAGGTGCAAATCTTTATTTATATTCAGGTATATAGAAAAAATCATATACATCTAAGTAAAGTACAGGAATCCCTAAACACGATATATCGTACATAAGTTTTAAGTAGTTGAAAGTTTTCTCAGGGAAAATCTGAGTTCATAATATTAACTTAAGTAATACTTTAGTTACTTGCAATGCCTCCTGCTCCCTTTGGAAGGAAGCCTTTAGCAAAAGTTGTTCGTCGAAAATACAGTTTAATCTAATAATAGATTTATTTATACGATATTTTAAAACTGTTAAATTTACAACACTGTTATAATATTACAATTTTTATTATACACTTCTTGAGAATGACGCGACAGCTGTTTCGCGAACGTTTGTTTCAACAACTTTTGCAAGTTGTTTGTAGCACCACTATCTGCTGGCGAAACAGCTGTCGCGACATTATCAAGAAGTCTATAATAAAACAATTATTGCGATATTATAACAGTGTTGTTAATTTAACAGTTATAATTATCATTGTATCAAAGTTTTTCGGCTAAAACTACTAAATAAATGTATAATATAATATTATTTCAAAAAGTTTGTACAAACAAATAGGAGGGTAAATTAGGGTCAAATTAAACAGACGGGACGAGTTTGATAACCAACAAACAAAAGTTTGTTACTTTTTGTAGGGTTCGATTAAAAATAAACTATGTAAATAATGCCCGCAAACATGTTCGTGTTGTTTTATAAACATTTGATAATGTCTAAGCAATGAGAAACATGTAATTCCCATAAAATATAATAATACTTCTAAAAAACAGACGTTTTCATTTGTATAAATTATTTAATATGGAGTTTTACATAATTGTTCAGGAAATAATAAATACATTTAAATTAAATTTGTTAATTATATATATACTTTGAAACCCAATAACCAGTGTCAAAATGGTTAGGTTAGGTTAGGAGTAAAATTAATCAGAAATCCTTGAGAAGTAACGTGTCACCACAACTTGGTGACAAACGATTTAAAAATATGACTGTTTAATAAGGGAACCACAGATCATAATAGGCAGTGGCAGTATACATTTATTTTGGTGGCAGTGACGATACAGTTATTGTTAGTCAAAATCTTTTCAGTCAATAGCACCCCTGTATGCACTTGATACTGTGATCGAGAGACAAGAAGATCTCATTTCTAATGCATTTTTTCTCACATACATAAGTATACACATTCACTTTCATACATAAGTATAAACATTTTAAAAATATGCATTTTAATAAATATATCAGATTTTGATGTAACAGCATACATTTTCACTGTTGGTAGAGATTTGTTTATTGGGATTTTTTATTATTATTTATTAGTTTCAAAATATTATGATCCTATCTGGTGATTATCTCAAGTATATTACAAGTTATTTAAAAAATATATTAAAAAACATATTTCGTGGTTATTTTCAACTCTAGAGAGCTAACTCAGTCAAGCTCTGGGGTCCACGAGTTATCTATACGTATGTACGAGTATATGTTATATGTTATGACTTATGACATTTGTCTTACAGCTGAGGAAACCATAGAAAACCTCAGCCGGAACATGGATGTTTTTTGGGATTTTGGGTATATCCATGTAACATGTTTCCGACGGTTCGGATATCGTTGCAGTCCCTATCTTCGGGGTAGTTATATGAAAGATTATGAAGACTAACGATTATTGATGGTTGTAAATAAAATTTTTTAATGGTTTTACTTGGATTTAGTTTTTATAATAAATTATATAAATAGTAGTGACAAATTTGTTTCGCATTGCGAGGGCATCATCAATCTGACTAGTCTCTCAGTTTGAGAATGCCCTCACAAGACGAAACAAATTTGTCACTACTATTTATATAATCTATATACATAAAAATGAAGGGTCCTCTTCTTCTTCTATTCTTTTAACTCAATGGACACGGCATCCAATTGACAGATCTTGGTGATATTTTCACTTAAGAATTTTGGAATATTGTAAATATTACATTATAAATTTGCAATGAAATATATTGAAAACAAATACATATTTCATTTGAATAATCAAAACCGTGGTTTACTGAGGAAGGGAACACGTTTGCCTAAGAGATTATTTGTAGAAAAAATATTTTTAGAACAAAAAATGTTGTACGAGTATATTCAAAAGTATTGTGAAATTTAACTGTGCTCCTTTCAATTTAACTAGACTGAGCCATAGCAACGCGTGGTCGGGTAGAGCTAGTTTATCATATAAATTAAATCCAAGTAAAAACGTTAAACAATCGTGTTTACTATTATAAATAAGACTGGAACGATCTCCGAAACATCGGTCAAAAAGGACAAGTTACATGAATATATATCTAAAATCTAAAACAGATTTAAATGTTTTTTTTTGTTCTCATGCAGGTATTTAGAAAATTAGTTACGCACAGTCCCTGGAGTGCCGTGTCCACCGGACCTTGGAGGGGTCACTCGCTCATAATGACTTCCTGCGCTGGCCATCGCTCACTCCACACACCGAGGAGTCTACCATTTCACAAAATGACGATTACGGCCACGATTTAATCTCTCGTCATTAAACATTCATTGCATGGTGTGCTCGCCATTGTTACACTTACACACAACGGCAAAATCAACACGCCCGTACATACACAAATCAATGGAAAACATCATTTTTATGCTAATTCATTTTACTGCGCGTATAAAAAAACGGTACAAAACACAAATATGAATGTTCGTTTTTTGAATTAAAACACTGTTTTTTTCGATTTTGAGTTTATTTTTCTCGAAATGTTTCGATGGTTTGACTCCTTCATCATCGGGAGAACGATATACATAATTTGATATCGTTTTCCCAGTGATGAATGTGTAAAACCTAAGAAAAATGTTGTGAAATAAATACTATAAATATAATCAAATGATTTTACTAAAATCTCTTGATGGAAGTTCATTTTAAATAATAATTAAATAAAACGATGTTTTTTAACTACTTCCACTTTTGTCTTTATTTAGACAGCGACCGGTTTCGCCAGGCTCGCTGGCATCGACAGACCAATCTGTCGATGCCAGCGAGCCTGGCGAAACCGGTCGCTGTCTAAATAAAGACAAAAATGGAAGTAGTAAAAAAACATCGTTTTATTTAACTCCTTCGGGAGACGACGTGATGGTAAGTTAGTTTTTTTTCAGTTAGTATAACCCATCACACCGCGTCTCTCGCGATGGCGAAAAGAGAAGGATGGAGTACCGCATCGATTAAAGTGTGGCAGTCCATTCTTTCTGCTTACCCTTTCGGGGAGACGGCGTGATGGTTATTATTATTATTATTATTATAGTATAAGATGTTTAGAAAAAAATGTGCTTGGGAACAGTCAAAATGTAATGATATAATAATTGGTTGCACGGTTAGTTTGGAGTCCTAGAGTTATTACCCGTACAGTGTGATACATTGTAGGGCTGCCTACATAGTGTGGTGTGTCTGATCTAAAATTGATTTAAGACTCGCCTTGGGATGCACCGAGGGGAAGTAACCACGCGAAACAAATAAGAGAATTACTTTTGTGTAAATGAGTTAATATTGGAGCGGTTTGCTCCGACAGCGTTTGCGGTGGTCATCAATCAGGGCATATTGCACGCCAGAGGCGGGCTTAGATTCTAGCGCAGGAAGATCTTTTTTTTTTAATAGATCTGCCGATCTTCTTCTTCTTCTCCTTATAGACCTTTGGTCTGTTCCTGAAATCAGGCAGGCCTCTCTTGGGAGGTTGACTCCCAACTATCTCTCCATCTCTTCGGCGGTCTTCCGGGGGGACGGCAGCCGGCAGGAATCTGATGCGCCACAGCGTGTGGGATTCTGGTGGGATCCCTCCTCTGCACGTGCGCATTCCAGTATCTTCTGCGTTGTCTGCCCCATCTCACGACATTCTCCACCTTGCAGATCTCGCGGATGGCCGTGTTCCTCACCCTATCGCGAATAGTCCTTCCTGCTATTATCCTCAGCGTCCTCATCTCTGCCACCCGCACTTAAGCCTTCGTTCTTGTGGTTTCCGCTCTGGTCTCAATGCTATATGTCAGTATAGGCCTTACGCAGGTTTTATATATTCTGACCTTACTGTCAGTTCTCATATACTTGTTTTTTCCATATTACATCCTTGAGACAACCTGATACCGCCGAAGCCTTGTTGACTTGTCCTATTGTTTCACTGACAAGATCATTTTGACTGAGCAGATCCACTCCCAGATATCTAAACTTTGCAACCTGTTCCAGCATTCTGTCATTTAAGGATAACCTGCATCCTAAGGGTTCTGTTGAGAATGTCATGGTTTTTTGACGATCTGTGACACAGAAATCATGTCTCGTCGGATGATGAGGTCCAGCTGTCCTTCCATCTCTCAGACGGTCTTCCAGGTGAGCGGTGTCCGGAGAAGATTTCATAAGCGGCTGTATATGCAAGTCTGTCACCATGCATTCGGACTACATGGTCCCTCCAGTATTTTCTTCTAATTAATTGGCGGACTGGTAAATACATTTTTATTACGACAGCTGTTTCGCTTTGTTGTTTCGTGGAAAATGATGTAAAACTCCATATTGGATAATTAAAACGAATGAAGATCTAGAAGTTCAAGAAGTTTTATTATATTGTCTGAGAATGACATGTTTCGCCTTCCTAAGGCACTTAAGAATGCCTTATAAAGGCGAATTATGTCATTGACAAGATTGAAAAGATTGACTCGATGAAGAAGAAGAAAATATCTTCGAAACATAAAAAGAAAAATAAAATCGAAAGTGGAAAAAACAATGTAAGTCATTCACAAAAAAAAAACATTACAGATTTCCACAGTATTAACGCTCCAAGTTTATACATTAAAAAAAAAATATTAATTAATTATTACTTCGTTACAACGCAAAACAAATAGATACCACGATTAAAAAAGTAACAATATTAAATTAAATATACGTACAATAATGTGAACTTACAAGGTGTTCAATGTAAATATTGATCGTTAATATCAGATACATCAAGTCTATTGAATAATTTAAGCATTCACGTTTACTCTTTTACGTTTGAATACTACATAAATCACGGGGTTTGTCATGGTCATTAATCAGGGTCTTTAAGGTGACTTATTCATAAATATGTTAGAATGTAAAACAATTAAAAAATATTATGACATACTCTTAAGGCTGAGTTAATTAGGGTTCCTTTGATCAGTACAGCAGTGGTAATATTATTCATTTGTTAAAAAGCTTGCTTTCATATTTGTTGAGTGGGGTGGCCGTCCAGGAGATAGCACGTTTGGCTACTGATCCAGGAAACTTGAGTTCAACCCTGGGCACGATCCGGTTCCTTCTTCATAATATTTAGCTATTATTTATGTTCACACTGGGACTTGAACAAAAATTCTAAATAGTGTCAGTAAAAAAAAAATTCTATCCAAAAAGATAAATACTTAATTGTCAAATATAAACATTAGTTACAATAAACCCCTACGGAGTGAATTATACAGAATAAATAATAATAAATAAATAAAAACGAACATAAACTTTTAAATATAACATTTTGAATGTATACAAATACTGGATTTTACCCATTGTGGGTATATAATTTTTAAGGATTAATTGTATCTCAATAGAGACGCAGATGTAAATTGTTTTCTGGGAACAAAATATGGTGGTCGAGGCGCTTACAGGACTTATGACGCTAGTGTAGATTGAACTTAAAAAAATGTGTTTCTCAACATTGTAGCATATATACATCTTCCAAAAATTGTCAGACATGGTGGTCGTAAGAAGGGCGGAATGGGGAATGTTGTGAACATAAAGCGATCGCTAAACCCAACTAATGACAGGTCATAAGTCCTGTAAGCGCCTCGACCACCATATTCTGTTCCCAGAAAACAATTTAAATATAAATTTTTGGTTCATTTTGTATATTGCATACTAGATTATTCAGATTTATTTATTTAAAAAAAAACTTTTCAAAGAGAATAGTTTTTTGATGGATGTTGTGTTAAAATAATCATTTTAATATATTTGTGTAAAAACGAAGGGTCCTCTGGTTCTTCTATACTTTGAACTCAATGGACTATGCAACCAATTGACAGATCCTGGTGATATTTTCACTGTTCATTAATATTACTTCGTAAGTAAGTATTGTGAAATTTAGCGTATAATGAATGTGTGTTCATTTCATTCTTTTCAATTTAACTAGACTGAGCCATAGCAACGCGTAGCCGGGTAGAGCTGGTATAATACAGATTTCGCATATTGGTCTTCAACAACGGCTATAAAACTGTCTTTTTGACATAATCACACTAAATAAATAAGGAAATTGTTATCACTGTACAAATAAAATTATGATTTAAAAACATAAATTGTCCATGTTCCGCAACTGTGTGTCTGGCGGTACAACATCCTCTCCATGTTATGTTGGTACTGGTACCCACTCTGACGAGTTCTAATGCCTTTTCCTCTCTGAAAATCTACTAAACGATGTTCTAAGGCAATAATGAAAACAGATTTTCACTCGAATCCATCGGGTGCAGATTGTGAGAACATTTAAAAAGTGAAGTATGAAATAGCGGACTCGCAAGAACAAAACGTAGCAAAAACCTTCTTAATACAAATTTATTAAATATTTAGAATAAATATAACTTTACCTTAATTTTGTTTTGATCCAATATTTATGTCAGTTTCGATGTTTGAATATTTCTTTTTATATGTCGAGATACATGATGAAGTATCAATGGAAGAAACAGAATACTGATAAATTAACATACAATATAGATATAAAATATTAAAACGCTTTATATTTAACCAAAGTATGATTATTATGAACGATTAAGAGGATATCGATCAGTGGAGTAGATCCAGAAGAAGATACTGGAGGGACCATGTAGCCCGAATGGATGGTGACAGACTCGCATATACAGCCGCTTATGAAATCCCCTCGGGACACCGCCCACCTGGAAGACCGCCTAAGAGATGGAGGGACAGCTGGATCTCATCATGCGACGAGACATGATTTCTGTGTCACAGATCGTCAGATCTATTAAAAGAAGAAGAAGAAGAAGATGATGATTATTATGTGGATGCCAACTAGTTTCGCTTGTACCTAATCTTCATCAGGGCGACATAATAACTAAACAAATACATTGAATTATGAATGGTTGAGGTTATTAGTTTTGTAAAACTCCATTATTAATTTATAATAGTAAACCCGATTGTTTAGTGGTTTTACTCGGATTTAATTTAAATAAACTAACTAACTAAACATCACTCCGTCTCTCCGAATGGGTAGGCAGAAATAATGGACTGCCACACTTTAACCGATGCGGCACTCCATCCTTCTCTTTTCGCTCCCGCGGGAGATGCGTTGTGATGGGTCGCTATATCTAAAAAAACCTCACATTATAAAATATAAATTATATCGATTTATGCAGTTTAAAAATTCAAATCAAATATAAGAGACCCAAATTATTATATAACCCAAAAACCCAAATTATTATATCAACATTGTTGACGCTTAATGAATATAGCGTAGAATTCTATAATATTATACATAAATGACTTTTTATCAAAAGTCTTTTTATCAAAAGTATTTAAATATGGGAAACCTTTATTTAAACATTAAGATGGTTTGGACATATGGAAAGAATGAATGAAGAAAGAATGGTAAAACAATTATATGTTAATGATGTAAATGGAACCAGAAATAGAGGAAGACCGAGGAAAACGTGGCACGATCAAATAAATCAAATATTGAATGTCGGCCATGTGAGGAGTCAGAGAAATCGACGCGCGTGTATGACACGATGTATGAATGTTGAGGAATCGAGAGAAATATGTAAGGAAAGAAAAGTGTGGCAGTCCATTCTTTCTGCCTACCCCTTCGGAGAGACGGCGTGATGGTTAGTAAGTTAGTTCATATAAATTAAACCCAAGTAAATCACTAAACAATCGTGTTTACTATTATAAATTAATAATGGAGTTTTACAAAACTAATAACCTCAACCATTCATAATTCAATGTATTTGTTTAGTTATTATATCGCCCTGATGAAGATTCATCATCATCAGCCGTCTGTCATCCACTGCTGAATATAGGCCTCTCCCAAAGCACGCCACCGCCCTCTATCCATTGCCGCTCCCATCCATGTCCAGCAATCCTCTTCAGATCGTCGGTCTAGCGGGCAGGAGGACGTCACCGTCACCATGAAGATTGGGTACAAGCGAAACTAGTTGGCATTCATATAATAATCATACTGTGGTTAAATACAAAGTATTTTAATATTTTATATCTGTTAGTTTTTTGTATGTTAATTTATCAGTACCTATTCTGTTTCTTCCATAGATATTTGATCATGTATCTCGAAATATATTAGGTGTATAACTTTGCTTCCGCCATTTTGCAAAAGATGGCAGTAGCGGTAAGTGGTAGTTGGAATAAATAGATCATAGATGTCATACAATAAGCTTAAATATTTGTAAACATAACGCCATCGAAATATTAGTCGATTTGTGTCTGCATCATAAAGTTATTCCCGATTAAACATACGTAAAGCTTCAAATTAATTTTTGTATTATTTCTAGAGAGGCCAACGGCACATGTTGTATGTGGTAGTACTGCATAAGTTTAGTATTTGTAAACATAACGCCATCGAAATATTAGTCGATTTGTGTCTGCATCATAAAGTTATTCCCGATTAAACATACGTAAAGCTTCAAATTAATTTTTGTATTATTTCTAGAGAGGCTAACGGCACATGTTGTATGTGGTAGTACTACATAAGTTTAAAATTCAATTGTATGACTTTCGTACGAATCCAGCCCAAACAACAGGGCGAAATGACCGAGAACATGAAAAAAATGCACACAAAAGACGTAATTGGGACCGAAAATAACCATACGTATTCAACAACCGTCCGCCAGTTTTGAAACTGTTGAAAAATTGAAGTTTTTGACGTGTTTGCAATTGCGAAACGAGTTTCATTGAATTAAAAAAAAATACATTAATAAAAAATACAGAACCGAATCGCATGAATGATATCCAATTTGGCGCTGGTCCCCGCGGTCATCTCGCTCTCCTGCTTTGGAATTATTGCCAGGGCCGGCTGCGGGCGCGAATCCTGATTCACTCAACAATAGAATCGAACTAACTAAACATCACACTAGATTTCAGTTATTTTATTAATATCACGTGTTTATAAATATGTGCCTTCGCTTAATATTCAAAATCTATTGGCTCCAAACAGTGTCAAATGCCGCTCTCTGGACTATGGCAGGCGAAAAGCCAATTAGAGAACAAGTCGCCAGACGCAAATGGCAGTGGATCGGTCACACTCTGAGATGGAACCCAGCCTGCATCGATCAGGGTGCACTAGACTGGTCCCCTATTGGGGGAAAGAGAAAGCGAGGCAGACCTAGAGCCACCTGGAGAAGAACCCTGCAGGACGAGGTTAAGGCGGCAGGCCTCACTTGGGATGATGTTAGGCATCAGGCATGCGATAGAGTCGGGTGGAGAAGGTTCCTTGAGGCCCTTTGCACCACGGAGGTGTGACAGGACAAAAAGAAGAAGAAGACACTGACCGACAATAAGTGGACGTTGTTTCTATAGACTGTCAATTTGACAGTTGACAAGTGATTTGTAGTCAGTATGTTTTGCCATTTCACCATGAATAGACCGAAGTCAGAACAGCGCTTGCAATTTGTGAAAAATTATTTTGAAAATCATGGTTCGGTTTGCAAAACTTATCGTGCACTACGTCCATTTTACGGTCGACATAATCGTCCATCCGAGCAAGTTATTCGGAAGACCATGGATCGTTTTCGCACCACGTACACTCAAGTGGATAATAGGCATCCACAAAGACGACAATTGTCGAAAATTGGACTTCACGATTGCGCTTCATTCGAGCTAGAAACCATATTTAAACAATTATGACATAAAATTATCTAATAAATAAAGCCAATATCATTGACATTAACATTATTTTAATATGTTTTTTTTTCATTTTGAATATGTATTGCATTTTACAACTCGAATTAAAAATATTCTCTGAACCTCATTTATCAATACTCTTCACGCAATTGCAGGAAAAACTGTCACAGATTGTGTGAGAAATACGGAAACAAGGAAAATCTGCAATACTGAGGACAATGGAACGAACGAAGAGAAGATTTTGGTGAGACCATGTAAATTGTATGAACACTCACAGAATCGCATACACTTCTGCAAGTGGGATACCCGTAGACCAACGTCTACCTAGCAGGCCACCCAAAAGATTGTGAGATAGCTGGCCTT
Organism: Lepidostoma basale; assembly: GCA_022606425.2. Taxonomy (NCBI): domain Eukaryota; kingdom Metazoa; phylum Arthropoda; class Insecta; order Trichoptera; family Lepidostomatidae; genus Lepidostoma; species Lepidostoma basale. The sequence continues at coordinate 86,777 of JAHDVF020000128.1, forward strand.
CCGCATCGTAAGATGAAGCTATGGGAATGATCTAAATATTATATATTTTTTATTACTGGTACCATCCGATCCTGTCCACGCCAACTGGAGAGACGCAGTACTATGCACATATAAATATCGTATTAACAGGAACAAAACGGCCGAACAATCAAAGCTCCGAGTTTCTCTGGCGATTAGTTCTCTGTAGGCTCACGAATTATGTGTTTTAATGCACCGCCATCTTGCTTTATCCAACTACGTGCAGCAAACAAGTGTCTGATTGATAAGGCTTGCGATTATTTGCGCGAATCTCACGATTATCCCAGAATTAATTGATAGGAACAAATGAATTATTGTTGCCATTAAGTGGCACAACAGCTATGCTATGTATATACGAGTATAAATAAAAACTACATTCCTGAATGTCTTCACAAATGGTTTTGTTGCGTATTCGATTACATATAATCATTTGTATGTAAGTGAAGCTAACGAAAGTTTACGGTGTACGTTGATGTCATCACTGGCAATATAAATATATCGACGCGAATATGACAGTACATAATAGAAAAAAGGCGCAGGATCGAAGAGCTTGTGATAAAATCATCAAGGAGGCTAAAACTCTGAGATAGTTGTATGATCATAGGAATTATGTTAAGTGTAATAGAGTTCTAGTGCCATTATAAAGAGGAAGTGATGAGAAAAGAACAATGATAAATTCTGTAGAAACTCAGGAATGAATGTAAGACAGATATAAGCTACAAGGAAATCCACACTTCGCTCGGCGAACCACTCGGCAATTGGAAGATTAGTTGAGCCAAAGCGTTGCCCTAGTACACATTTCGGGAATCCAGCGTTTCCGGTAGCCGGTCCATCAGCTTGGAACAATCTTCCTTCACACCTCAGATGCATAAATGATCCGACAGACTTTAGATCTAAGCTGAAAACCGATCTTTTTCATATTTTATACCCAATTTAAAACCTGAATATTTTGTTCTATTATACTTTCTAATCGATCGCGAATATCAATCAGATGCAGCCTTCATAATTATGTAGATTTAAAACACGCCTTAATGCGCCCTTGAGGTGATTACATCATAAAAACGGCGATTTAAAAGTTAGCATATTATTATTAAGCACATAAATTGCCCCTTTTGCGATCTATTTTTACAAAAAGAGCGTTGTTTTTTGATATTTTATTAAACTACTAATAAAATAATAATTTACAATCACAAAATTATCGTATTTCTCGGACCACAAGACGCACTTTTTCTCTGAAAATTCAACCAAAAATTGGGGTTCGTCTTATGGTCCGATGCGTCTTATCGTCCGCAAAATACGGTAGGTGCTGTCTTGTACAACTAATAGTGTTTCCTTTGAAATACAAAATAATTATCAAAATGGAGGACATAAAAAACGGCAACACACACGAATACAAATAAATATAACGAATAGTAATAAAACAAATGTAAAAAATGAAATAAAACAAAAGTTTTACACCGCACCCAGTACAAAGAAAAATATACGTTTATTTCTATTTTTCTTTTTTATACACTTTGTATATACAACACTTATATTAAAAAATAAAATTATATGGACACGTTTCGAACAAACAGTCCTTCTTCAGTAAAGATAAAAATATTATAAAATTGTTGTTGTTTACATTATCTGACAGATCATGTAAAGTGTTGTATATACAAAGTGTATAAAAAAGAAAAATAGATATAAACCATCATAATAATACAAAATATGGCGTATAGGTATAGAAAAAATGAATAAACGTTTCTATGATAGAATAATGTAATTTAGAAGTAAACGAGCATTTAACGCCTAACAGAAAATCCTATAGAGACTGAAATTACTTTGTTCAAATATTCGTTTCAAACCAGTTTGAAAGCAAGCTATAGTGGAGTGTTAGATCTAGAATTTCAAAATGCTTAATAAATGGATTGGATTATATTTGCCTATAACGTACGTAGTTACGTACGCCTGGCCCGTGCAGACAATAGGTGGGCCCATTGAAATCCTTTGCCTATCCGCCAGATTGCATAGTGAAACACTGTCGCCGCATCGCTAAAGGCCTGCCCAAAATAAACTGAACCTAGCGGTCTAGGGATAATTTCATTGTGAGGGACGGCCGGGGGCTCGTCCGCGGAGCTTTTGTGGCCAAATTGGACTATCGAGTAGAGGGGCGTTGGGCGGGCGCTCCGGCAGAAATCTGCGCGCCACTGATACCAGACACCCGCACACCAAGTGCTCCCACTAAAATACACATTCATCTTATTCCGGACGATAGCACACGCTATGCATATATTTGATTTAATTTTGATATACACACATAGCATACAACTTTCGCAAAGATTTCGTTTTAACACTGTGCAACGTATACGTGCACATATTTTCCAAGTTTTTTTACTTTACTAACTTCTCATAACGCCGTCTTCCAGGAGGGGTATCCAGAAAGAATGGACTGCCACACTGTTCTGTCCTGACATACTTCTTTCGCTTCCTCTTTATTCATACATCGTATCATGCACACAGGTCGATTTCTCGGACCTTCGGTGTTGCAGTCATAGCTTTTGCCATTCTGCTACGAAGGTCGCCTATATAACTAAGCATCAAGAGTATTTGTCTCCTGAACGTACCTTCACTAATATGAAAGACGTCGATCTCCGAGGAGACCGCGTTCAGCAGACCAATTGCTCTTCCCACTGGTGTCACCAGAGGCAGATTGGTTCTGGTGGCCGGTTGGTAAAACAATCTGTGCTGTCGCTGTCGGAGAAATCTACCAGGAACAAAAAGACCAACATCCTCTAGCACGGCCGAGTTTTCGAAATATCCCCTGATTAATTTAAAGAAATGGGTAATGAGATGCCCATCTCTTCGATTGATCAAATATTATATTCTTCGACATCAGCATGAGGTTTTTTAATGAAAGGCGCGATAGCATCGAGTTGGAGCAATTTCCTCGCTACAAGTTATGACGCGAGTAGGACGAAAATACAAGTTTAGAGATTGTTAGCGCAAATGGCTATAAAGCACACAGTCCATTGCACGCGGGCGGCGGCGGGGAGGCTATCGGCGTGTACACCGGCGAAGCTTAGTATTGCTATAATAATGGAGTACCGATTTCGACAAATTGCATTGAAAATGGTGTTTACTTTCCATTACGGGCAGAAGTGTCGACAGCGATATGCGGGAACCCTTTCGCGGTGTGAGTGGGCGGGGAAACCTTTGTGCTCAACGGCGGAAAACTCGTGCGTAGGATCGCTCTACACGTTTTCTCTGCAATTCTGCTGTGGGCCTCTGCCATAGATTATCTACGTGAAGATGACTAACATCATTTCCACTGAATAATGATATGAGATAGTGCCGCCAATCAAATTGAGGCGTATAGAAACAAAAACGTCAATGTCAGTATCATCAAATTGTTGGTGAACAATGAAAAATGTTTTAATTTAAACCTGTTTAAGGTTATACGATGCAACAATTTTTAAATATTAAATTAGTTTAAAAAAAGTCGGGTGGTGGTCTAGGGGATAGAATGCTTGGCTCCTGATCCAGGGGACTTGGGTTCAAGCCTGGACACGACCAGATTCCTTCTTCATAATAATGAGCTATTTTCTGCTCACATTGAAGATTGTAATAAAAATAATAAAAAAAAACATAGCGTGCAGCTATAATTTGAGTAAATTTTATTTATACCCGTGGTTTCTTTTCCAAGATATCTGCTATTTTATAATTGACATTGCCGTAATATTCTGTTTCCAATATGCATCTTCGTCTCTATTGAGATACAATTAATTCTACAATTAAAAGTGTTTTAATTTTTTTTTTTATAATGCCACACATCAAATAAAGTGCTTCATACGAAAGTAATTGTTATTAATTTTCATGTCGGCGAGCAAAAAAACAATAAAAAGGACCTGAAAAGCATGCTAAGGTGATGAATAATTAAGATATTTAACTGTTGAGTTTTATGAAATGATATAAGTTATAAGAAAATGAATTAACGAGGGCTAACTTTACGGTGGTTAGAGGGAATCATTATATCCACGACAAAAGGAAAAGAAACATTATTCACAAAGTTGTACCATTTCCTGGACGAGCCGAGGGGAGTGGGGCGGACCGGGAAGTAAGAATAGTTATCCGGGGGACTCGTGAAGGCCAGCGCTTCTGAGAATCTCTCTAAACTAAATTAGGGACGGTAGGGAACTCTTCAGATTTTAACGAGAATGATAAGCACACAGATGCTGGGCTCCTTGGGCCCTTGTTAGCCTTTATCTTCAAAGACTAATAAGATGCAATTATATATACAATTACTCGTATATAGGCGACACGATTATACATATATAATTATATAGGCAGTGCACAATGGTGTTCTTGAACCTACCATTAATATTATTATTATTATTTTGTTGAATCCCTCTTTATTTCATTACTGCGCGAGCCAAATCGATGTAAAGGATATAGTTATATTAATTATAACATTTTATTATGCATGGAAGTGAATAGAACTGGCAAAAGAAGGATGAAAGTAGAATAAATACGGTAGAAATGAGATCTCTTAGACAAATATACGTAAATCTTTATTAAATCAAATCAAATCAAATCAGTATATTTCATCAACAGACATTACAAAATTAAATTCGGGTGGTGGTCTAGGGGATAGAACGCTTGGCTCCTGATCCAGGGGACATGGGTTCAAGCCTGGATACGACCAGATTCCTTCTTCATAATAATGAGCTATTTTCTGCTCACATTGAAGATTGTAAAATAAATTCTAATATCATTGATGTAAATCCTTGATATTAGTCTTTTTTAAAAAAAAAAAAAAATTTAAAGGCATCTATTGAAAACAGGTAAAATAATATAGTGTGTATAGTATATTACCAGAAACGCATGAGAGATGGTTGAACATTAGGAAGACAGGATACTCTCCAGAATTAAGAGTATTTGCCTTCTGAACGTACTTTCACTGATATGAAAGACGTCGATCTTCGAGGAGACCGCGTTCAGCAGATTGATTGCTCTTCCCACCAGTGTCACCAGAGCCAGGTTGGTTCTGGCGGCGGGTAGGTAAAACAATCTATGCTGGCGCTGTCGGAGATATCTGTCGGGAACAAAAAACCTACACCTTCCAGCACGTTTATATGATAGAGTTTCAAATGCAAATATGAATGCGGTGAAAATGAAAGTGTTATGACCGAAATAATGAAAGAGTCATTAAGATGGCATGGACACATGGAAATAATGAACGAAGAAAGTATATGTGAACGATGTGAACGGAGCTAGAAATAGAGAAAGTCCGACGAAAACGTGGCCCGATCAAATCAATCAAATATCAAATGTCGGTCATCCGAGGAGTCGGAGTCAAACCAATCCGTTGGATTGAAACTATGCGATTTACGACTGTTTAACTTTACGAATGCAATCCGCGAATTCGCTACACAAAACCTGCCAACAAGATTAATAAAATAATGCAATAATACGAGGGTTGCCTTATAAGTTTTTACAAAAAGTGAAATAGAACCAAACAAGTTGGAAACAAAGTGTTTTATTGCTTTTCGAAATATGCATACGTTCAAATCAATTCTGGAAACATTTTCTCCACTCTGAAGCTGATATTGTATTATAGAAACAAGGTTATGAAAGTCTTCAACAGCTTCTAGAGGTGATGAAAATCGCTGTCCACCTATATTTTGTTTGACAGTGGGGACAAGAAAAAGTCATTAGGCGATAAATCAGGTGAATACGGCAATGAAACATTAATTAGATGTTTTTTCCTTAATATATTCAGTTGTTTGACGTGTTTTATGGAAGCTGGCATTGTCGTGATGAATTCTGGAAACATTTTCTTCACTCTGAAGCTGACATTGTAGAAACATGGTTTTGAAAGTCTTCAACAGCTTCCTGAGGTGATGAAAATCGCTGTCCACGCATCTTTTGTTTGACAGTGGGGAACAAGAAAAAGTCATTAGGCGATAAATCAGGTGAATACGGGCAATGATACATTAATTCTTAATGATACGACGTTTTTTGTTGTTCTTCCTTAGTTCATGGAAGACCGTTGGCAAACAAATTGTTGTATACCATTCAGCATTAACAGTTTGTACAATACCGCGAGAGATATTGTAAAACTTTTCAGACACGAGCTAGAATGCTGTCGTTGCAATTCCAAAAGTTCGATATTAAAAATATCAGCTGGCTTAGCGAGAGGTACACGAATTAAAAGGCGTGTTTATCGGCCGTTATATTATTCCGGGCACCTACTTATGTAGGCATAAAAATGTAAATGATCCCAATGGCCGAATGGCCTGCGCGGCGTAGGTGTCGGCCTCGGTAGTCGGTGCATGCAATAGCCGCGGGAATGTTTTAAACAAAAACAATAGAGTAAAGATTTTATCTGCAAGTGTGCGCATAAAGTTATCGGCGCTCTCGGCCCGGATAAGCGACAGCCTCACCTCTCATCTGCTCCGCGTAGTGAGGTCATTTTCATATAAAATGAATACTAATGAAGGAGAGAACAAAGAACGTGTTGTTGCCGCCATTTTGAACACCGCTATGGGCTGACAGCATTTTGAATAACAACAAATTCAGTTTAAATTATGTGCTCTAAATATGGAAGCGAACTGGTGATTTAACTTTAATTTCTATAATTAATACGAATGAACCAAACAAGTTTTGAGGACTTCCGTAATGAAGACACTGAGGACGATAGCAGGCAAGACACTGAAGGATAATATGGAAGCGAACTGGTGATTTAACTTTAATTTATATAATTAATACGAATGGACCAAACAAGTTTTGAGGACTTCCGAAATGAAGACACTGAGGACGATAGCAGGCAAGACAGTGAAGGATCGCGTGAGGGACACCAGAATAAGAGAGATATGTGAGGTTGAGGATATAATAAGATTGAGCAGACAGCGAAAAAGGGACTGGTACGGTCATGTTCAAAGAATGGACACCACCAGACTCCCTTATATTGCATTGCACAATTACATGGGACTCGTCCTCGTGGAAGACCTCCGAAAATATGGAAGGACAGATGGGAATCTACCTCATAGGAGGAGTAACACTCTGGAGAACAGACGACATAGGTCTACAATAAGGAAGAAGAAAAATAAGAAGAATACGAATGGAAACGTCAGTTTTCTAGAAGTTTTATTGTATTTTATGGGAATAATAATTAGGCTAATTTGTAAGTTGTTGCTTTCGTGAATAGCTCACCTCGATGGCGCTTTGACAGTGTTTTTATTCACGAGAGCTGCATGTGACACCAGCAATCAGATAACCGTTGTTTACATTTTATGCGATATTTTGAAAATATGGGTTTTTAGGTGAGATTTAAAATCTGCCGGATTGTCAGTGCATCTGAGACGTGCAGGAAGCATATTCCAGGCGGACGGACCTGCCACCGCGAAAGCCCGATCTCCAAAATTTGTCCGGGGGTTGCGCTTTGGCTCAACTAATCTGCCTATTGCCGAGGCGTTTGCTGATCGAAGCGTAGATTGCTGCAAGTTAGGGCTATCAGCAGTACAAAGTTCAGGATATATAGCCTGGTGCCATTCCGTGAAGCGAATTAAAAACCGTCCAGCATAGTTTATACTGGATTCTTTCAGGACACTTGAGCCAGTAAAGATCTTTTAGATGTTGTGAAATATGGGAGTTTTTTGGAACACTTTTTGTAAGTCGTGCTGCCGCATTGAAAACAGATTGAAGTTTATTTGTTTGTTTCTTGGGTATGTTGGCGTAAATGCCATTGCAATAGTCGAGTCGAGAGACATTGTATCACCCTTCTAAGGCATTACCAAATGACATTTGATAATGCCTTAAAACGGCGAAACATGTCGTTCGCATCAAATATAATAAAATTTCTAGTTCATTCGTATTAATTATTTAATATGGAGTTTTACATCATTGTTAAGAAACAATAAATATCTAATTATTATTGTCATTTTTTTAAATTAATTTTTATTTTATATTTTTATTTGTTTTTTGTACACAACAGGTCGTTTGACCCCAATTACTGAATACGATTTGTTGTTAGCTATTGTATTGATTCTCATGACATGTGATAGGTAGCGAATCTGTCGCCATTTTATTGTCACGTGAATTCTACACCAGTCTAAAGGCTGTGTGAAAATCACACTGCTGTTGTGGGGAATCGAACCTTGGACCTTCGGTATGACATTCAGAACTCTTACCACTTTGCCACGAAGGTCGTCAATCTCGGTCGTCTTCTACGATTAAAAAAATAAGCTATTTGAGACAGGAATGTATAGGTAAAAAGAGTATCTTCTTACGACTTTCAACAAAGTGTTTTTAATGCTTTTTACTTTGAAAGAATGTGCACTTTCATCGTGATCTATATTGGTGAAAATTTAGCGTAGATGATACCATTTTGGAGCGTGAAAAACCTTACCGAAAATGAAGGAAAAAGAATGACGCTCGAAAGCTAAACTCAATAATCATTAAAAAATGGAAAAAAGTGTGAATCGAATCGGTCAGCATGTTTTTTCAGTCGGCCAATTTCAATACGCTGTATCTTCATTATTCCGGGCGTTGAGCGCTTGGTGGCCAGTTCTCTGCTTTGATTAAGGAAAAGGGAAAAATAAGACTGCAGATCGCTAACTAAATACGTGGACATACAAAAACATTTTTTTATATACAAGTATTATATATATTGTTACTTGAACAATACGCAAATATTCCATAAAAATAAAATTTTAGGAAAATGTCTTTTGATAATGCCGTAGATTGAAAAAAACGTACATTTTATGTTCTATTTCATACTATTTAATCTGATTTGATAAAGTACTAATATTTTTAATATTATCGACGGTTGGAAAGAAAAATACAAACATAAATTAAATTTTATAACTGTTAATGCAAAAAACTTTGTTTAATATCACAATTGTATTTATTTTACGACAGCTGTTTCATCAACCAATGTTGACATCATCAGGTGTTACAAAAATATATTATAAAATTTGATATATTTTTGTAACACCTGATGATGTCAACATTGGTTGATGAAACAGCTGTCGTAAAATAAATACAATTGTGATATTAAACAAAGTTTTTGCATTAACAGTTATAAAATGTTAAAGTATCATAGTGTTTCGGCCAAAACAATGGACTATTTAATATATTCAATTAATAAAAAAACATTATTTAGTGAGACTATATTAATATATTTTTTATTTATTTGCTTTCTTTACTTTTTGATCATTGCAGTAGAAATGAGATCTCTAAGACGAATGTTTGATAAATCTGTATATGAATCTAGCGAGGTGTGTCAGGAAAAAGTAGTGTGGCTCTCATATGGTTCATTCTCTCTGCCTACATCTGCGTGATGGCTTGTTGTTGTATTAATTTTTATTTATTTTATACATATACAACAGGTCGTTTGAACCCAATTACTGTATACAATTGATTTTTTAGCTATTATATTGAATCTCATGACATGTGATAGGTAGCCAATCTATTGCCATTTTATTGTCACGTGAATTCTACACCAAACCAAAGACAGTGTGACAATCACACTGCCATCGCCTTCGGTATGGAAGTCAGAGCTCTTACCACTATGCCTCGAAGGTCACCAATTGAAAGAACCGGGCCTAAGTAGCGACAGTTGCGGTTTCGAGTCCCGTGACGGAGAAATTGTTCTAATTGATTTGATTAAAGATGTTACATTTCAACAGCTACAAGAAAATGAAATCGCACATGAAAACAGTGTTAGGTAACGAAGTGAATAGATTTAATTAAGCACGCTTGCGCAGTTTAATGGTTTAGCTATCATCCGGTCCGCTCGCCGTGTACCGTGCAATGTTCGGTGTTTGATCGGTGCATGTATTGCAAGTGTGTCTCCATTCATTATTTGCGATGCGACATACACAAAAGACCGCGTCATCACGTTATATATCATGTCTCGCTGTATGACGAGAAGACGGCCCGGATGGGGACGGCGGTACCTTTGATTTTAGCCGGGGATAAACAGAAACGTTTGAGGCGCAGCGAAGCGCTGGGATGCAAGCGCAGTATACGCCATTTTGTTTATATTTTAAAAAATAATCTTAAATCTATGCGTTTTTTTAAAATATTTTTTTTATGTACACAACAGGTCGTTTCGACCCAATTACTGTATACATTTTTTATATTTTAGCTATTATATTGATTCTGTGACATGGGATAGGTAGCCAATCTATCGCCATTTTATTGTCACGTGAATTCTACACCAGACCAAAGACAATGTGACAATCACACTGCCATCGCCGGGAATCGAACCCAGGACCTTCGGCATGGAAGTCAGAGCTCGTAACCACTCTGCCACGAAGGTCGTCATTTATTTAATTTATTTCACATAATAATAATTTCCTCTTATCCCTCTTCCTCTTCCCGTCCTATAATGGCATATGGAATAGAAACGAGAGCTGACACCATCAGAACAAAAAGTCTTCTAAGAACCACAGAAATGAAGACTCTCCGATCCGTTGCGGGAACGACACTCCGAGACAGAATAATAAATTTTGTAATAAGAAAGATCTGCAATGTAGAAGATGTCGTGCGATGGGGAAGACCGAGAAGACGCTACTGGAGAGATCATGTGGAAAGAGCATGTTCTGAAAGAATGATAAATATAGCCGCAAATAAATAAATAGTACTAACAGGAAATCGACCTGCAGGAAGACCACCGAAAGAGACAGTTGGACATCTGCATCCCAGGAACAGGCTCCGAGAAATAACAGGACACAGTCCTAAATAAATCAGAAGAAGAATAATAATAATAATTTCACGACGGCCTTCGTGGCAGAGTGGTTACAGTTACTGTTGTCACACAGATGGTCTCGGATTCGATTCCCGGTGATGACAGTGTGAAATAAAAATAACGCAGTCTTCGGTCCGGTAGCATTCACGTGGCAATAAAAATGACGATAGACTAGCTACCTATCACATGTCATGAAAAATAGCTAAAATTGTGTACATTGTATAAAATTGGGTTCAAATAACCTGTTGTATATAAAAATGTGGAAATAAACGGGAAACTACCACATTAAAAAGCCCGAGTGGCATTCAAAGAACCAACACAGTTTTAATTTATTTTCAATTAAAAAAAAACCTAAAGGCTTTAATACTGTGGAATTCCATAACGACGATTTTTATGAATTCAAACACTGTTTTTTCACTTTTGAGTTTATTTTCTCGACACATTTCGAAGCCTTTACACTTTCATCATCGGGGGAACGATATAAACTGTTTATAGCGTTCCCCTGATGGTGAAGGTGCCAAGCCTTCGAAACATGTCGAGAAAATTAAACTCAAAATTAGAAAAACAGTGTTATGATTCATAAAAAAATCGTTTAACAATTTTTTTATCAGAATTTGCTGCTAACCAATCCCAACCAAACATTTTTTTTGCAATTCTTGTGTCCCTCGTGCGAAACATGTCACTCACATAAAATTTCTAGAAAATAGATGCTTTCATTCGTATTCATTTTTATAATAATAAACTAACTAACTAACTAACTAACCATCACGCCGTCTCCCCGAAAGGATAGGCAGAAAGAATGGACTGACACACTTTTACTGATGCGGCACTCCATCCTTCTCTTTTCGCCCCGCGGGAGACGCGGTGTGATGGGTTGCGAACCTCATCGCCACCAATAGGCATCTACCGCGCACACTTCGATCGTCCAACACCCACAAAATAAATCTAAAACAAATAATATAAAATATAATGATATGAAATAGAATATCAAAATAAAAATAATTTAACACAAAATGTTCTTTTTAGATGGTGCACATATTGTCTATTTAATTTATGTTCCACGTATCCACCGTTTTTATAATTTAGCTCATAATGTAATAACGATCCGGACTTTTGTGTATAATAATAATAATTAGGCTAATTTGTATTTTAGTCATGAGAGCTGCATCTGACACCAGAAATCATATACCATATACGTATGCTTTTACATTTTATGTGATATTTTGAAAAGGTGGGTTTTTGGGTGAGATTTAAAATCTGTCGGATTATCAATGCATCTGAGGCGTGCAGGAAGTATATTCCAGGCGGACGGACCTGCCACTGAGAAAGCCCGATCTCCGAAATTTGTCCGGGGGTTGCGCTTTGGCTCAACTAATCTGCCTATTACTGAGAAGTTTGCTGATCGAAGCGTGGATTGCCGCAAGTTAGGGCTATCAGCAATACAAAGTTCGAATATATAGGCCATAAAGTTCATTTTACGCCAACCTTTACAATGGTTATGAGTTAAGATATACAAGGAGTTAAGACATTTAAAACAAAAATGGTCGATTAAGTTAATTTTGGTTATCGTTTTCAGCAAATCAAATTAGATTGTTATTTGAGTTATGTGTCGGTCAGATTCCCAGCGCTTCCCGTCTCGGGCCGGCCGGGCGCGGGGCGCGGGGAGCGCCCCGCCCTCCTCTCCCGCAAACAGGGACCGTGTGTGCCGGCCATTAGTGCCTCGCAGGCCCTAATATGTTTGGAAACAAACACTTTCATTTGCATCTACTTACATTTAAATATCTACCCAGGATCGCTATTTGCTCAGCGGTGAAATCTAAAGAGGTGGAGCCGTGTAACGGTTCCGTTCGGACGCTCTTATTCTGGCTAGTAGTTTTCGGATAGCCGCTTGATGATACTAAATGATGTTGTTGGTTTTCACACATACTTTCCATACTCTAATTCTTTATCTAACCATTCGGTCTTTACCAAATCTTAAAAGGCCTGCATACACAGCTCATTCAATGCACTTTCTAGTTCAAATATTTCATGTTTCCATATCGGTACAATATGGACTTACTAAAATATACGTATGGAGCATCTTGATATACAGCTGAGAGATATGGTGCCTAACCAAAATATATACAAATACTACAGGACGTTTAGATTTGGTCCTGAGAGACCACAGCACGTACGACGAGGTTCTGAACTGAATCGAAGAAGAGAGGCAACTTGTCAAATCCATATCAGAGACGAGCCTGATGGGTCGGTCATATTATGAATTTCTTCTATACCCATCACTTTGTGTTGTGGATTCACATTAATTTGTATAACTTTTGAAAAAGTTTTTGCACTTTTCACAAACATTAAGTTTTAGACGACAAATACTCTTGACTATAAAGAGTATCTAGTCATCCTAATGTCGAATCATCTCTCACGCGTTCCTGGTATTATATTGTATATATTATATTTTACCCGTATTCAATAGATGCCTTAAACATTTATATTGTTTGTAATGTCTGTTGAGATATAATATAGATAGAATAAACTGATTTGATTTGTTAATACGGGTCACAGACGCCCTTCCACAGTGTAGAAATTTTAACCTAAAACATGTCTGTGAAAAGTGCAAATTAAATTTATTCAAATTACAGTGGTAATACAAAGAGTATTTTTAAATGAAAAACATTCATGAAAAATATAATAGAGAATCTACAACAATACAATGAACAAAGCCTAATATTTTCATCCCATTTTCAAGTTTAATGAAATGATAATTTCCCAACTCGTGATGTAAGTGCTGCATGCAGTTACATTGTTATTGTGTGCATCGGTTGGTGGTTGTTTTGTTAGGACAAGAACAATCGCCTTACAGCTGTATTGTTTCATACGTCCTAACGCATTCAATGCAAATCAGATCTAAGCTCGGCACATTCGGGACTCGGAGCCAGATCCGGGAATGATGTATTGTTTATTTACTTCGGGAAGAATATTTGCAATAGTGTGAGTAACACTTCCTAAATTACGAGTAGTTATAAAAATACACTTAGGATATTGAAAATAACTTTGTTTAATCCACTAATTATTAAAAAAATATTAAAAAACACGACATGTTTCGGAGGATACCACCATCTTCAGGTGTAAAAATATAATAAAACTAAACGAAGAAAGACTAATACTCGAATAAAAAACGCATTTAACATTGTATACAATAATTTAAAAATTAACCTGGGCAATAACAAATATGTTATAAGTACTAATATTTTTTTTATCAGTAAGAACTAATAAATAATAATACATGATGACAATATACAAAATATAAATAATTGTAATTTAGAAAAGTTATAATTTATATAGAAATTAATAAATGATTGATTTGCATTTAATTGGGATTGGGAGCTTGGAGATTAAATGTAGACGAAGTATTTAAGGAGAAAGGAGTAAAATGAGGAATCTGATTATTAATAATGTTTTCACCCAATTTCACCGACTTGTAGATTTCAAAAATTTCAAGTTTGTTAAATTTATTTATATTGTTAACTGTGTGTAGAAATATTGTCATTTTTTCACACGTTAAATTCAATACAATGATTAATGTTAAGGTTAATTGGTAAGTTAATGCTTCAGCGTTCAATACGTTAGTTATAAAAAAGCTATTTGATTCGTTCCTGGGTAAAATACTCAGCGGTTTGGAAATTTACTTCTTCTTCTTCTTCACGTGTCCTGCCGGGTCCTCCGACGTTGACGACCATTTGGGAGAAAGCTTCCCTGTCCTGGGCGGCGCAAAACAGCTCCCCCACAGTTCTGACGCCGGTTCATTCTCGGATGTTTCAAAGCCAGGAGAGCTGTCTTCTGCCAACGCCTCTGCGGCCTTCGATCTTCCCCTTGATGACGAGCTGGAGTACGGTGTATTTGTTGCCTCTCATTACATGGCCAAAATATGATAATTTACGGAGCTTAACAGTGGTGAATAGTTCTCTATTTGCATTGGCTCTACGTAATACATCAGTGTTTGTTATCATATCGGTCCAAGATATTCTTAGCATTCTACGGTGGATCCACATTTCAAACGCTTCAAGACGGTTTATTAGAAAATTAATATTATGTCGAAATTAGGAAAATGAATTAATTTAAACGGTGGAAGGATATGTTTGTATTTGTAGTTTTATTTCAGAATAACAGTAGTTACACAAAATTACTACAAAAATAGGAACTTCTAGATACCATTAGCCGGAACATTAGAAATTTGAAATAATTAAATAAAAATAACGAATTCGTTTCAACAACGGTAGAATAAAAAATATTACTGATATATTGTTTTGATTTTTCTATTGATAAAATTAAAGTTCTCCCGTTCAATTTTAGTTCTCCCCGAAATGAACGGACTCTATTAGACTCTACTAAATCCGAGGAGGAAGTTGCAATAAAAATGAATTGTTAATACGAATGAAAACGTCAGTTTTCTAGAAGTTTTATTATATTTTACGGGAATGACACGTTTCGCCCTTCTAAGGCATTATCAAATGTAGAAGAAGGGCGAAACATGTCATTCCCATAAAATATAACAAAACTTCTAGAAAACTGACGTTTTCATTCGTATTTATTATTTAACCGTCGCGTTGCCATGTGGTCAATTGAGTTTCCACTGCCAATTTAAAGTTGATTTTCTTAAAACCCATGGACCCTAATATTATAAAAAAAATTGTAATCCTCCATTGAAGTGTTCTCAATATTTCGTAATAAAAAAAAAGCAAAAAATTACTTCCTTCATCCCAAAAAAAAAATATTTTCTAAGACTGCCCTCACCTTCATTCGTGTTAAGGTAGAATTTGTTTTGCTAATATTTACAACTTTATCAAAAGTGACAAATACTTACTCGCTGTTTTGAACGTATTATAAATTATATCTTTGACCTTTTCAATAGGTACGTAATAATACCGACTGGATGAAAACGCAGCACGTAACTTAATAATATCAGAACTGTGAAAATATTAACACTTTACCAAAAGGGACAAATATTAATACGTACTCGTTGTCTTGAACGTACTATACATTTTGCCTAGGTGCCTTTATCCTCGCCCCGCCGGCCGCGACGCGCAGACAAGTTAATACCTGATGTTTAGTCGCTCGTATGCTGTGACGCATTCCATATCAGAAATCGCATGGTTCCAGAAAAAAATTAATAATGATATGTTTTTCAAATAATCCATGTATGTTATAGATATCGATCTATTCCTAATTAAATTCCCTACAAGATGACATAAATTAAATTTTGATTCATCTAGTCATATGCTTGATATTTAGATAAAGTTAGCGGTAAACTGAACTTACCACATGGGAGCAAGCGTTTTGTTTTGAACACGGTACGTTAAGGGTTAATAAGGAGTTTTACATCATTGTTCAAGAAACAATAAATAAAAGGAATTGTGCTAAGCAAACCATCCTTTTAGAACCCCTGTGAAATTTTTTTGAAAAGAAATTAATTCAAAAAGTAATTAGGTATTATATCGAGAGGAATTCCACGAAAAGAACATTGTTAAAAACTTGTAAAATTATTCATAGAACAAACAACAAGAAAATACAATAGAGACAACGCAATAAAATTGTAATAAAGTGGAATCATCGAAAAACTCCCTTTCTGTTGTTCCAGACAGGTTAACGCTGTAAGGGGCAGGAGAAATGACTCATTAAGGGGGTTATACCCTTTATCCCCCGGCATGGCCCGGCAAGGGCGAGAGGGCGCGGGGCCACCCGCCTGGGGGGAGGGGAGGGGGAGACTAAAGCGGGTGTAATTGGGTCGGATAATGAATAAATGAGTGGGTAAATTCAGGCGACTCAAGTGGGGGCAATGAAAACATTTCGAATATAATGAGTATATTATATTTTGGGTTTTTTCTTTTAGTTGTAAATTCGGACTCTTTAATTTTGTACTCCCCGCCTGGTAGAGTTCGCCTAACATAATTTGAAATTAAATCACCATTTTTAATGGGGACCCGGAAGCACAATTTCTGATATGCGGTGCCTTAACAATGGATTGTTTATTCTTACTAATTAATCAAAATAACGAAACTCCTGAGGTAAGTGGTTTACGAAGAGCGATCGTGTAATTGCTATTCAATTAAAATAAAACATGGGCTTTACGTTTGAAAAACTGATTTGATCTTATCAACAATCAAAGTCGATGAATTATGCATTAAAATACATATTCCCAACATATTTTAGATGCAATATTAAGGAACTAAACGCCATCCACCTTGGGCTTGCAATCAAAATAATTGGTAGTTAAATAATTCAATTAAAATATAACGCGTGTGCGCGAAGGACAACAGGGCACAAAAAACATACGTGTTAAATAACATTGAACCGGCAAATAAAGGATGGAAGTAGCAGCAGTTGAAATGCGATATTTTAGGCGGATCTACGTGATAAAACTGTTAATGATAGTGTCAAATGCAAATCTTCTACTTCTTCCGATGGCGCTACAGCCCATATCGAGCCTTGGCCTCTGTCAACTTTCACCTCCAGCAGTTCTTGTCCTCAGCAGTCGTCCTCCAGTTTGGCACCCGAAGAAGTTGTGCTGCATCCCTCTTTACTTCGTCCTCCCATCTCAGCCTTGGTCTTTCCACCCTTCTCCTTCCGCCCTGGTGTCTTCCTGGGGACCCGTGAGTTCGGCATCCTCTGTATATGTCCAGCCCATCTCAATTTGTGTTGCTTTATGTCTGTGGAGATGTTGGGGGCCTGGTACTTGTAATAAGGTTCATCATTGTGTCGAATACGCCATTGCTCTCCTTCTCTCACGGGTCCACAAATTCGTCGCAGCACCTTTCTTTCGAAGGTGTCCAACAGTTCCGCCATTTTTACCGTCAAGTCAAATGCAAATATAAGAACAAAATAATGAAAGGCACATTAAGATGGTTTGGACAAATGAAAATAATGAAAAACAAAGTGTATATAAACGAGGTAAACGGAACAATAAATTGAGAAAGACCAAGGAAAAAGTGACATGATCAAATCAATCAAATATTAAGTGTCGGCCACGTGAGGCGTCGTAGAAATTGACGCTCTTGCATAACATAAATGGTGAGGTATCCTAGAGAAGTGACGTTATCCACAGGGTGACGACTTTAAAATGGAAATGGGCAGGGCATGTCGCTAGAGCTGCAGGCGAAAGATGGACCAAAATACTGCTGAATTGGAGACCGAGAGACACGAGAAGAAGAGTAGGAAGACCACAAATGAGGTGGAGGGATGACCTGGAACGATACGCTGATACAATGAACGGTGCTATGGATGCAGATTGCGCAGGAGAGATCGACATGGAGGGACATGGAGGAGGCTTTCGTCCAAGAGTAGACGCGATAAGCTGAAGAAGAAGAAGATCCTAGAGAAGTATGTCAAGAAAGACGGTGTGACGGTATATTATTTCTGCTTATCCCTTCGGGGAAACGGCGTGTTGGTTAATTAGTTATTAAACAATAACCTTCGGAAATGTTCTCTTAAAAAACGTCCGAATTTAAGTCGATACATTTAAAATACAGAGAAAAAATTATCCGAGAAATACTCCATTATTTTTTTCGAATCGTAAAAGTGACAAAAATAAAATAATTTAGAATTTCTTTTCCGGTATCAGAAATGAAGCTTGGTTATCGGACACTGAATACAATTCTTATTATGATTTAGCTTCGGGGGATGGAAATATAGCCACGATATTTTAGATGAAGTAATTCAAAGATAATACAGCCAACAAACCGCTGTAATCAATTTTTATATAAAGTATTTAGAAATATATTCCTAAATTTAGATAAATAAGACAAGGATACACATTACTTTATATATTTCTAAATTTAGATAAATAAGACAAGGATACTGTATCTTAAAAAAATGTGTGTAATTACCGCAAAGACGCATAAAATAAAATCATAATTTAAATAGGCAAAAACCCGAAAATTGACAAAAGAGTACGAGAATATTTTGAATATGAGATAGCCAGAGAGGAATACATTGATTCTCTCTGAAAGTAATTCGAAATGCACACGATGCGCATGCCCGAGAACGTTTCTGGATTATTTTGAATTTCGTTATGATTATTGTCATGTGATTAATACGAATCAAAACGTCAGTTTTCTAGAAGTTTCATTATATTTTATGGGAATGACATGTTTCGCCCTTCTAAGGCATTATCAAATGTGACATTTGATGATGCCTTAGAAGGGCGAAACATTTCATTCCCACAAAATATAAAAAAACTTCTAGAAAACTTCTGTTTAATATGGAGTTTAACATCTTTGTTCAAGAAACAATAAAAAAAATTGTCATTTGACATTTAAAAAACAAACCATGAATCATAACGTTCAATTTGGTTTACTTCCTTGAATATTTCACGGATTTCTACAAGTATACAATTATTCAGCTCAGATGTCGTATCAGGTTGCCTAAAAAATCTGGTCTGGAAAAACAAACACATGGGTATTGACAGGAAGGTCAGAATTTATAAGGCATGCGTACGACCTATCATGACGTATACACGATAGTTGGTACTGGAACTTCGTTTTATGCTGCCGAATTGAGCCAACCAATATTTTTACATTGATAGTATGATAGGCTTAGATTGCACCGTATAATGTACCATAATACATAGAAATAAAGTCTGCAATATTAGCGTTAATGGTGAAAATCTGGAGCAAGTCGATGAGTTCGTGTATTTGGGTATGTTTACAAAATATGGGCGAGTGGAGAGGAATATTGAAAGAAGGGTTGGGGCAGGCAACAAAGTGAATGGTGCACTTAAAGTTGGCATCGCAAACAAATACCTATCCAAAAAAACTAAAATGGCAGTGCACAATGGTGTTCTTGTATGGAAGACCCTTATGTATGGATACGAAACATGGAACTGGCAAAAGAAGGATGAAAGTAGAATTAATGCAGTAGAAATGAGATCTCTTAGACAAATGTGTAGATACTCTGTATGATAGAGTGTCGAATGAAAATAAAAGAAGTGAATGCGGTGCGAATGATGGTGTTATAAACAAAATAATGAAAGGATCATTAAAATGGTTTGGACACATGGAAGGAATGAATGAAGAAAAATTATATGTTAACGATGTAAATGGAACTAGAAATAGAGGAAGACCGAGGAGAACGTGCCACGATCAAACTAATCAATTATTGATTGTCGGCCACGTGAGAAGTCAGAGAAATCGACGCGCATGCCGGACACGATGTATGAATGTTGAGGAATCGAGAGGAATATGTCAGGAAAGAAAAGTATGGTAGTCCATTATTTCTGCCTACCTCTTAAGGGAGACTGCGTGATGGTTAGTTAGTTAGTTAGTTAGAAATGAATTATTCACTCGCAAAGCGCGCTTGACATTTCGAAGCCGAACCCGAATTTATAATTGGTTAAAATTATGCCTTTCTATATGGTACCTTTTTTAGAATCGCAGTAAGAAATAGCACAACCATCCCAAACTGTAAAGAAATATTGTCTTATTCTTGCCATTTAGAAACTATAATTTTCCTAAAATTTTGTCAAAATTAGGGGTGATTACGCCATTTGTTACTTCGATTCTAAAAAAGTATCTTAGGTCGCTTTGCGCCACCCTGTAGATTTATGACAAAGTAGAAGATTACGATTAATGAGGCAACACCAAGTTATGAACGTAAAACCGCAAGTATCTCAACCCGACGGAGGAAATTAAAAACAATCGGATCGATCTGGGCCACAGGTTCCCAATCTTTTTAAGTCTACAACCACTATTTTGAAAAAAATCAGTAATGTTACTCATAGTTTTCCAAATTGTTTGGGGTTCAAGACAATGATTCAAGTAGCACCAAATTGCTGTTCAGGGGAGCAGTCAACAAGGTGAATAGCCGTCATGATCGCCAACCTTCGCAGATGAGACGGAACTTAGACAAGAAAAAGAAGGTGATCAAAAACATTTGATAACTTTAGCAAGGCGAAACATGTCTTTACTAAAAAAATATTATAAATCTTCACTTGTATTAATTATTTAATACTGAGTTTTTATTCTTCTTCCTTGTTGTAGACCTATGTGGTATGTTCTCCAGAGTGTTGCTCCTACTGTGAGGTAGACTTCCAGCTGTCCTTCAATCTTTTAGGAGGTCTTGCACGAGGACGAGTCCAATTAGGCCGATTATGTAATGCAATATAGGGAAGTCTGGTGGTGTCTATTCTTGGAACGCAATATGAAGTCTTTAAACTTCCATATCTCCTAACTGTATATTTGCACTTGTTTCGGTTTTACACTCACGGTGCGATATGTCCAAACCATTTTAATGATCAATACAAACTAAATAGAGTAAAAAAAAATGTATATCTACAACGCCCACTATTGGGCGTCATAGACTGCGTTGAGAACCGCCGGTCTAGGCCGCAAGAACACAAATTCGTACAATTTTAATTTTTTGTTTGCCCAAAACAAACATTCCAGTTTGCCCCATTGTTCGGCCCCGGGAACAAAAGAGGCCGTTTTACGAGCGGATGAATTAATTCGAGTCTCCGGCGACTGAAATAAAGGCCGGTTGGTAATGTGAAGATCCTCAACTTTTTATTAGCATAATATGAATTATCGCGGAAGCGGATGCCTCTTTCCTCCTCTTTGTGGGGCTCGGGTCGGGCCATTCAGCACCAGCCTTGTTTGCGGAGCGGAGCTGGTTCCCACGGCGAGATGGATCCGACGGAACCGAATACCACCAGCACGCTCCGCCATGCACGAGTTACCAAGTCTAAGATTCTAATTGATCTAACTTCATTGCAGTGATTAGATTAATTATGCTGTTACTGGCCGGGGCGATAGCTCAATTGGTATTTCCATCGGCGATTATTCTTCTCAAATACAAATATATATTTATTTATTTTACAGTGCACAAATAAAGCTATTTACATCCAACAACAATAATTAACGAAACTTGAATAATGACAAAAATATTAATAAAAAAAAGGAATGTGTTATAGCAGTTTTAGCGTATTTTATGGAAAAAACATATTCCAAAACATGTTAATTTAATAAAAAAAAAACTTCTATAAAACGGACGTTTTCGTTAAAATTAATGATGTATTACGGAGTTTTATATAATTATTCAAGAAACAATAAATATACAGCAAGTGCAAATGTTACAAATCACCCACCAAATCACCAAAAATTTGTGTTCATAAAATTATAACACAAAATAAAGAAAAAATATTATTCATAAACTCAAATTAAGGCTCTGCTTAAAAATATAACGAATTTCTTATTGTTTCTTAAACAATAATCGGGTGGTGGTCTAGGGGATAGAACGCTTGGCTTCTGATCAAAGGGACTTGGGTTCGAGCCTGGACACGACCAGATTCCTTCTTCATAATAATGAGCTATTTTCTGCTCACATTGAAGATTGTAAAATAAATTCTAATATCATTGATTTAAATCTTTAGTGTTAGACTTAAAAAAAAAATGAAGCAATATAATAAAACTTCTCGAAAAATGTTATTTTATAGAAGTTTAATTTTAATATATTTTAAATATTAAAATTAAACTTCTAGAGAACCAAAAGCTTTGTTGTCCATATTTTCGAGCAAAATACGGAATCTTAGGTAATTGGTGTGATTTAAAACATTGTTAACACGTATTCTTCCACGTATTAAAAAAACTTAAAAAAATCAGACGTTTTCAATAGTTATTGATGGTTGAGGTATTAGTTTTGTAAAACTCCATATTAATTTAATAATAGTAAACAAGATTGTTTAGTGGTTTTACTTGGATTTAATTTATATTATTTAGCATTATATACCTTCTCCTCCACCCTTAAGATTTCTAAAATCAATATAAGGACATACTGTTTGGCGATTAGGTTCAGTTTGAGAATGCCCTCGCAAGGCGAAACAATTTGTCACAATTTATATAATTTATATAAATTAAATCCAAGTAAAATGACTAAACAATCGTGTTTACTATTATTAATGTTTTTAATAGTATTAATTATATAACGAATTACAATATAAAAATTTACATTCTGATTGAAAAAAAAACAATTCAATTTGTATTTTTTTTAAATAAGGGTAGTATACCTATCTGTGAATTTTTATTTGTAATTACTTTGTTTTGAAAAAA
Source organism: Lepidostoma basale (assembly GCA_022606425.2). Taxonomy (NCBI): domain Eukaryota; kingdom Metazoa; phylum Arthropoda; class Insecta; order Trichoptera; family Lepidostomatidae; genus Lepidostoma; species Lepidostoma basale. The sequence goes on from JAHDVF020000128.1 coordinate 109,616, forward strand.
GTCGCCCGATCCAGGCGACGAGTAAGCCGACGGGTAAAACTTGCATCGAATAATAAATAATTCATAAAATTTACGAGACCTACAATTAGATATATAATTAAACGAGAACAAGAGGTTTTGTAAACTAAGTTTACGGAAACGAAAAAAAGTATAAAGTTATTAGACGTAATTAAAAGTTAAGAGTTAATAATACGCCAACAGAGATGTTGTTACTCATAACAACAATGAAAATTTCAGACAATAAAGCTCATAATTAATTCAAAAACAACAGCACGAATGATTTTCGCTAGCAGCCAACATGAAACTCAGAGCACACACGGCGCCGTAACCTTCTTGAATTACATCCCCGTGAAAGAGTTGCTAATTGTTTATAGGATAATTATAAAATAAAGACCTTAAATTTACACGCTCCTGTGGGCGGTGATGGGAGCCTTCGCGGGGGGATGAAATTAGTACCGGCCTGACGACACACGGATGGAGGCGCTAGGTGCTTTGTTCGTTCCCCATTATACTTATTTCATGAATTTTGAGGAATCGTTATGATGAAATAAACAGTTTGCGAACGAATAAAAATAACAGAAGCTTGTTTGAAATCCCCAAGGCTGTGGACCGTGACGAAACGCGTCGTCTCTCGCGCATTCAAATACATTTTGTTCTTAAATATTTCCACGTTAAACACCTGAAATTAAAATACCCAACATTAAATATTAGGCATTTCAGAGTAATCTTCTTATGGTACGAGTAGAATAGTGAAACTCATAATATTGATTTTTTTTAATAAATAGGTAGTAATTTAAACAAAAATTTATAGTCCTTTTAATGAAAATATCATTTCATTAATTATTTTTTTGTAACAGTACACATTTCAACTTTGTACGTCTATGAATGTATTGATTGGTTAATCTTTATAAACAATGAGAAATTTAACCAGTAATTTTTATTTTAAATAATAAGGATAAGAACCCACACAAAGCGTATTTGTGAAGAGTATAATAACGTATGAAAATACAATATTTAAAAAATAATATTCATAAATGAATTCACTACAAAGTGATCAAATCAAATCAATTTATCTCAATAGTTTAAGATATCTATTACGGACAGGTAAAATAATCTACATAATACCAGGAAAGCATGAAAGATGGTTCGATATTAGAAAGACAGGATACTTTCTAAAGTCAAGAGTATTTATCTTCTGAACGTATTATAAATTCACTAATACGAAAGGCGTCGATTTCCGAGGAGACCGCGTTCAGTCGACAAATTACTTACTAACAATTTAATTAATAATTACTAACCAACCATTATTTTATTGCATTCAAAAAAATATGTAAAACTAATTTTTAATACTGAAGAAGCATTTGGCATGTGTGAAATATATTATTTTCTCAAGAAACAGTTTACATATAATATTTTTTTTTATGTAGTGAACATCTACGTAATTATTTTATAATAATCATATTTTATCTTTTAGTATTATTAATCAGCAAACTATTCATAAAAATATGTAAATAAACAACTATAAAATGCTTGAGATAACCGGAAACACAAAATCCAAGAGCGTCGCGACGCTATGTATAGTAATCATCTATCCTAATTTGAATATATATTGTTTCAATGTTTTACGCTTGGATTGGTTCGCGTAACCAATTCATCGAAATATTAAATACTGCAGTATCACATATATGATAATTGACAATCAATTGTCATTCCACCAATAAAGGAAGGTAAAATATAATAATTGTGTAGTATACAACAATTTACTGTTGTAATAACAGCGAAAGAAATAATTTATTGTTCCTTGAACAATAATGTAAAATTTCATATTAAGTAATTAATACGAATGAAAATGTTTCTAGAAGTTTCATAAAAGTTTATGAGAATGACATGATTCGCTTTTCTAAGGTATTATCAAAAGGCAAACGAAAACAGATGTTTTCATTCGTTTTAATGATGAAAAAAAAAGTCGATACAATAAAACTAATAATAAATTTTTTAAATATCGAATAGTAAAGTTGATAATTTTACTGGTATAATGTGTTTTGTTTTGGTTCTTTAGGTTTGATGTGTTTCGCCTAATTCGAAAATTGATTACTTGTAATGGCTTATGAAAGCGAAACAAGTCAAAACGTATTAATGAAAATGTAGCTCGTTGTAATTCAGGTAATACTTTCCTCAATTCCGAGGTTTACGTCTAAATTGTTTTCAACAATGTATTGGGCCACGTCAATTACCTTAACTAATATATTTTGCTCCTTTACCTCGTGTATAAAAAGAAAAAACGCGTTTGATTTTCGCTACATTAGATAAATAAATCTGTAAATAAATCAATATAAAACCAAAAAGTAATCGCGCTCTCTTCATACATTATTAAATAATAAGTGCATAGTTTAGAAAACCCAAAAAACCAGATGAAACACCAACAATCTGGTAAGGTACACATTCAGAAATATCTTCACCCCGGTTGTGTTCGCATCCCCGTTTGGTTGCGCCTTGTTCCCACTCAGCCTACAACACACCGAGGGATACTTGACGAAAATAATTATTAAGGGTCCAATTTAGTGGAGCAAAGGAACTCTTAGAGTGGCGTGGGTGGCGGAGGTGGGGGAGGGAGTGGAAGGGTAAGGGAGACACCCCCAGGTAAAACACGTAGTCAGTTCCAACAGCGATCATCGTAATCCGCTCAGGTAGTAATCATCACCGTTAATTGAATCCATTAATTTAATTATTTATGAGGCAATTGTTTTGTCAAATTACATCCGCTCTTAATGACTATGGTATTACGATTTTTCTGAACGTACTTATGCTTTATTCTCAACGTGATATTATTAATAGAATCATATTATCTTGATCTAAATTAAATTATACTTTATCAAATATATACGAATCAACACAATATTCGATACGTGTAAATATTTATAAAAAGGTATAATGCTTACAAATAATCTTAATAGATGGCGCTAGTGTAGATTGACCTACCAACAGTGAAGTTATTAAAAAATACAAGTTTTCTAAAAATTGTCAGACGTGGTGTCGTAAGAAGGGCGGAATGGTGAATGTTGTTAAATATAAAGTGATCGCTTAACCCAACCAATGTTTCCAAATAATTTACATCTTCGTCTCTATTGAGATACAATTAATCCATAATAAGGTGATATAACACTCCGTATTCTTCAACATATTTAATGTAAACGATTATTTTGTGGTTCCAGAAGTTTAATTGTATTACTAAAGACCATATTTCACAAAATGACTAATACTTGAATGACTAAAATAATAGTGGGCAATATGTTCTACCGCTAAGGTAGAAAGATGGAAGATTGATACAACAACAAACCATCACGCCGTTTCCCCGCAGGGGTAGGCAAAGAGAATGGACCGCCACACAAACCTATCCTGACATTCCTCTCTAGCTTCCTCCACATTTATACAGCGAGTCATACACGCACGTCGATTCTTCCGGCTTCTGACATGACCAACCTTTAAAAGATTGATAATAGGATTATTTTAGTTAAACAATTTAAATTTAAAAAGGATGCAAAAACCGGAATGATTTCTAAAATATTTGGTTTGCATTTGTTTTGTCTATTATCAACGTCGCTATTTTGACTATTATTGTTGCATTTTCAAAAGTTATCGTTGCTAACACATTGTAAAATAAATATATGTGGTTAATGTGTCTTCTAGAATGATTTTGTATTTATTATAAGATGATTTGGAGAAAAACGAAAACAGCTGATCTTTATGTATATAAAGGACTCCTGATATGTATTTTTGTAAAGGACTCGGTTTGCAATAGTGTCGCCAGTCTGTCGATGCAAACGAGCCTGGCGAAAACCGGTCGAAATAAAGACAAAATTTGAAGTAGTTAAAAAAACATCGTTTTATTTAATTAATACGAATGAAAACGTAAATTTTCTAGAAGTTTTATTATATTTTATGGAAATGACATGTTTCGCCCTTCTAAGACCTTTGAAAATGCCTTAGAAGGGCAAAACATGTCATTCCCATAAAATATAATAAAACTTCTAGAAAACTGACGTTTTCATTCGTATTAATTATTTAATATGGAGTTTTACATCATTGTTCAAGAAACAATAAATAAAATCGTTTTATTTAATTATTATATTATGATGGAAGCGAAGCATGGAACTGGCAAAATAAGGATGAAAGTAGAATAAATGCAGTAGAAATGAGATCTCCTAGACGAATGTGTGGATACTCTGTGTATGATAGAGTGTCGATTGAAAATATAAGAAGTGAATGCGGTGCGAATGATGGTGTTATGAACAAAATAATGAAAAGATCATTAAGATGGTTTGGACATATGGAAAGAATGAATGAAGAAGGAACGGTAAAAAAAATATATGTAAACGATGTAAATGGAACCAGAAATAGAAGAAGACCGAGGAGAACGTGGCACGATCAAATAAATCAAATATTGAATGTCGGCCATGTGAGGAGTCAGAGAAATCGACGCGCGTGCATGACACGATGTATGAATGAATGTTGAGGAAGCGAGAGAAATATGTCAGGAAAGAAAAGTGTGGCAGTCCATTCTTTCTGCCTACCCCTTCGGGGAGACGGCGTGATAGTTAGTTAGTTAGTTAGTTTTATTTAAAATTAACTTCTATCAAGAGATTTCTGTAAAATCATTCGATTATTAGATTAGAATTTTAAAATGTTTAATATGATGTACAGTAAGAACAGTGCAGAAAATACGTTAGGTTTTTTAAAAGGGCGGCATAACCGAATAAGAGCTCGCGCCAAAGCCGGCTTTAATCAAGCAAGAGATTCTTATTAACAATAATGTTTGTTTTAATGAAAATAATTCCAATGAAAGCGTATTAGGGGCCTAGCGAAGCGTGAGTTGTACGGACTGAACAATTAGCGAAATACTTAAATTTTCCAATTTGCGAACACGCGAGTTGCTTACAAAAGGAAACTTTAACACACGGGCTGAAGGTATTCCCTGCCTTCGTGTGGGGCTGGCCGCCTGGCTGCGAGGAGGGCCTCCCTCCTCCCGAAGACGATTAAATTTAACTACATAAAATATATTCACACTAACAATACTTCGGGGATTATCACATCAGCGCACACTTATATAAGTTCTAATGTTTTTACTGGAATCTCGAGGTGGTAGTCCATCTTGAATTATATAATATTACTTGCAACCCGATGGAAGTAAACATTTTCTATCCAATAAAAACTTGATTCTTGGACTTAGACTTGGAATTGGATCTTCTGGCTTACAGAGGTTCAGCTCTAATGGCTATTCCTATTACGTCTGTAAGAAACATTGTTGGAATGTGATTTGGTAGTTGTTTTATGATGGGGCTAAATGTATGGCCCGGAGTGTCCTTCCGAAAGAGGGCGAGGGGGGATTTACGGTTTATGATAAAGTCTTACATTATTGTCAAGGAATGGAAGACCAGTTTGGGTTGGGATTGTATTTATAAAAAAAAGTCTGTTCCCGAGGAAAAGATAAGAGGAGCAGTGCCTGGATGGAGTCGTGGTAGGAGATAGCATCCTGCGTGAGACCATTTTGTTTGGCGGAGTACGTAGTGGGCTATCGGGGAGGATTTTTTTATCCGCATTGATGGAGGGGTAAAGGATGGTGGATGTACACAACAGGTCGTTTGGACCCAATTACTGTATACAATTTTTATTTTTATTTTTTTAGCTATTATATTGATTCTCGTGACATGTGATAGGTAGCCAATCTATCGCCATTTTATTGTCACGTGAATTCTACACCAGACCAAAGACAGTGTGACAATCACACTGCTATCGCCGGGAATCGAACCCAGGACCTTCGGCATGGAAGTCAGAGCTCGTAACCACTCTGCCACGAAGGTCGTCGAACTTGGTGGTTAAGGGTCATTGTTGATAAGGAAGATGGTAATAATTTAGGTCGTGGTCTGGAAATGAAAGAGATGAAGTTGGAGTAGTGCAAGGAATAATAGAGCTGGAGTCGCAGTATTCTGATGTACCAAAGGAGTGTGGTATAATTTATGTTACATGCATCCCCCGATTTTTTAAATGAGCTGTAATTAAACACGTTAAACAATCTAACACCAGCAAGAACTTTAAAATAATATTGAAGAAGTTATTCAAATTTTCTTGGAACAAATGAAAATTTAATTTGTACACCTGTCAAAATTCTTTATATAAACGAAAAAAATTATATAATTTTAACATCAAAACCATACAAACGTATTACGCGTCACAATTAACTATTATAAAGTGCGGCAATCAAATTGGCCCAAACAATTCACTTATACACGAAATATCTCCAAATTTACGGGAGAACCACATGAACCAAACTAAATTTTCAAAATCAGAACCAGTATAATAAATAACTAACTAACTAACTAACTAACCATCACGCCGTCTCCCCGAAGGGGTAGGCAGAAAGAATGGACTGCCACACCTTTCTTTCCTGACATATTTCTCTCGCTTCCTCAACATTCATACATCGTGTCATGCACGCGCGTCGATTTCTCTGACTCCTCACATGGCCAACATTCAATATTTGATTTATTTGATCGTGCCACGTTTTCCTCGGTCTTCCTCTATTTCTGGTTCCATTTACATCATTAACATATAATTTTTTTACCATTCTTTCTTCATTCATTCTTTCCATATGTCCAAACCATCTTAATGATCCTTTCATTATTTTATTCATGACACCATCATTCGCACCGCATTCACTTCTTATATTTTCATTCGACACTCTATCATACACAGAGTATCCACACATTCGTCTAAGAGATCTCATTTCTACTGCATTTATTCTACTTTCATCCTTCTTTTGCCAGTTCCATGCTTCGCTTCCATACATAAGGGTCGGTAGAAGAACACCATTGTGCACTGCCATTCTAGCTTTTTTGGATAGGTTTTTGTTTGCGATGACAACTTTAAGTGCACCATTCACTTTGTTGCCTGCCCCAACCCTTCTTTCAATATCCCTCTCCACTCGCCCATCTCTTGTAAACATACTACCTAAATACACGAACTCAACTACTTGCTCCAAATTTTCACCATTCACGCTAATGTTGCAGACTGTCATGGTTTCTTCCTTTTCAAAAATCATTACCTTGGACTTATTAACATTCATCATCAGATCATTTCGCATGCATACCTCATACATACAATTCACCAGGACTTGTAGTTCATGCTCGTTGTCAGCAAGTAGGACAGCGTCATCCGCATACAAGAGACAGCTTACTGACACTCCGCTCATTTTGGCACCTACATCCAACCCTTTCAGCTCTCTCATACAATTGTCCATATACAGATTAAATAACCACGGGGACATTACGCAACCTTGTTTGACACCTTTATTGATATCAAACCAGGCTGTAAGATCTCCATTTACTCTGACACTAGCAGTGCTTTCCGTGTATAGTGACTTAATGGCCGTGATCAGTTTTGTACTTATTCCATATTCAGACAATATTTTCCACAACTTTTCTCTATTAACGTAATCATATGCTTTTTGTAAGTCGACAAATGCACAGAAAAGTTTGCGATTTTTGGCCAGAAACTTCTCTGTCAATGTACGAAGTCCAAAAATTTGATCCATACATCCTCTGCCATTCATAAAGGCACCTTGCACATCCCAAACTTTGTCACTCGTCAATTTTCTTACTCTTTCTATTAAAATTCTGCCATAGACTTTACCAACGACACTCAAAAGACTAATAGCTCTGTGGTTTCCACATTCCATACGCGATCCTTTTCCTTTGTACAGGGGCATAATTACTGCTCTCCTCCAGTCTAGCGGCGTATATCCCTCCTCCAAGCACTGGTTAAATAACTTACATAACCATGTAGAAACCACTTCGCCACCGCTTTTAATAAAGTCTATGGCAATACAATCAAACCCAACAGCTTTTCCACTTTTCATTGCACTCACGGATCTTTTCATCTCATTCGTACTTATTTTTTCAATATTATCATTCATAGGTCCCGCACTCGCACTAGCTGTCATATTTTCGATCACGCTTGTATCACCACCGTACATCTCCTTAAAATATTCCATCCATCTTTCTTGTATGATCTTACTCTCCGTTAACATTCTTCCCTCGTTGTCTAAAATTGCTTTCACACATCCACTATCAGGAGGATTTCGGGCTTTTTTAACTTCTTTCCAAAACATTTTTAAATTTGCTTGGAAGTTGTTTGTCATTTTGAGCCCTTCTTCCTCCTTCAGCTTTTCTTTCCGCGCTTTCACTACCGACTTCACTCTCTTCTTGCATACCTTATACAAATCTTTTGCTCTTTCATACTTAACTCTGTCATTCTTATTTATCGACAACATATTCAACCAAGCATCTTTCTTCTCTTTAACAGCAATCTTTACGTCATCATTCCACCATGCATCCCCTTTCCTTCTTCCTTGTACACACACACCACACGATTCTTTCGCTGATTCACACAAACTCTCCTTCAAGTATTTCCAGGTCTCGTCAATACTCAACTCACTTACATCCCGCTCACTCAATTTATCTTTCACTTTTCTTACGAAATTATTTCTTACGTCATTGTTTTGCAGTTTTTCAACTTTGACTCTAGTCGGTGCGGCTACTGTTTTGCTTCTTCTGGTTCGCCATCCCCGGAATAAGATCACTTTTGCCACTACTAAAAAATGATCCGTTTCCAGTTCGGCTCCCCTGAAGACCCTTGAATCAACAGTATCCGCCCGTAATCTAGAGTCTACAATGACGTAATCTATAATGGACCTTTCAAATCCTCTTTCCCAAGTATAGAGATGGATTCTCTTATGATCGAAGATGGTATTTGATACAAAGAGACCCCATTCTATACACAATTCAAGCAGTCTCCTTCCATTATCATTTATTCGTCTATCATCAAACGTACCCAGACATTCCTCGTACCCACTCCTACGGATTCCCACCCAACCGTTCATATCACCTGCTATTATCAATCTTTCGTTTTCACTCTTACACACCAATGTCTCTCTCACTTTGTCCCAAAACTCATCTTTACTCGCCTCATTTTCGTTGTTACCAGGGGCGTATCCAATTAAAAGGAAAACTCTTGTTAACCCGATCTTGAAGCGAATCCACATGAGTCTTGGGCTAACACATTTATAACCTTTCATACATTCTACCATCCTTGGAGCTAGCACCGCCGCCACGCCTTGGCATGCTCTGTGGTCATTCGGCACACCTGACCACAGAACAAGCTTATCCGCATGCTCCAAGGAACCACACTCTTTCATCATACATTCAGTCACACATAAAACATCTAAACACTTATTATCCATTTCTGCACACATCTCATTCAACTTTCCTTCCATACCTCCCCTTATATTCCATGTACCGATGCGGCACTCCACCCTTCTCTGTTCACCCCTGCGGGAGATGCGGTGTGATGGGTTGCGGACCTCATCGCCACCAGTAGGCATCACCCGCACATAACTGTGTTAAAAGAATGTTAACGTATAATAAATAACTGTGTTAAAAGAATGTTAACAAAGTTAAACTGAACTGACGATGAATTGAGTTATAAAATACAAGGCTGTCATTGGAACTCTTTAATCTTCCGAACATTGATCCTTAAACGGTAATTATAATCTAACGATGTGGCGTAATTAATATTTACCTAAAAATTCCAAAATTTAATTACATTTTTATTAATTGGAAGTTACAAATAAGCGTTGTTGGCGGTGTACTTAATTATGATAACATGTTAGAATAAATGAGCTTGATACAAAGTTAACTATTGAATATTCAAAACAAAAAAAAATCCTACAGCGCAATTATCCTATCATTACAGATGAAAATGTATTTATAAATAAAATAAAATCACTCCCATTTCGTGTTGCGGTAATGGGGAATTTATTCATAAATTCACGGAGAATCACAGTGTAATGTGTGGATGGTTAATAATAGTTTTAAATGCATCGCATGCTAGAGCGCCAAATCCAGAAACGGGGAGGGAAAATTCTATCTGAGTTACACGCCGGTATCCAGAGGCAAAACCTAACCCTTCATTTCAAGATTATTACATTTTTAATAAAAAAAAAATTTAAGTTATCTATTGCAAAACAGAACATGAGATTTTTTTTGCGTATTTATATATCGATGAAAATGTGTTTGTAGTAAATTTACTAGAGAGCTAAATTTGATCTATTGATCACTAAGAAGAATGTGCGGAAATCGTTGTATGATAGAATACCGAATGATGAAATAAGAGAGAAATGTAAGGCAGATGAATGCATCGTGGATAAAAGTAAAAAAGGATCCCTGAGATGGTTTGGATATATGGAACGAATGGATGAGAGTAGAATGGTTAAAAAGTTGTACACAAGCAGCGTGAGTGGAAAAAGAAGCCGAGGAAAACATGTCATGACCAAATTAATCAATTACTAAAAGGCGGCCACATTCGAAGTCGGAATAATCGACGATTGTGGATTGATTGATTACATTTAATAAATATTGACCATGATATAAATACTCACCTTCAAGTAAAATTGGTAACAAATGTTGTACAAAAAAAAAAACTAAGTATTAAGCTTCGTTCTAAATGACATTCTATGTATATATAACGTAAATGAATACTTAGTTTTTTTTGTAGTTAGTGGCTATTTTACTTACAACCATTCAAATGTCAAAGTAAACAAGTTTTATTAAGAATTAATTGTATCTCAATAGAGACGAAGATGTAAATTGTTTTCTGGGAACAGGATATGTTGGTCGAGGAGCTTACAGGACTTATGACCTGTCATTGGTTGGGTTAAGCGATCGCTTTATGTTAACAACTTCTTACGAAAGTTTTATTAAGATTAAATTAGCGCGACTAGTGACGGCTTGTGCACCTCAATAGTAAGGATATGTAGAGTGTAGCGTACAACAAGTATATACATGAAATTCAAATATGAGTATATTCTTCGGTATGAAGAAAATTTGCTTCACCATGAATTGAAGGGTTAATCATGGGCCAGACTGGGTGTACTTTGCGAGGGCGGATGATGAATTTCCTAGTTACATTTAAATTAAACGTTGCAATAAAGTCATGCATTTCAATTTGTGCCAGTTACGAGTCGTTAGGGCGGCCCGCCTTGATAATATTCCAAACAGAATATCAAATGTACAATTAAGCGATTCCCAGGAAAACTTTACGGCAGAATAAATATATAGTATATGAACTAAGAGTCAAACAGAACCATTACTTCAATCGTCTACCGCGTATTTTATGTAGTATTAAACTCCAACTGTTAAAATTGAAAAACTCCCAAAACTGCATCGCCTTGTTTACATCACGTGAATTTACAAATGATTGCTTTTCTTCATTATCAACAGATTTCGTCACTTTATCTTATTAGAGATAAAAAAGATAATCAGTATGAATATTAGTTTCTCAAACTTGGGTTAGATTGCAATTTTTTTAGATAAACTTAAGGCGTTAACACTATGGACTTCCATAATGACGATTTTTTTATGGATTAAAAAACAATTTTTTTCCACTTTTGAGTTTATATTTCTTGATATGTATCGAAGGCTTACACCTTCATCATCGGGAGAACGATATAAGTCAGTTAATATCGTTCTCCCGACGATGAAGGTGTAAACCTTCGAAACATGTCGAGAAAAATAAACTCAAAAGTGGAAAAAACAGTGCATTGATCTTCTTAATTTTATTCAGTTACAATTTTGGTAATTTACTAATAAGATTCTATGCAAAAATAATATTAAAAAACTTGTGAAAATTAAAAAATATATATTCGAGTAGTAAAATCATTTAATTATTTCTTAAGAGTGTTATCTTTAACTTGCAACTTGCTTCTTTTGTGATGAAAAAATCTTTAAAAACACTCGTAGAGAAGTGTGGATTAAATGAATACGAGTATATTGCCAAATGTGGACACACTCACAATTATATTGCGCCGGAGCTGAAAGAGACATTTTTATTTACGATTTCTTCTTCTTTCTTAATATAAATGGCTCTATAGATTGTTCTTCTATAGAGTCATTTATATTTATAATTTTTATTTATTTATTTGAGGTTAATTTAAAAAGATTAAATATAAGCGTTGCTTTTTGTAGAGTGGTCTACCGTGTTATATTGTTTTATTTAGTTTTAAAACTTTTTTTAGAGGGTGGGCCAATACTTTCACCCCATTTTTAATAGCTATTTTACAAGCCTTTAGTTTAAAATATAAATAATCAATATTAATCATCGTTCTGCCTCCTTTCATATAGTAAACTTGTTATAATTGTTAATGGAGGTAAGAAACAATTATTTTTTCAAAAGAATGTAATCTCTTAATCAATTAAATATCCATCTTGCCGTATCGCCGAAGGAGTAGGCAGAAATAATGGACTCCCACACTTAGCTTTCCTGACATACTCTCTCGCTTCCTCAACATTCATACATCGTATAATGCACGCACGTCTATTTCTAAGACTCCTCACGTGGCCGACATTCAATATTTGATTTATCTGATCGTGCCACGTTATCCTCGGGATGTCTCTATTTATTGTTCCATTTAGATCGTTTACATATACTTTTCTCACCACTTTTTCTCCATTCATTCTTTCCAAAAGAAAGCACCTGTCAAAAACAAAAGAAGTTGTCCAAATTTACACCTTTCCTCTAAAGCTTTGGGCCACGGAGTATGGACCATTTGAGGAGCTCTTGTCGGTCTGTTTTATTTGGTCTACGTATTGAAAAATATCAAACTAGGAAATTGTGTGCATTTAAAGTTAGACTTAACAAGGTGTGGACATATGTGTGTACTCTATGCCAACTATTTTCTTTGACTTTTCAATTAGGCGTGTTAGCCACCCGGTACAAACATGCGTGCTTACTAAAGAATTTCTAAATATCTTCGTACCTCGTTGTCGGTTATTAATATGAAACACACACACACTTATGCCGCATTGTTACTCGCGATAATTATTATTGGGTTTGTTCGTCATGTGTATGGATACCTTTATAGATGTGTTGAACTAAGACCGCTAATTATATTCCATATACAATATTTGAAACGTAGAATAATCAGGTTTAGCTCAACAAATCTAACATGTATTTATATATATTTTGGAGCCAACACGTCTGATTCGAGATTTTTAAGGAAATATATATATTTTTTCTTCTATATTCGCCTTCTCTTTGTGTTGTGGATTCATATTTGAAAAAATATAGGTATACTTTGTATTACAACACTTTTTATTTTTACTGAAATCAGACATGTTTCGGTTACAAGTAATCATTATCTTCTTCTTCTTCTTCTTCTTCTTCTTCTTCACTTTTGGCAGACTCAGGACTCTGTTATTTCAGGCGGGTTCTCTTGAGACGCTGAACTCCAGCTTTCTCTCCACCGTTTCGGGGGTCTTCCTGGTCGGCGTTGTCCGTTTGGCGTTCCATAGAGAGCTATGTGTGGTATCCTATTTGAGCTCATCCTTTCTACGTGTTGATGCCAGTATCGCCGTTTTTGACGTCCCCATCTGACCACATCTTCGACCTCGCAGATTTCTCGGCCATTATCAATGTATACAATTTTAACAGTCAAATAAAACAGAGCGGTCACTTATATACTAAATGGAGATCGAGTTATGTAAAAAGTTGAAGGGGTATAATTAGGATTGAAGAGAGGGGAGATGTAACGGGAACACTTGAATTATAAATATAAATTATTTTATTATATAAATATTAAATTAATTCAAATTGTGTATTGTACGCTGCAAGGGAGAAACTGCATTTCGTGAGTTTGGAATTCCGAGTATTTTAATTAAAACCTCCTCGAGACGTGTAATCTTGGGCAGCGTATCGGATTTCTTCCGCCCGCGCCAGGCCTTCCCGCCCTTGGCTGGTGCGGGCCGCTCCCCGTTCCCACCGCCCGGCGGCCGCGGACACTCGGCCAGGGTTCGCGAACCGCTCTGACCCCCCGATATTAATTTCTTCGGCCGGCCCTCTCCTCACGATCTCTAGTAATACTCAGGCGGATATCCACCGCGGTCAGGTGTTGCACTAAACACGGATCGGATTTACCCCAGCGCCGGGTTAATGGGGCCCATAAATACCGAACGGTAAATGTACTAGTAATAAGTGAACCCGTGGACCGATTGCTGCATCAAATTTCATAGCGGATTCCTAGCGTGACCGTGAGATACCTATAATAACAATTTTCATATTACTTTACTTATACAGCTGATGTCTTCCATTTTTTTATGGCCGAGCCATAGAGGGCTCCCTCCGCTTACCCGAAACTGTTATAGGCGCAGCGGCGCCTTTCGTCAACTTCACTCGTGCACTCCCTAGGCCCGTCCCCCGTCCATGCGGGACTTACGTTAAAAAAAGAATAATACGTAAATTTGCAACCAAGGGGGACCTAGACCACATTTAAGCTACGCTACTCTCTACCGATGTCCCGCCGTAAACACATAGTCATTTTTCCCTTTGAGGTGGTGCCGATTATCTTGCTGGGGGGAGGGGAGACTGACCCGCAATGCCGGGCCTCGTCCTCTTCCTCCTTGGTTCAATTGCATTATTTTTCTTCTTTAAAATACATATAGTATAAACTTTCTACGTTATCTTCCCTATTCCACATATTAATTAAATTTCCTTATTCCCCCATCCTGCATTTTATCTCCTCCTTTCCTCCTGTGCCTCTTGCTGTGCATTATTTCTTTTTATTCTTTATTTAACATATGTTATTTATGTATAATTGTATATTTTCTTTTGCTGTTGTATTGCTATGTGTGTACGATGTTTTCCATTGCTGGACATAAGCCTCCCCCGTGGTGGTCTAGGGGATAAAACGCTTGGCTCAAGTCAAGTCAAGGTTGGACAAGAATGGACACGGCCAGATTCTTCATAATAGTGAGCTATTTTAAGCTTATTTTGGAGATTGTAAAAAAAATTCTAATACTTCTCCAGATATGTTATACCTATATTCTGATTTATGCATTCAGTCACCAGCAATTTTTTAAATTATATTATCATCAAATTTGCTGATGTAGCGTACAAAATAGATTCGTTGAAGTGGACTTGGGTCAGCCATATAGTAAGGAAAACGGATGGTCAGTGGACCAGATACATCCTGGAGTGGCGACCGAAAACCGGCCACAGAAACCCGGGTAGACCACAAGCAAGATGACCAGATGACATAAAAAGTGGCAGGAGGTCAATGGTACAGAGTGACGAAGGATAGAGAATTGTGAAAGTCGGAAAGTGAGGCCAATGTCCAACACTGGACACTAATAGCTGATGATGATGATATTAATAGTGTAAAAACTGGCTTTATGGTGCTAAATTTACCCTTTGCCCATCTTGCTAAATTCTGAGAATTCAGTAATGAGAATCCCTTTGTTTAGATAATGGGGCAGTTTCGAGGCTATAAGTAGCAACCGGCTTATGAAGATCTTCGTCAGCTGACCTCTATCTACTGCTGGACGTAAGCCTATCCACCCCCACGCCATTCCTCTCGGGAAACGTTTGTCCACGAAATGTTATCATCGAACTGTTATCACGAAATGTTATGATTATGAAGATACTATTTAAAAGCTTTACGAAAAAAAAAATCGTATCAAAAAGTTGTCTTGTTTTAGTTGTACTCGTATTAGAAAGTAGGCATAACTTTCTGAATTAAAAGACAAATACGTCACCATAAACCATCTCGTTGTAGTTCTGAGAAGGACAGGAGTGTATAAACAGGCCAGGCGGGACAAAGGACCAGGTTTCAATCCGGGAGAGGGGGTGGGGGCTGCTCACGACCCGCCGGATTTGCGAAGGGCCTTATGACGTCACGATACCTATTATAACTAATTAATGCGAGCCATTTTCGTATTAATTATTTGATTATGAAGGGTAATAAAGCCAATTTAAGTGCACCTACGGCCGAGTCGGGATAAACCATAATGTGTGGGTTGGGGAGGGATCGCCCTACGCGATACCGTGTAATATTAGGCGCACAATACATCACACTTTCGGATCTCTCTGCTACCCCCGTTTTATTATTTATACCTCCATACTTAAATTAACTGGACGGGCTTATGGAACTATAAAGAGTCGAATAATAAATAATTAAATGCTAAGTGGGTTTAAACTTTTTAGTACGGCCAGTGTTGAAACACGAAATGTAATCCGGTAGTATTCTAGTTCCCTTCGTGAGTCCACAGTTTGCGCTGGTATGAAAGAGATCGATAATTAGCGATTAGTGACTCTGGTCAAATACGAATCAAGTCTGCAATTGTTGCGATCGTGATGGCGAGGCGAACTTTCGCGCCGGGCTTTAAATGCCAATTATTTTTTCGATATTACAATTATTAGCCTCAATACCGCGATCGAACAAGTCCGTAATGGCCGTTTTAACAAAAGCTATTAAGGCTAGGTCACGTTTCTTGTAAATCATCGCGGCTAAACGCCCCCAGAGAGGGACCGGAGGGGACCTCCCAGGGGTACACTCGAGTCTAATTCCGACGCGAAAATTAACAGACCTCCCTTAGCAACGGTACTGAGAACAAAACAATTACACTTGCTGCCACTAATTAAGAAGTAAAGAGGAGTCGGTGTGTTCCCATTATTAACGAGCGAGCTTGGCGCGAGCGGCAGGGCCTGGGGCGGTCTACGGACAGAGTGGACACAACTGAAAATAGGAAAACTTCACTACTCGCGGTGCTAAAGGCTTGCCGGGTCTTAATGAAAAGTCCTATTTGCCTTGTCTAATGGGCCGCTATCCACGCTTGTTTGTCAGATGCATGAGGCGTCCACAGGCTACCGGTCAGTATTATTCCATTTTCCTGGTGATTTTCCCCTTAAAATCATCTAAGCTGTGTTAAGTTAGCGGACATTTAAGAAAAATTATGGAGTGACGAACCAAATCATTTAATTACTGAAAAATAACATTAAAAACTATTTTCACATTGTTTTTCACCACTTCATTTATTTCCTTTGTGGCAAAATTAATAGGTACCTGGAACCCAGTAAGAACTTAAAAATATTATATGAGATTTATAACAAATGCATAAACGTTAAAAAAAATCATTTTAATATCTGTCCAAACAGACCACATTTATGAAAAATTTGTTTTGTTCATACAAAAACTAACAAAACACAGACGAAGAGCTTCTGTTGTCCGAAACATGTTTGTATTTTAAAGTTATAAACATTGTTCAACTTTATTTTTATTTTATCAAACCGACCGGTTTCGCTCCCGCCGGAGCATTGTCAGGGTTACAAATCTCCTCACGTGGCCGACATTTAATATTTGATTGATTTGATGGTACCACGTTTTGTACGGTCTTCTTCAATAATGTGAATATTTTTCTAGAGAATAGAAAAGAGTTGGAACGATCGACGAGCGTTCGCGAGTAGCAGTAATGCAGAAGAGGCAAACTAATTATGTGGTTTGATGTATATCCGTCATGAAAAACGAAGCTGTAAGATTTATATTAATGTATTATAAAAACAATGTCTGTCGTGTTTCGAATTGAATAATGCAATTTGCTTGTTTTCAATAAAAATCGATCAAGCATGTAAAGTATAATTCATATAGTTCAACAACCTTGTTACGTCTAGACACAAAATTATCACTTTGCTTGAATAATTCTCCCTTGTGATATCTAGATAATTGTCGAAGGAATCGACGCATTATTAACATGACGCAAGAGACTAATGACAACAATTAAGAGACTAATCTAGGACTTGGAATATATTTTTTGAAGCTTGGAGCAAGCATAAGAAAATTCACTCTAAGTTGTAAGTTTATGTCGCAGAAATATGATAACCATGTAAATGTGAGGAAAGACGACAAAATTGAAATAATATTATATAAGGCAGATAACTAACTAAGGGGGAGTAAAGGGGATCCTATTGACTCTTCGAGCGGTGCATGGCCATCACCGTGGTGATTGCTATGCTACGCTGGAGGATTGATCTGATCCCAAGTACCTATCCACACCTTCTCGACTTTGGTCTCCTCTGGAAACTATGCGAAATATTAGATAAATATTAGATTAAATATAAATATTAGATCGAGTGTGAATAACCTCGGTGGATAATATTGATGCATAGGCTAACGTGGAAGGACATCTCGCCAACCCGTCTGGCAAGCGTGGCGTTGTAATGCCAACCACCCCCCGTATGACATGTCATACATGGAGATGGCCTATGTCCAGCAGTGGACGACAACGGCTGTTAAAGAAGAAGAAGAACTAACTAACCATCACGCCGTTTCCCTGCAGGGGTAGGCATAGAGGATGGATTGCCACATTGTTGTCAAACTTCGCCAAACATTTGTTAGAAAACAACCACCGATTTAATCCGTCTGAAGATGTTAAAATCTTACAAACATACCCGAAAAGCAAAAAGTTAGATAAACTAGAAATATTAGAAATAAATAGACTCAAATACACCCCCTGATAAAATCATTCTAAACGACCAGTTATTATTTGTATATTCACCTTTGTCATACCCTATGTAAATAAACAAAAAAAAAATTCCGAGAAACAATTACCGCCGAAACCTTGTTTAAAAATTACAGAAGCAACCCTGGACTAATGGATGGAAAAACCAATGGGGAGCCATACCATAGGACCAAGATTTTTCAAACATTATTTATAGATATATGAGCTGTAATAAAATTAAATCAAATTTTTCTGTAATATAAATCTATTCAAATAACGTGAATATCAATATATGGATACTCTGTGTATGATAGAGTGTCGAATGAAAATATAAGTAGTGAATGCGGTGCGAATGATGGTGTTATGAACAAAATAATGGAAGGATCATAAAGATGGTTTGGACATAAGAAGAATGAAGAAAGAATGGTAAAAAATATATATGTTAACGATGTAAATGGAACCAGAAATAGAGGAAGACCGAGGAAAACGTGGCACGATCAAATATATCAATTATTGAATGTCGGCCATGTGAGGAGTCAGAGAAATCGACGCGCGTGCATGTCACGATGTATGAATGTTGAGGAATCGAGAGAAATATGTCAGGATAGAAAAGTGTGGCAATCCATTCTTTCTGCCTACCCCTGAACAATCAATGCCAACATGAATCTACACAAGAATAATATTTAAATACCTGTAAAGTATTTAAATATTATTTAAAAATTCATGTTGGCCCACCCCTGATCTGTGTGTATATAAGGAAGAGATTGAATGGCAGTGTCACCTGTCTGTCGATGCCAGCGAGCCCGGCGAAACCGGTCGCTGTCGAAATAAAGACAAATGTGGTTATAAAAAACATCGTTTTATTAAATTATTATTCAATAATGTTGAAGTATCATAATGCTTCGGCCAAAACAATAGATTACCTAAAACGCTAAGGCTTGTTCCGTCTACAAAACATATACAATAAAATTGGGTGAAATAAAATAGCAAAATCAATAAAAATATATTAACATAAAAGTTTGTAATCAATTTTCAGTAATGAAGGCATTGAAGAGAGAGGGAAGGGTAGTGTTGGCACGGAACCTATCTTACCTCTACTGATGAGTTTCGGCGGCGTAGAAAATTGGGATTGGTCGCTTTTTTATTTCAGTGTAAAACAATTAAAAATATTAATGAAAAAACTCTGAGGTAGGGGTGGCGCCCCGCGGGGAAGAACTTTTCTCACCGAATGGAATGAATAAATCTCATAAATTGATTATGAGATATTATTGTGCGAGAAAACGAACAAATTTGTTAATTAGCGTTTGGTATAATGCCCCCCAGCCTCCCTCGTATTCTACGGGGTGTCTCAGATGAAAATGTTTTCAAAATTTGTGAATGATTTAAAATTTGTTTTTCGAACGAAAAAAAAATGAATGCAAAAGTTTTAAATATGTTCTTATGCAGTTATGATAAATAAGCATTAAATACATTCCTTCCGTTTCCTAATAGGGGCTATTTAATATTTTTAATTACTTATACTCGTATAATATTTTGTATGTTTGTTTTTTAAATGTGTAATAATATTAAAATGAAATAAAACGATGTTTTTAATAACTACTTTCACTGTTACCTTTATTTTGACAACGACCGGTTTCGCCAGGCTTGGTGGTATCAACTGGCCTGGTATAATATATGGTATAGTTGACATAACATAAATGTGAACCTTGGTCATCTGTTGTCTTTTGGAAGAGGGAGTCAAGTCAAGGGGATTGATAGGAGAATGTAGCTCGGTTGTTCTGCATTCGGAAGGCTGGGCAACATCTTCAAGTCGGACATGCCACAGAATTTAAAAACAAATTGCTGGAGCAGTGTGTGTTACCTGTATGCGAGACATGGACGTTAACTAAAGAAGAAATGCACAAAATGAAAGTTGCACAAGGGGCCATGAAAAGATCCATGGTTGGTATCTCGCTAAGAGACCGTATACCCAACGTGTAGATAAGAAGACGCACCAGGGTCACCGACATAGGGTTACACATTGCAAGGATGAAGTGGCAATGGGCTGGGTATGTGTGCCGACCGGATGATGGAAGATGGAGCCAGAGGGTTACTGAACGGAGGCCAAGGTTTGGCCGAAGAAGTGTCGGGAGTCAGCCTACCAGATGGAGCGAAGATATTGTGCGGAGAGCGGGAAGGGCCTAGAGAACACTGGCGAGAGACCGAGAGGGATGGCGTGGGGTGGAGAGGCTTACGCCCCGCAGTAGATGGAGACAAGCTGATGAAGGTACCCATATAGAAAATCACTGTGGCGATAAAAAGCGTTCGCCACGATGATCGACAATGTCAGGTGGACCTGACAAGGTACTATAATAAGACATAACTAGAGGAAAAATAATTTCGATAAGAAAATAAAGCAAAAAACTTAATTAACATAATGAAAATATAACAAAGATGGTTTAGGAATATGTAAAAGCAAAGAAGGGTGTGAAAAATGTGTTTGTAGCATGATTTCAAGGGAAACATGGCACGACCAAATTCAAATAATTCGAAAAGGCGACTAGAGAATGGCAATATTTTAAAATAAAAATAAAAAAGTCTAACACCAAAGATTTAAATCAATGATATTAGAATTTATTTTACAATCTTCAATATGAGCAGAAAACAGCTCATTATTATGAAGAACGAGTCTGGTCATGTCCAGGCTCGAACCCAAGTCCCCTGGAGCAGGCGCCAAGCGTTCTATCCCCTAGACCACCACCCGATTAAATTAGGATGCTTATTGATTTAGTGGCTCGAGTTAACAGATAATATAAAATTATGACGTAATAAGCATTCAATCGAAGCAAATAGTAGACAATAAAACATAAAAGGAAATTAATAATATTTAAAACTATAGATGGAAATATGACAGTTATCTCTTTTTTGCTCTTATCAATAGATTGTTATAAAATTCGCTATAGCTGCATCTGAAGAGTATCTCAAATACCACCTCATTGAGAAGATGATTTGCCTTAAATATAGGAGAACTTCGTAGTGCTTTTGTGCGAAAATTAGGGGCATAACATAATATATGGTTCCTTGCTGCAATAGCTGTGAGGAACGTATATGGTAGATTTAGTTACTTATGAAGGAATAAGTGAAAAAAAAAAATAAACAGGCTGTATTCAATTCTTCGTAATATTTACAATGCAAAGTTTGGTGTAATTTGTACAGTCAAAAAAGTTATAAATTATTGCCTCTAAGTAAATAAGTATATTGTAAGGATTGCCATGATATTTATCGTTTTGTGAAAGCGAAAACCAGATTTTATTGATAAACAAAATGCAATGAAAATGAAAATTTTCGAGTTAATAAAAATGTGAAAAAGTAATAACCCTTTCATTAAATTTATTGGCAGGAAAATGTAAGGTGAGTAAACAATTATCTCACTTTATAAAATTTATTTCATTGGGTTTTGCTAGGGAAAGCTAATAAAGAACCGAACGAATCCTTTGTGAAGCATTTTACATAACGTATTTTTTGGAGTTTTACTTACAAAAGTGATTAAATACTTTATCTCGTGTTGAGTGAAGAGGGTGAACAGAAGAAGCCGTACCAACCTGAAACAAAACGAAACAAATGTAATTAGTCGATAATCGATAACATTGTGTATAATTTCTACACTGTATAATTCCATAACGACGATTTTTTGTGTGAAATAAATCACTGTTTTGAAGGCGTAAATCGTCGAGACATCGCACGTTTAATAGTAAACTGACTGATTATGGTTTAGGTCATAATTGAGTTAACATTAGACAGAGGCTTGTGTTAACGCTATCCATTCGTACGTGTTTTTCGACTGTTTTTGTTAAAACACCGACTCATGTCAGATTGAGCAAAACTTGCTTTTTTGAGTTAAGCCTGCGTTAATTAAGCGTGCGTCATGTCGATAAAAATAAACGAAAAAGAGAAAACACAGTGTATTAATTTATTAAAAAAATACATATTTAACATTGTTTCTGGAACGATGATGTAAAACATAATGCTTAATATTTAATATTCATATCGCCTTGTTAAAATATTATACATTATCAATGCCTGATAATATTTTAGCAATGCGAAGGGCTTGCTTACATAGAATGTAATGAAACTTCCAAGAAACGGACTTGATTCTCACCTAATATCGAAGGAATAATTGGGCGAGTAATTCTCACTCCAATCTCAACTAAAAACTCACCTTTTCAAAATATCGCATAAAATGTAAACAACGGTTTTCTGATTGCTGGTGTCTCATGCAGCTCTCATGACTAAAAACATTGTCAAAGCGCCCTTGAGGTTAGCTATTCACGTAAACGGCACTATACAAATTAGTCAAATTTTTATTGTTATTATTGATTGTTTTCATGTTCAAAAGTTACGCAATACTAAGGAATATGGATCCAAATATAATACATCATATATAGTACATACTATGTGTAGGTATTATTAAATTATATATTGTGTGATGTATTATGTATTATTTGACGGATAGGTACCTTGCACCAAATTGAACAAAGCTACAAGACGATCTGTGTACTGTGATTAAAACTAGGGAAACGTACCCAAAGAGAATCTCCCCGTAAAGGGGATTATTTGATATAACAATCTTGGTCATCTATGTAAATTGCGTTTGTACATCTATTTTAATTAGTGAACATCCGATAACACACAATCCAATTAACCAGGAGGGAGGACTCAACTTTGTGTAAGCGTCCACATTCCTTAGCCGGGATTTGGGCGAATTCTCATAAGCACTACGCCGTACAATGTACAATTATATCAATCATTTAAGTCGAGCGGTTAGTCAAAGACGGTGGTACAGTCAAAGGCGGGCGAGTGGGTCTGCTAATTATATTAGAAATCTACCGTAACTCAAATATTGTTACTCCTGGAGGTATGCGGCCGTTACAATCGGCGGGAATGCTGCGGACAGGTACGGGCTCGCAGTTCCCCACTAATCCGACAGACCAAGACGCCTTTGTCTTCCGCTCTGGATACATGTTCCAATATTGTTTGACTATAATCAAGTTATTAGTTCGTTTCATGGAACGATACGGACCCGACGTAATCTCAACTAAACCCAAACACAAATCCAAACAGGTACCAACCAACTGCCGATTAAAAATAATAATAAAAATTCAACTAGTATCGACTTACTATATAATACAAATAATAAACATCGATGGCTTAATTAGTTAATTTGGAAACATCACTTTTGGTTCAACTAACTAACGTTGTCTTGTTTCATACATTCAAATACAGTCTATAATAAAAACCCCAAAAAGATTGCTGGAGTGGCACCCAGGTGGTAGAAGACCAATTGGACGACCAAGGCTGCGATGGGAGGATGAAGTTGGGAGAGATGGGGCGAAATTGTTGGACGAGTGTAAGATTGGAGGATCGAAGCGGAGGACAGGAGGAGTTGGAGGCGAATAATACCGGAGGCTAAAGCTCGATATGGGCTGTAGGGCCATCGAAGAAGAAGAGTAAAAACCTCATCTTTAATTCAAGTCACTGTGTAGTTACCTATTATTTGTTCTATGTTCGCTATACTTTGTGTTGTAGATGTTTTATTTGTCTTTTTCTTTTTTATATACTTTGTATATACAACACTAACTTAAAAAAAAAATTAAATATCAGACATGTTTCGGACAACCGGTCCTTCCTCAGTGATATTATAAAGATAATATTTAAAATAATATAAAATTGTTTACAAATATGATAAGTTTTAACAGATGTAATAAAGATTTATGATGGAACGTTTATGTCCGAACATATCTGATATTTAATTTAATTTTTTTTAAAGTAATTGTGTATATACAAAGAATATAAAATAGAAAAAGACAAATACCTATTATTTGGTTCAATTTTTCATTAAACCTTTTTTTAAACGGAGTTGACAAATTTACTATTTAATCCACCGTTATTGATGATTAAAAAGTCAATGCTAAAACAGAACATAATCACAATCAAACAAACGTAGCATCATGTCTGATTCTAGAAATATTTCATATAATTTGCTATCATCAAAAAAATCATTCCTTGCTGCAACACTTTTATATTATAAATAGCAAAATCATGATAACAAAAATGGTAATATCGAAATTGTAAATAGCACAGCTCAAATGGTCATTTGCGAGACATATTGCAAGAATGGTAGATCAAAGATGAACCGAAAGGGTAGTACAGTAGAGACCTCGTGAAGATGGAACAAGTAAAGGGAGACCCCCCACACGATAGTCTGATAAGGAAAACTACTGGTGACTGGATGAAGAATGAACAAAATAGGATTGAATTGAGAAATTTGGGGAAGGCCTATGTCCAGCAGTGGACGACGTCGACTTTGTAATTAAAGTAAGCACAAAACTACCGAAATTAGTTGGAAACAATATAAATGATATTGTAAATTCGGGTAGTGGTCTAGGGGACAGAACACTCGGCTTCTGATCGAGAGAAAATGGGTTCAAGCCTTCAAATAACCTGATTTCTTAAAAAAAAACTATTGAACAAAAAAACTTGAATTATTTATTGGTTATTATCGATACAAATGCGTGGTACAGAATAAGTAATAAGCGAGTTATATAAAGAACCACAAGAAATAATTTGACGTCTTAAATTGGATGAATCGTGGAGATATTTCTTATTTGTATTATACACTATACAGCAATCATTAAGATCACTTCCACCCTCTTATATTTGGACAAAATAAGATGTTATATACGGCTGCGGGCGCCGGAACCCCCTAATTGTCATTCATCGCGTAATTCTTGCTCGGTACAGGGGCTTCCGGCGAGCGGGGCAGCCTCCTCCCCCGGAGAGATGTACCCAGGATGCCTTCAACTCCGACCCGAATTAACGATCCTTCCAAATAATTATTACGATATCCCGAAAAGACAGCCCCCGCGGTTATTTAACCACTATAATGCGGCTGACTACATTTGCAGTCAAAATAAGGCAGACTACATTTTCAGTTGGTATTTGAAAACTAACTAATCATCACGCCTTCTCCCCGGAGGAGTAGGTTCTATCCTGACATAACTCTCGTTTATTCTACATTCACACACCGTGACATGCACGCTCGTCGATTGTTCGTACTACGAACATGGCCGCCTTTCATTAAATTGTTAATTTGGTTATACGATGTCTTTCTTGGCCTTTTCCGATTGTATTATATATACTTGTATATACTTCTTTCTTCATACATTTGTTCCATATGTCCAAACCATCATAGTGACCCTTTCTTAATTTTACTTAAAACGTATTGATCCGCCTTACCTTTCTTTCTTACTTCATCATTAGGTATTCTATCATGCATTGTTTTTCATTGAATGCATTGTTTTGCATTGTTTTTCATGTACATTTTTCTTAGTGATCTCATTTCTAATGCATCTATCCTACTTCTTTCTTCTTTTGCAAACTCCAAGCTTCACTTCCATACATAAGGGTCGGCACTAGTACCCCTGGCATTTGAATGCATCTTATAAACCTTTTTAATTTAGTTCTTTACTACTACCATAAATCGTACGCAATATTATGATGAATTGGGGTTATCTGTATGAGCTGTAAATGTAGTTAACCACAGTTCGAGACCAATTTTTTTTACTGCAAATGAAGTCAGCCGTTCAATGGGGGGTTAAGATATTGATACGGATTGGAGACATTCTTCATCAAACAGCGATAAATATCCCCGCAAGTTATATTTGATAAATTCGCAAGTTGGGAAAGCAAAACTGAGTACTTTGGGGAATATACGGGCACATATTTGTATAAACTTCTCATTTATTTGCGAAATTTTACGCTACAAGCGAACTCGCTAACAAGACGGAACATTTAAACGAATTTCCAGATTTTCTCATTACCAGATCAGGACGGAATGAGCACATTTAAAACAAACACAATCTTCGCGAGTCTCTTAAGTAATTAGATTCAATTTCAATTTTCTTTTGGGATATCAAAAATTAACGGGGAGCATTAATGTTACGTTAAAAGCTCTCCGCGCCCTCCACGTGTCGAGTTTCACTTATAAACGAGTAGCATGATTACTTAGAGAAGAAACAATAAACTAGAGGAACATCAAGATAATTGAAGGAGTAATTGAATGCGAGAGTTGGGATGTATGGAAGGTTTGGGCCGCCGGTGTGGGGGATTGTCGTAGTCCTTTGGAGGGGGGGCCTTGCTTACAAGGTGTCGCAAAATTATACTCATTTTACCTTTACTCGAGGATAGTGTTACATGGATTTCTGAGGACGTCATTATATTCAGTACTTTTTTGTTTGGTAAAACTAAAATATAATCTAATAGAATTATTACATCAATACTGTCTTATCGCATTACAAACTTTGGTCTTTATTTCGACAGCGACCGGTTTCGCCAGGCTCGCTGGCATCGACAGACTGTGTGTCACCACACTATTGCAAACCGAATCCTTTATATACTCGTACATACAGATCAGGGGTGGTAAATATGATTCTATACAAAAATAATCTTCAAATATGAATGTAAAATTTACTGAATTTAAATATTGGTATTACAGGTATTCAAGAAGGTTCATATTCAATACAATGGATTTTAAATTTTATTTACTCACCCACTCTAACGTGTCAACAAGTTAATTCAAATTAAAGTTTTTTTCTGTAACTAATATAATATATAATTATAATAGTAAAATAACTTGAATTGACAGAGCAATAAATCTGGACTCAGGATTAAGGCGCTTTGGTTGTGAATTCCATAATTATGATTTTTTTTATGAATTAAAATATTCGTTTACTAAGATTGTTTACCAGAAGTTGCCCCGCACTAACAGATACTTGCATCTATTGTAACACCATTATAATTTGAATAATTCATATCTTATTTCAACTGCAGATTACTTGTATCCGTCATCTTTTGTCGTCATAATGTATATGTATTGTAAAAAAATTCCATGTAAATTTAATCAAATATTATCAGCGTCATTCGTCAATTCATCGCTTTATCGGGTAAAATAAAAGAAGGAATATACGGTTAGCATTGGTAACCTTAGATCAACGAGGAAGAAAAACATTCCAGTGTGCCGAGATCATTGAACTAATACAACCGATTAGTGCACAGAACGATCTGTCAGAATGTAATTGTTTTATGGAGTTACTACGTATACCAAGTTAAAGAAAACTGGAAATATAACTCTTGTAGTTTATATGCGTGCAGACATGTTGTGGAATTTCACAATTATTACTTATGTGTATTTATTGTCAGTTGAACATTAAATTATATCAAGTGCCAATTTAAATACCTTGGGCGCATTACCACTAAAGCGCTTGACCCGGACATTGAAATAAAATGCAGAATTGAAGTTGCACGAGCTGCATTTAATAAAACGAGAACCTTCTTTTGCAACGATAATCTTAACTTGAAACTTCGACAACGAATGATTAAATGGTCTGGTCTACTATATGGCTGCGAAACCTGGACTCTAAAAGTAACGTAATGAACCAGTTGGAGGCGTTTGAGATGTGGATATACCGCGGAATGCTCCGTATACCGTGGACCGATAAATAAAAAAATATATTAGCACTTATAACAAATAGCCCAGGTTAATTTTTAAATTTGAATTAACGTATCGAATTTTAAATGCGTTCTTATATTAGTCTTTCTTTTTTTAGTTTTTATTATATTCTTACACCTGAAGATGGAGGTAGTTTTTTTTTAAATATTGTTTTTAAATACATAATAACGTCGTAAATATTTTTAACCAATATTAAAATACGTAATAACGTAATGGAAAAAATGAGTGAAGACAGAATGGTGAAGAAGATATATGTAAACGACGTGAACGGAGCTAGAAATAGAGGAAGGCCGAGGAAAACGTGGTGCGATCAAATCAATCATATATTAAATGTTGGTCACGTGAGGAGTCGGAGAAATCGACGTGCGTGCATGACAGAACAGTGTGGCGGTCCATTCTTTCTGCCTACCCCTCCATAGAGACGCCGTGATGGTTATTTAGTTAGTTAATAACGTCGTTTCGCGATTGTTTATATTCCAAGGCACTTCCATGTTCTGAGAGGCGAATAATACGCACTGTTACATCTGATCTTAAAGGGTAAGATTGAGGGTCGACGAGGTGTTGGAAGAAGGCAGGTTTCCTGCTGAGGAACATCCGAGAGTGGACAGGGCTGAGGATCGTGGAGGAGCTGTTCCGAGCTACCCAGGACATGGAGGCCTACTCAAGGATGATAGTCAACGTTGGGGAGACCTGACAGAACACAGAAAGAAGAAGAAAAGCACTTCATACCTAATGTGACGAGTAACAGCCATATCTGTGATATTGTTATTTTTAGTTTGGCGCATGCAATAAAATGGGATCGCCCGCCACTGCGCGGCACTTACAGCTTTATCAGTATCACGGAGAAATTTAATTAATTAAAGTTTTAACAAGTAACGGGGAAGCTACAAAGTGTATGGCGCGGTCGGGAAGGACAATTCAAAAACCGTAAGCTAATTAGAAACCGACGTTCCTCCGCTTCTGATGAGATCGGCGCTGCACTCGCCCACTGCTCTGTGCTCCCACTAATGAAATGCTCATACTAATACAGGCATACGCAAACAACCACTGTTGCTACTAATTCATTAATTAATTATTTATGCATCGCATTATTCCCATAATGAGATTACATTTTATTACTGAACAAAGCTTGAATTTTTGAATAATGCTAGTTGACAATGTTTTGAAGACACTCTTAGCACCGAGAGAGAGAGAGAGAGAGAAAGAGTTTGCTTATCTTTGAAAGGATCGAAGGAAAACATAGTACAAAATTACTGATTTTTTAAATATAAAATATGATACATTTACGTTTTTTTATGAATCAAAACACTGTTTTATTGACTTCATTAAAAGTGTACAATTCATTAAAAAGTCGTATTTATGAAAACCACATTGTAAACGGCGTAAATTTATCAAAACTATTATTATTATTATTATTTTGTTGAATCGCTCTTTACATCGTGACAGCATGAGCCAAATCGATGTAAAGGGTATTATAGCTATCATAGTGATTCTCGTGACATGTTATAGGTAGCAAATCTTCGCCATTTCATTGGCACGTGAATTCTACACCAAACCAAAGGCAGTGTCAATCACACTGCTCTTGCCGGGAATCGAACCCGGAACCTTCGGGGTGGCAGTCAATGCACTTACCACTAGGCCACGAAGGTCGTCAACTATTATATAAAGCTTTAATCCACTTAATTAATACGAATGAATACTTTCTTCTATATTCGCCATCACTTTGTGTTGTGGATTCACATTTGAATAACTTTTTGGAAACATTGTATTATCACAACACTTTTTTGCGCTTTTCACAAACATGTTTCGGGACACAAACTATGAATGAAAACGTCTGTTTTCTAGAAATTTTATTATATTTTAAGTGAATGACATGTTTCGCCTGTCACTTCTAGAAAACAGACACTTTTATTCGTATTAATTATAAAATTACGGTTTAATTTTTTTCGTATGAAGTACCTACATTTATGATTTTTTTTACGATCAACAGTATGGAGAATTCATTAAATTTGTCAGTATGTAAATGTACCACAGTATAAACCCCTTAAATTTATAAAAAAATAAATTTAGTTTTATTTCACTTGTTATATAGGTATTTTCGAACGGTTTCGGCAGCTTGTTGCTATCTTTTGGTTAGATAGCACCAGAAGATGGTGGCGAGCTGCCGAAACCGATAGAAATAAATAAGTAAGTGGAATAAAATTAAATAAGCATTATAAAGACATTTTCATATATTTTTATAACTTACATTGAACATCTACTAAGAAATTTCAATCAATAATATTAAATTTGTACTTGATTGTATAACAAAGGACTTTTACAATTTTATCTGTTATGGCTATTCTTTTTCGTTGTTGTTTTTTGTGGTGGTTTTTCTCCTGTTTTCAGAATCAAAACAATCGCCGTTTAAAAAGTTTGTCATCTCCGAAATATTAACGGTTTGTGTAAAACAATTCAGGGGGAAAGAATCCCAGGGAGGAGGGTGGGAGTGTTGGACGCTGGGGAGCGTTTATATAGAAACACGGATACAGAGATACAGGAAAGTTGATATATTTTGTATAACAATTTCATCTTGTTTGAAATGGCAATTAATATTTTTATTTTCAATTATAGAGGGCGCATGAACTGCGTCTAATGTGTTGAGCTGAAGAGGGCTGCAGAAGACTCGAGCAGTGGAGGACGAGGCAATAGACTTGTAAACCAATCCCTAGGATTAAAATTGCGAAGGAGATTTATTTTTGTCTTAACTAACTAACTTACCATCACGCCGTCTCCCGAAAGGGTAGGCAGAAAGAATGGACTGCCACATTTTAACCGATACGGCACTCCATCCTTCTCTTTTCGCCCCGCGGGAGACGCGGTGTGATGGGTTGCGAACCTCATCGCCACCAATAGGCATCTCCCGCGCACACTTCGATCGTCCAACATCCTCAAAAAAAGAATATAAAATACAACAATATAAAATAAAATAACAAAATAAAAATAATTTAGCGCAAAATGTTATTTTTAGATGGTGCACAGATTGTCTTTGCTAAGATATTTTTAAACATACCTTAGCAAGGCGAAACATGTCATTCAAATATTACATTTCATAATCCCTTAGCAAAATTAAACATGTCATTCCCATAAAACTTCTAGAAAACAGATTTTTTTTATTCATTTTAAGTAAAACTCACATTACAATAACACTTAAAAATTTGCGTAACCAATTTTTTTTTTTAAATAATTACAGTTCACTTGTTTCAATAACGTCTATCAATGATTATAAAAGGTACACAGTTAATAGAAAAATACATGCAACAAAACGAAAGAGAAAACAATATTGTAAATTCTATGCAAGGTGGCAAGGTTACCCAAATAAATTTACATCAGTATCAACAAACTCTAGATTTACATAGAGAGCATTTCAAAATTGTTAACAAACAATTTATTGGATATGTTTTGGGTGGGTCCCAGACGAATTACGGTTCGTGGAATTTGACGAAGCTGTCTTTAATTTTATAATAATTAATCTCGCGATACGAGTGTACCTTATAATATATTATGTAATAATATGTAATAAACTATATTAATTATTTAATGTCGAGGAAAAAGGAAACTTTATTGACAGTTTCTTGAAATTGTAAACTATTATTCATTTATTGTTTATTATTTATTTATTTTAACTCACCCTATATATTGAACATTTATAACACCACATAGTAAAAACAAATACATATAGTTATTAAACATCATTATTTCGTCTGTTCTGAGTGACATTTTATAACGCCTTTACAAGTCTAAACATGTCATCCCCATAAAATTTAATAAAACTTCCAGAAGAAAGACAAAAACAGAAAATTAAATACAGAAAAAATGAACTTATAAAATAAATATATATGGAACATCAAGTATACAAATTTACTGTCGAGTAATTCACCATTTTTTTTTAAATTACGAACAAAGGTTTTGCTCAATATAATTTCAGCAATAAATTTATTTATTTAATAATTAAATAAAACGATGTTTTTTAACTACTTCCACTTTTGTCTTTATTTAGACAGCGACCGGTTTCGCCAGGCTCGCTGGCATCGACAGACTCTTTTTTTATTTAGACAGAACTTATTTATATATATTTACTTATATATTTACTATATTTACTTATATATTTACTTTAGACAGAATTTATTTATTAACTTATTTTTTAAAAGAAGGGTAACTTATGTCTGTGTAGCCCTATTTATATATATTTATTATTTATATCTATTTATTTATATCTATTTATATATATTTACTTATATATTTACTTTAGACAGAATTTATTTATTAACTTATTTTTTAAAAGAAGGGTATGTCTGTGTAGCCCTGTCGGTAAACAGATGCCTAATCGTTCGATGGGCGGTGACCCCGAGTGTTTTTGATACCACAGAGGAGCGAGGGCTAAAATTGAGCTGCGAATTTACGGACTTCGCGGCCCTTCGGGATTTTTCCAACAGGTGAATGTGAGCGCTTAATTAATTCGCAGGGCTCCGAGTCGTTTTGGAATAAGCGGAGTTAACGGGGTTCTTTGATGGCCCCATTTGGAAAAATGACCGCGTCAAACATTAAAGTAATTCGGGGTGGCTACTCGGGTACACGTGCAGGTACCGGCCACGTGTTTGAAGAAAGGGAGACGAATTTGTTTTTCTGTCCGGTAATGTAATTAAAAAAAGAGCCCGATATCAATTATATCATAAGTACTGGAATCTGAAATATAATTAATCTGACGTCAAAGCGTTAGGTAACAATTAAAAATATACGCCAAAAATGAAATAATTCCTTTATGACTTGCATTTTATTTGTCGCCATTAAGAGAGTAGGTTAGAAATAAAAACAATATAATTAAAATTTGTATTACTCCCACTAAACAACAAATGAAAACATTTTCTAAAATATTAGTTCATCCCAAGCAATATTTAAAAAAACACACATTGAAACCGGTCGTAGTTAAAAAAAACAATAGATAAAACAGATTTTTTTTTAATGTATACAAAACTTGTAGACAAATACTGGATTTTAAAAGATTTTCATTAATAAAGATTTTCTGCTTAATGCTTACAAATAAACTTAATAGATGGCGCTAGTGTAGGTTGACCTAAAAATGTGAAGTGTTCTTAACGTAGTAGCATATATTTATACATCTTTCAAAAATTTGTCAGACGTGGTGGTCGTAAGAAGGCGGAATGGGGAATGTTGTTGACATAAAGCGATCGCTTAACCCAACCAATGACAGGTCATAAGTCCTGTAAACGCCTCGACTACCATATTCTGTTTAAAAAATATATATATTTACATATTCGTCTCTATTAAGATACAATTAATCATTAAAACAGAAAAGATTTAATTTATATCTAGTTTTATTCTACTTTAGTTCTAATTGATTTGGATACCAAAGAGATGGCAGCGAACTACTAACACAAAACAGACGAGAATAAGGATAAAAAGCGGAATATTTTATATTCACTTTTATGTACATTAGAATGTCGTTTATCCGGACGTCAGTTAACCGGAACGTCAATTATATGGACAATCCGAGATGATGAAGCGTTTTGTACCGTGACCTACGCATGGCTAAGCTACCCCGCCACACCTACACAACGTTGGGTGTGCGTTGCGTCATCTTTCTCCTCCCCCCTCCTCTCGTTCTTCCCCGCACACTACGGACAGTCAGTCTCCCGCTGTGTTCGAGTTTCAACGTGTCAATTCGTTAGTTTCAACCTGTTACTATTTATTCGAGATTAACCGGAAAATCGGTATCCGGAATACCTCCGGTCCCAATTAGTCCGGATAAATGACGTTCTACAGTATTTTATTTTCATTATAATTAATAAATTTCCATCAAGAAATTTTAATATTCAACATTAACATAGATTTTTTTAAAGTTCTATTATAAATGATACATTGTTTTGAGAGTTATAATTTATTTAAAATTCTTAGTTAATCAAATATTACATATCGGTCACGTGAGGGGTCTGAGAAATCGATGTGCGTGCATGACAAGATGTATGAATGTCTATTCTTTCTGCCTACCCCTCCGGGGAGACGGCGTGATGGTTAGTAAGTAAGTTAGTTAAGTATAATGCTGAATAAGGACGACCTTCGACTCCCAAAATACAAGTAGGTATATATAGCATCTTAAAATCTAAGACAATCTCCAATTAATAAAATTATTATATCACAGACAGAATCCCCAGGGATTAGAGGGGCAAGGGGTCCGGTCTGGCTGCTCCGCTGCTATCAGTTGATTGATCAAATAATGAGGGTGAGTAATTAAAGTCGTGATTGGGCTGGCCAAAGCTATGGGACGAGAACAAACGCCCTTGCCAGAACAATACTTCTGCATTTGGTGGATAGTTGGAGTCACTCTATACAGGGGCAATTCTAAAGCTCAATAAATGTTATATACGTATAATATTGTAGATAAACATGTCATTCATAAAGACCGAAACATGTCATTCGTAGAAAAATTAATAAAACTTCCTGAAAACAGTCATTTCATTAATACTTATAGTAAAATAAAACTTCAAGAAAATAGCCATTTTTATTAATGTTGATTACAGAATATAAGTTCCATTGTTTTCGCCAAAACACTATGATACTTCAACATTATAACTCTTAAAATTTAAAACACTGTTACACAATTTCTTTTTATTCATTGAGAGTTGTTCCGCCAACCGATGTTGGCATCATCAGTTTTAACAGTAAGAATATAAGTTCTAAAAAACAGATGTTTTCTATAATATTGATTATAGAATAAATCTTCTGGAAAACTGACTAAAGAAGGATGAAAGTAGAATAAATGCAGTAGAAATTTTTTAGACGAATGTGTTGAAAATCTGACAATGATAGTGCCAAATGTAAATATTGCATTATATAAGAAGTGAATGCAGGTCAAATGAGAGTATTTTGAACAAAAACGATCATCAAAATGGTTTGGACACATGGCAATAATGAATGATGACAGAAAGCTAAAGAAAGTATATGTAAACGATGCAAACGGAAATAGGAATAGGGGAAGACCGAGGAAAACGTAACACGATAAAATAATAAATAAATAAAATATATAATCTCAGCCACGTGAGGAGTCGGAGAAATCGATGTGCGTGCATGACACGATTTATGAATGTTGAGGAACGAGAGAGGTGTGTCAGGAGATAACAGTGTGGCGGTCCATTCTTTCTGCCCTCCCCTTTTGGGAGACGGTGTAATGGTTAAGTTAGTAAGTTTATACCTAGAATATTGACGCGTGTGAAAATGCAAGAAGGATTTAATAAGCATGCCAAACGCATCGATGAAAATAAAATGGCGTCCACAAAAGAACGGCCCTAAACCACAAAGGGTCTTCGATTGGAAGCGCGTCGTCACGAACCTAATCAAAACATCACGGAATGAGAATTAAACTCCGGGAAGTTGGTGTACATAAAGAAATACATGGCTCGTAGCATTTATTGCATATTGCCAGGGTCGTACACACTGCATTTGGCGCTTCGCCTAAAAAACATTTATGATGCAATTAAAATAATACTTACATAATTACATAAATGCAGTAAAAACGAAATTTTTTATACGAATGTGTAGAAAATCTGAGAATTTTAGTGTCGAATGCAAATACAAGAAGTGAATGCAGTGCGAATGAATGTGTTTTGAGCAAAATAATAAAACGATTATTACATAAACCCATGACAAGAGAAGAAAATCTATGATCTAAAGAAAAAAAATAATCTATACGAAATTTAATATACAGCTATACAAAAATAAAGTATAATTAAAAAACCCACACAAATATTGTAATTTGGTAAACATTTAGTAAATAAAAAATAAAACACTTACAAAAATAATAATTTTGAATATACTAAGAAAATTTTGCGAAAACTTCAATTAATGGTAGAAAAAAGAGTTTAAATAATTTACTCATTTTAATTCTTGTGAATATTTGTCACGGCATAGGCTTCGCCTAGTGTAATAATTATAGATGGACCAAAACGTTAAAAAAATATTATTAAATAAGAAAATAAATAAATAAAAAATCAATTTGAAAACATGACGCTATAATTAATTCAGATTGTTTTTAAATAAAAAAGAAAACATTGTATTATTTAAAACAACTAAATAACTCTAATCTGAAAACAGGAAATGGTGTGTATTCAAGACATTTATTATTTTTTTAAATGAAAAGTATAAATTATTACAATTATGTTAATATGCGAACTATATTAAAAAAAAAGTTTGTTTTATGGGAGTTCTATTATATTTTATGGGAGTGACATGTTTTGTATATACTTAATCAAAGTGAAACATGTCTCACCCATAAAATATAATAAAACTTAATAAAAAAAAGAATTTTTATTCAATATTTTATAAAGAGTTTTACATCATTGACCTTCGTGCCAGAGTGGTACGTGCCTTGACTGCCACCCGGAAGGTCCCGGGTTCGATTCCCAGCAATGGCAGTATGATTGTCACACTGCCGTTCGTTTGGTGCAGAATTCATGCGACAATAAAATGGCGATAGATTAGCTCTAGCTATCACATGTCACGAGAATCAATATGAGTGGTGAGTGCTTTGACTGCCACATCGAAAGACCCCGGTTCGATTCCCGACGATAACAGTGTAATTGTCACACAGTCTTTGATCTGGTGTAGAATTTACATGAGAATAAAATAGGGATAGATTAGCTACCTATCACATGTCACGAGAATCAATATGATAGCTAAACCCTTTACATCGATTTGGCTCGGGCTGTAATGATGTAAAGAGCGATTCAACAAAAAAAATCACGATTTAAGAAACAATTAATAACATCATTTATAATAAAATAAAATTATGTCATTTCTTTTTGTAGGTGTGGATTGTAATCATAAATCAAATTAATATATGAATAATTGTTATTTCTCGTTTGATGATCGTATTTAAAATTAATAACAAGCACATGCGTATCGACAGCAAGATCAGAATCTATAAAACATGCGTGCGACCTATCATGACGTACGCTGTAGAGACGCGGGCTGACACTGTGCGAACCAAGGGACTACTAAGAACATCGGAGATGAAGGTCCTAAGATCAATTACTGGAAAAACCCTCCGAAATCGTGTCCGCAACGTAGACATAAGAAAAACCTGCGAAATAGAGGATATCGTTCAGTGGAGTAGATCCAGAAGAAGATACTGGAGGGACCATGTAGCCCGAATGGATGGTGACAGACTCAAATATACAGCCGCTTATGAAATCCCCTCCGGACACCGCCCACCTGGAAGACCGCCTAAGAGATGGAGGGACAGCTGGATTTCATCATCCGACGAGATATGATTTCTGTGTGACAGATCGTCAGATCTATTAAAAGAAGAAGATTTAAAATTAAGCGTCCTGATTCGAAACTATGGGGCAGCCGGCCCTGCGCAACACACAGCAATCATATCCTTCCTCGCCGGGCTAATAGCAGTAAAGTTCAGCGTTGTTACCCTTATTACAGTGAGATTAAATCTGCGCGGATTGCACCAGAAATCGTCTTGGTATTTATCTGACCCGCCATTTGGATTAACCAGAGATTCAATAGGTGTATGATTACGTTAATTGCTCGTGCAACGTTATAAAGGGCAATGCAATCTTTTAATTACAACGTGATCGAGAAAGTTTAACGGGAACCAGGCATTTCTCCGATTGAAAACATCAACATTCTGAATTCAATTAAATAACTGAAATCTCAAACAACCGAAGAGAAACGACTTAAACGAGTCTTTTAACGAAGATAAAAAGATATGAGGGTATTATTTGCAAACCTGGCAAACTCCATCATTAGATGTTTTGAGTAAATCGCAAAAAACTGATACGCTAATAAAATGCGCATTTTTACGAAATTTATTATTTTCATCTCAACCAGTTAGTATTTTAAAAGTAATCAGCCATGAAATAATCATCATTATGTTGATAATTAAAGAAAAATAATGAATTTCATTTTGGGGTTTGCCAGCTTTGCAACACTCAAGTGGAGGTTGCCATGTTTGCAACAAACCCTATATTTTAATAGCAAAATTTTTCAGAATGAAGCCGAATTTGAAACTGAAAATCAATAAAAATTGTGTGCAAATGTATTATGAATAAGACCCAATTCATATCTCACTTTTGATTGTTGGTGGAGTTTGCCGGGTTTGCAAATAATACCCTCATATGTATGATGCACTTTAGAAACTGGATGGTAGTGACGAGAACTCTTTGCTCCTGAATCGGGGGATTTGGATTCAATCCTGGATACAACCTGGCTCCTTCTTCATGATAATAAGCTTCTCTTTGTGCCCACATTAGAGATTGTATGAAATAATAAATTTCAATACCATAGATTTAAATCGCAATTGTTAGTCTTAAAAAAAACAGTATTTTCATAAATTATACCAGTGAACATACCCAAAAAATGAAACTAAGTTTAACAATGTGTGCGACCACAAAATAAATAATAATTATAATTAAAAAAAATAAGGACTTTTTACCAGTATTTAAATTTCCCTAATTCGTAAGAGTGACATTTCATATGCGCTGCAATTAGTGATTAAATGATAGAATAATCATTGAAAATTGTATGTTTAACAAACATCCAAAAAATATTAGGGGAAAATGACTTGTGAGAATCCAGTTGATTGAAATTACCAAATCGCATTGAAATGGCGTTTGACAAATTATGGCAAAATTTGCATTTTTTCGTTGCAAAGAGATATGTTAAAAATACGGATTTTACTAAACTCGTAATACTTAGAAATTGGTTTAGTGAATAGTTTAGCAGGATTGTAAAATCAATCTAGGAAGGTTGAAGTGTTCTCTACAAGGCCAAGGAACACGTGAGAACTGCATCAGAACTAATGCTGGATGAATTATTCAGCATCCACAATGCTCTTGGGAAGACCCCGAGGGATGGAAGAGGGTGGCGAGGATCGAAGGGTGGAGCGTGGTTGCACACCGCAATGGCGGTTCAATTTCAAAATTTACAAAATATTTCAGTTAATTATTTATCGTTTCTTGGACAATGATGTAAAACTCCATTTTAAATAATTAATACGAATGAAAATTATGTTTTCTTGAAGTTTTATAATATTTTATGTGAAATACATGCTTCGCCTGTCTACGACATTATCAAATGTTGATAATCATTATCATTATCAAATGTTGTATCAACATTTCATAATATTATAGCATAGACAGGCGAAAAATATCATTTACATAAAATATAATAAACTTTTAGAAAACAGACGTTTTCATTCGTATTAATCTTCTTCTTTTTCAAATGCCCTGTCGGGTCCCCTCAACGTTGACGATCACCTCGGCAAATCTGTCCTGTCCTGCGCCGCTCGGAACAGCTCCTCCACACTTCGGATGCCGGTCCACTCGTTCACATTTCACAGCCAGGATATCTGTCTCCTACCGGGCCCTCGGCGTCCCTCAATTTTCTCCTCCAATATCAGTTGGAGAATGAGGAACTGTTCCACACGCAGTACATGACCCAGGTTTTGGTTTTGAGGCATTGTGGTATTTAAGAGGTGAGAACATGACGTAATTTTCCAAAGTCCGCCCAACCCAACTGAATTCTTCGGTCGGCTTCTTTCTCGAAATTGTTTCTACCTAATTGTATGATTTAGCCAAGATATGTATATTCTTGTACCACTTCAAAAGCCGACCCATCGACGGTTACTGATTTCGGGATAATATGTTAATTATACATGACTTACGTCTTGTCCAAATTCATCCTGAGACCCACTCGTCTGGATTGAGTTGAATTCGTATTAATAAAGAAGTGTAAAATTCATAAAAATATTCGTAATATACCTATAATATATTTTTTACAAGTTTTTGAACAAAGTGACAGGGGTAATAAAATAGTTGTGTGGCGTTTGCAGGAAGACACGGGCCGCCACTGCAGCATAATATATTATGGTAATGGAATGAACTCGTAAACTGGGGATTTTTTTATCTCCTTCATAAATGTACCGACTAGTGTGGTATTTGCATGAGGAGGACACGGATGTAGTGCGTGCGCCTATGCGTTACGGCGCTAAGAAAGGGAGAGAGGGCAACTCCTCACTTTGTAGTTAATAATTCACGTGAATGTCGAATTTATAAAATCCGATTACAGACTAAAATTGGTACATATTTTTATTAACCGGTCAGCAATGAAAGTAAAACAGCGGTTGAATAAAAATAAAAAGTGAATAATAATTAAACCAAAAATTGGTTTATACTAACAACTTAAACATCTAGTGCCGATCCTTATCATATTAAATCAAATCAAATCAGATCAGTTTATTTCATCAATAGACATTACAAAATTAATTTTCAAGGCAGCTATTGAGAACAGGTAAAATAATATATCATAATAATACGTGTATAGGTAGTATACTACCAGAAACGCATGAGAGATGGTTAGACATTAGGAAGACAGGATACTCTCCAGAATTAAGAGTATTTGCCATCTGAACGTACTTTCACTACTATGAAAGACATGTATAGAAGTGAAGCTTGGAGCTGGCAGAAGAAGGATGAAAGTAGGATAAATGCCGTAGAAACGAGGTCACTAAGAATATGTGCACGCTTGTCGATTGATCCTACTTTGAACATGGCTGCCTTTCAGTAATTGATTAATTTGGTCATGCCATGTCTTCCTTGGCCTTCCTCGACTGTTTTCCCATTCACACTACTTGTATATGTATTTTTAACTATTATTCCCTCATACATTCGTTCCATATGTCCAAACCATCTTGGTGACCCTTTCTTGATTTTATATATCACGCATTCATCCGCTTTACATTCCTTTCTTACTTTATCATTATATATTCTATCATATATTGTTTTTCCGCACATCCTTCTTAGTGACCTCATTTCTACGGCATTTATCCTACCTGCATCCTTCTTCTGCCAACTCCAAGCTTTACTTCCATACATAAGGGTCGGGACTAGAACTCCATTATGCACTGCCATCTTTGCTTCAGTCGATTTATTTCTATTTGCGGTAATGACTTTGAGTGCCCCTTAATATTGGAAGAAGGGTTGTAGCTGGAAACAAATAAAACTATTATAATAAAAAAATCTTTCATAATTATGTTTTAAGGATAAAATTAACTAGTATCTAACCATC
Source organism: Lepidostoma basale (assembly GCA_022606425.2). Lineage (NCBI taxonomy): Eukaryota > Metazoa > Arthropoda > Insecta > Trichoptera > Lepidostomatidae > Lepidostoma > Lepidostoma basale. Next base: position 150,677 of record JAHDVF020000128.1, read on the forward strand.
AAACTGTCTTTTCAAAGGGTTAGGCGGATATGATGAATTCCCACTCTGTTCTTTCCTGACAACATTCCATACATTGTGTCGTGCACGCACACGATTTGTCCGACTCCACGCGTGTCCGACATTAAATATTTGATTGATTTGATCGTGCCACGTTTTCCTTAGTCTTCCTTTATTTATTGTTACGTTTATGTCGTTAGGATTTTATGAGTATAATAAGAATTACAGGATATTTTTAATCACAATTATTTTATTATTTGAATTAATTTTTAAATGGTTCATTGTTTTGGCCGAAACACTATGATTCTTTAACATTATAAACTGTTAAATGAAAAAACTTTGTTTTATTATATGTATCACAATTGTATTTTTATTTTACGCGACAGCTGTTTCCTCAACCTATGTTGACATCATCAATAATACTCGTATATCAAAAGTCAAATTTTCGTGATTTTTCGAACCTTTATGTGGAATAGGAACAAATACATAGTTATATAATTTTTAATAAGCTACATTTCATTGTTTTTATGTATGGAATACAATCGCTGCTTGTTACCCAAAATAAATAAATGAAGGAAGTATTGCATCATAAGTATGACGCGGAATCAAATATTTTAGGAAGATAAACTTTATAAACTGTGTACAAAATGAGTAAATGAATTAATGTAGAATACCGGGTTAAGTTAAGGGGTGGGGTGTAGTCGTGTAATTCCGGGTTAAGATTCCGTGCTAACATCTTATTTGTCTCTCTTAGGGGTGCAGGGCGCGGGACGGGGTGGCGGGGTTCGTGGCTTGCGGCGCTTTCGCCGCTAATTCGCCTACAGCACGTCACCGCGATTGATTTATACTGCTTAACTTTAATGAGATACTACTGAACCTAAAAAAGGTTTATGCAAGAGGAATAATTGATGGCGACTGTCAGCAAAGGCGGGTAACACGGAACCTACAATTTTATGAAGCCCAAACATTGACGTACTAAATAAATTCTGTTTGGATTTGAATTAGTTCTAGTTTTAAAAGTTAAAACAGTTGAAGTTTAAGCAAACAAATCATTAAATTATTTTCCACTTGCAGGCAGTTTCAATGTAATATGCTGATAGTAATATTAAAAAATTATTTCCAAATATTCTTCTTGTGATAGTTAGATTTATTATATTATATATATGTGTAAAATGCCTTTGTTATACCCAATATAAACAAATAAAAAATATTCCTGTAATCGATTACTGTCGAAAACTGTTTTTTTTTTCCAGACCTTAGCAGCTATATGGATGGGGAAAACCAAATAAGGCGATGCCAACCTTATGGACCAAGAACTATAACATAATATATTTAAATTCAGTAATTATAAAAACAAAAGTACCATTTTTTCAAACGTTACATATAAATATGTAAGCTATAATAAAATTTAAAATCCATTGTATTGAATATGAATCGTCTTGAATACTAACTAACTAACTAACTAACTAACCATCACGCCGTCTCCCCGAAAGGGTAGGCAGAAAGAATGGACTGTCCCACTTTTACTGATGCGGCACTCCATCCTTCTCTTTTCGCCCCGCGGGAGACGCGGTGTGATGGGTTGCGAACCTCATCGCCACCAATAGGCATCTCCCGCGCACACTTCGATCTTCCAACATCCACAAAATAAATCTAAAACAATTAATATAAAATACAATGATATAAAATAAAATAACAAAATAAAAATAATTTAATACGAAATGTTATTTTTAGATGGTGCACATTTGTCTATTTAATTTATGTTCCACGAATCCACCGTTTTTTAAATTTAGCACATAATGTAATAACACATAATGTTTTTCCGATGTTGCACATGTTGACATGGACGATCCGGACTTTTGTGTTTATTTAATTTATGTTACACGTATCCACCGTTTTTTAAATACTACAGCTACTAAATTATTATTCTTGAATACTACAGCTACTAAATTATTACGGAAGTGCCAGTTGGAAGACCTTTATATTTATTATTATAGGGTGTGTGTAAGATCTAATGATCGACATAATGAATATTCAAATTCCTGGATTTTCACCTGCACCTGCCATCTACCGATAATCAAAGTTAAATTTAAAGGAAAAAGAAAAGTGCTTAAGAAGAAGAAAACTTGGATAAAAATCTTCGAGAATGGTTCGGTTGCAGCACAACATCCTTGTTTAGAGGAGCTGCATCCAAAGTAAAAATAGCCATGATGTTGTCCAACATCTGATTTGAAAAATACAAGAAGAATAATAATATTTTTATGCCTGAAGATAGAATCATCGGCTTCCAGAATATGTAGTAATACTAAAAATTCAGCGGTTTATAATTTTTTTACTAACAAAAAACCTTGTTAAAATTCCTATTTTTTCAATTTAATTTTGTTGAATCGCACTTTACATTATTAGAGCGCGAGACAAATGGATATAAAGAGTATAGCTATCATATTCTAGTGCTAATCCATTGCAATTTTATACTCATATTCCAATCCATAGTCACGTGAATTTTATACCAGACCAAAGACAGTGTGACAATCACACTGCCATCGCCGGGAATCGAATCCGGAACCTTCAGTCTCCGGAACCTTCAGTGTCTTCAGTGCACTTACCACTCGGTCACGTCATTAACAACTGCCACATCGTTAACGCCGCCATAATGAAATCTAATGGTAAATGATAATAAATAGAAAATTAGACGAAGGAAGATTAATATACCATAGATCAAAAATATTACATGGTGATATTGTTGGCAAGAAGCTCAATTTTCTATTGATGGAATCAATTTCCAAATCTATGTTTTAGTAGTATAAACGGTGTTTATGCCGATGCCTCTCTCTTTACAATGAATAAAAACGCCTTGATAAAAATGAAAGGTGAATTTACGTGCCTGATTTCGGGAGATTTAAGTGGCTTGTAGGGAAAAAAGAGTTAGTCTCACGCCGGCTATTACCGTAGCATCGGATACCTTCGGCTATTACCAAAGTATCGGATACCTTCGGCGCATAAATAAAAGTACCTGGTAATTTAACATCCCAAAAATGAATGTTAAGCACTTTGCTTTGGTGCGATTTAATACCGGCCGGAGGAATGAATAAAACATCCACAATATTTCAGTTCGGACCAAAATTACCTGAAAAAAATATTTTATCGGCCGATAGTATTCAGAGGGTACCTTACCTACTTTTCCTTAGATTATGCAGGATACGTACCTACATATGTATACGTACTTAAACAAATTAATGGTACTTGAAATTATATTGTTCAATTGTTAAGTAAGGTTATAATGAGAGATGAGTGAGGTCTAGTAAAAAGAGAGGGAGATGAAGATCTCAAAGCATCTTGCTGATGAATATGCAGATCGAGATGAAGACCCTAGGTCTTAAGGAAGAAGGTGCCAGGCGATAAAAATGCGATCCAGAGTATCAGGAAAAAGCGAGGAGAAAGAACAAGTTAAGTAAGGCTATTGTATGCGTCCAAGTAAAATTAATTATAAACTAACTAACTAACTGACCATCACGCCATTTCTTCGGAAAGTAGGCAGAAATAATGGACTTTTTTTATATGACCGAGTCATAGAGGGCTCCCTCCGCTTACCCGAAACTGTTATAGGCGCAGCGGCGCCTTTCGTCAGCTTCATTCGCACTTCCTTGGCCCGTCCCCCGTCCATGTGGGACTTACGTTAAAATAAATTAATAATAATACATGTATAAATTTGTAACCAAGGGGGACCCAGACCACATTTAAGCTACGCTACTCTCCCTCGATGTCCCGCCGTACACATATAGCAATACAACAGCAAAAGAAAATGCACAATTGACACATAAATAACATATGTTAGAGAAACAATAAAAAGAAATAATGCACAGCAGAAGGAAAAATGGACTGCCACACTTTAACCGATGCGGCACTCCATCCTTCTCTTTTCGCCCAAGCGAGAGACGCGGTGTGATGGGTTGCGAATCTCATCGCCATCAATAGGCATCTCCCGCGCATACTTCGATCGTCCAACATCCACAAATTAAATCTATATAAAAGGAGGAGGTCAAGTCCCACACCGGGATGTAGTGCCGAGAAGAAGAAGAAGAAGCCTTTCGCCTTGCGAGGGCATTCTCAAACTAATCGCCAACACAAACAAGGCATGACTGAATTACTAATTAATAATTAATACAATTAATAAAAGGCAATCATGTTCGAAATGTCGAAAAAAACGACGAGCCTGCGTGCCACAGTGAATGAATGTAAAACATCATTATTCAATTGCAACTTAGCGTATTTGGATAAACATTTGATTGCGATGACATAAATTTCTAATGAGAAAAAATAAAGAATTCTGTTGGATACTATTGTAGAAACGCGATGAGGGTGATGAGCAGACATTTACCCGAAGGATCAAGCAATTGCAGATAATCTATTTTCCCTAGTTAAGTGGTCGAATGTAACAAATTAGATCTTATTCAAGTTGCCTAAACAATTCATAGCAATTTTTCTCTCGCGGCCAGAGCCGGCGGCGGGGCCCTCCGGAATGTGGCCGCCTCCGCCAGGCCCGCCTTATTGATTACTCCGGCCCTCGATTTATTTCCTGCGCGGTTATCTCTTGTTTACGGTTATTGCCGAAACATATTACCGGGAGGGTGATGGGTCCAGTATAGCATACAAGGCTCGCCTCATAGGAATACCCGCTTTGTATCAAGACACTAATTTCTATACTTAACACCTGATGATTTAATAGTCAAACATCCTCCAGTCAAATAAGTGAAATAATACATTTTTTTAGGTTTAATACTATGGATTGGTTTATTGTTTCTTGAAAGTAAAACTCCATATTAAATTATTAATATGTATGAAAAAACCGATAGTTTTCAATAGTTTTATTATAATGTTTATGTATGACATGTTTCGCCCTTCTAAGGATTTGATAATGCCTTAGAAGGGCGAAACATGTCATACATAAACATTATAATTAAAGGGACAAAAATATATATTATGCATACTTCCGTAAATGTAATATAGATGCCTTTGTATGGAAATGTTTGCTGTAATTTTTGCTATGAAAAGTATTTTAAAAATCAATAAAACTATACAGATTGAAAGATAAAACTTGTCATAATCAATACTAATGAAACGCCCTTTTCTATTAGTTTCATAGAGGATGACCGAGGAAAACGTGGCACTATCAAATAATTCAAATATTGAATGTCGGCCACGTGTAGGGTCAGAGAAATCGACGCGCGTGCATGACACGATGTATGAATGTTGAGGAAGCGAGAGAAATGTCAGGAAAGCAAAGTGTGGCAGTTCATTCTTTCTGCCTACCTCTTCGGGGAGACGGCGTGATGGTTAGTTAGTTAGTTCATTATATTTTATGAGAATGACATAGTTGATATAATGATAAGTAAATAGTCCTTTGTTTTGGACGAAACACTATGATACCTTAACATTTTAAACTGTTAAATTAAATGACTTTGTTTTTTTATCACAATTGTATTTTATTTTACGCGACAGCTGTTTCATCAACCTACTCGTATGTTGACATCATTATGTGTTACAATGTCAACTGATGTTACCTGATGATGACAACATAAGTTGATGAAACAGCTGTCGCGTAAAATAAAATACAATTGTGATACAAAAAACAAAGTGTTTTAATTTAACAGTTACAAATGATAATGCCCAAAATCTACGTCAATTGCAAAATGTTGTATACAGTAATTGGGTTCAAATAACCTGCTGTACAAAAATGAGGAAAGCAACGCGAAACTAAAATTTTAAAGGCCCTAATGGTATCCCAAGAACCATAAAAAATATTACACTTTGCTGCAAACCAATTCCTTAAATTGAAACAAGCGAAGGAGCACATATCATGTGTTTTCCACAAAATAAAATTCATATGTAGCTATTGTGACTTTTCGTATAATCATTCCCCCACTACAACTGATTGAAATCCGCTCACGAAAGCTTTCTAATATTTGATTCAGCGCGTAAGCAATATGTAGGGTCGGTCTAGACGGGGGCGGGGAGGGGGCTAGCCGATAAATTGGTTCAATCGTAATTCTCTGTATCGCACTTTATCTCCCGCCTCGGCCCTGGCATGGCGGCTGCGGCGGGCGCGCCATCCAGCATCTCTGATCTACATCGTTATTTTATTCTACTGAATAACATTTTTTGACGAGTAACATTATAATTCATATGTATTTCTATAATAATCACAAATAATTACTAATAATGAATATAAATTTACAAATTAAAAACTTCCTTTATTTTGTAATATTATAAATAAATTTAGTATAATTTCACTTCAAAAATCTCTTCTTCTTATTATTCTTAGTGTAGGCCTAGTGGCCTATTTCTTAAGAAGGATTGGCCTCCTGCGAAATTGACTCCCAGCTGTCGATCCATATCTTTGTTGATCTGCCCGGGGGTCGTCTACCATGGGGCTGGCCATGTAACACAATGAAGGAGAATCTGGATGGATCCATTCTCCCCACGTGTGCATACCAGTATCTTCTCCTTTGCCTTCCCCACCTAACGACAACCTCGATCTCGCATATCTCCCTTATCCGTCTATTCCTTATCCTCTCTTGCAGTGTCTTGCCTGATATATTTTTGAGCGTCTTATTTCTGACGCTCTGAGCGCGTTTTTTGTGATTGTGACGTCCGCCCTGCACTCGATCCCATATGTCATGTGGGTCGCACACAAGTCTTATAAATTTTTCCAAGTCTTCACAAATCTTAAAAAAAACCTTAACATGAAGATCAGCAGCAAAGTGAAAAAATTATAAGACTTGAAAAAACCGAGTGGAATCAACCTAAATATTATTTTAAAAGATTGTTTTATTGTTTCTTGAACACTGATGTAAAACTCAATATTAAATAATTAATACGAATGAAAATGTTTTCTAGAAGTTTTATTATAATTTATAGGAATAACATGTTTTGCCTTCCTAAGACATTAATCAAATGTCATTTGATACATTTGATTTGACCCTTATGTATGGAAGCGAAGCATGGAGCTGGCAAACCAAGGATGAAAGTAGAATAAATGCAGTAGAAATGAGATTTCTTAGACGAATGTGTAGATACTCTGTGTACTCGTATGATAGGGTATCGAATGAAAATATAAGAAGTGAATGCGGTGCGAATGATGGTGTTATGAACAAAATAATGAAAGGATCATTAAGATGGTTTCGTTATTCTCTTCATTATTTTTGATAATAATAATAATAATAATAATAATAAAAAAATGGATAATTTATAGAGCGCCATTTTTATGAATTACTCATTTCAAGGGCGCTGTAGAAAATGCTCCGTTTTATGAACTAGATAAAAAAAAATAAACTTATTTAGCATGAGGGCTGCACCTGACGTAGTCGAACAGCCCTTCCTATCAGGAAATGATAATTTGAAAAGGTGCGTTTTGAGTCTCGATCTATGCACTTAACGTCTGCCGGAAGATTGTTCCAGGCTGTAGGGCCAGCTATCAATAAGTAATACGTCAAGAAGGCCTCTTGCATGCCAACATGGAGGGTATGACCATGGGGACAAACTCTAGGGGACGCTCACGCCGAGAGTACCTGGAGGACCTGTTGGTGGACGTGCGCTGCTCATCATATGCAGATTTCAAAAGAGCCGCACAAGACAGGGAAGAATGGAAGAGAAGAATAGAAGAAATTGCTGCAAACCAATCCCAGGATTGAAACTTTCTAACTAAATAGTAAATAATTACCATATAAATGATTCGTGCTTCGTTTATGCATTCATTTATTGAAAAAAAAAAAACTTAAAGTCTCGCAAGACGACAGGGTTGGCATATATAACTTATCGTTATAAATGAAATCAAACACACTGATTAACGGGGATTTCTGTAATTCCCGAAAATATATATAATAGTATACTCGTATATCTAGAGCGCAAATGTTTTACAAGTGTCAACCCGATTGAAATCATAAAATGATACAACATTTTGAATGTATACAAATTCTTGTAGACAAATACTGGATTTCACCCATTGCGGATAAATTATTTTTATTTTATAAGGATTAATTGTATCTCAATAGAGACGAAAATGTAAATTGTTTTCTGGGAATAGAATGTGGTGGCCAAGGCGCTTACAGGACTTATGACCTGTCATTGGTTAGGTTGAGCGATCGCTTTATGTTTAACAACATTCCCCATTAAAAAAAAGGCGGAATGGGGAATGTTGTTAAACATAAAGCGATCGCTCAACCCAACCAATGACAGGTCATAAGTCCTGTAAGCACCTCGGCCACCACATTATGTTCCCATAAAACAATTTACATCTTCGTCTCTATTGAGATACAATTAATCCTTATAAAATAAAATGATACGTTTAATAAAATTGTCTACCTTATCACAGTGGGCGATTCATGATCAGTGGATATTGTCAATTTGGGCAAGTCCCCGGATGCGCCAATCAGAAGGTGTAAGCAGTAAGGGTCCAGAGGTGGGGGTGATTTGGTACGCCGCTCACGTAAACAGTTTGACACGCACACAACCGTGTCATCTCTTATGCTGGTACCGCACCCGCACCCGCACCGCCTGACTTGGCGAGGAGTCGATCCTTCTGTTATTGCCGAATGTATTGATTGCGAATATCAATAAATATTCTAACTATTAAAAAGTAGCAATTGAATGCTTAATAAGGAACCAATATAACATGTACACATATTTAAGTAACTTGGCAGCGTGATAATAGATAATTAAATGGCGATAGATTGGCTACCTATCACATGTCACGAGAATCAATATAATAGCTAAAAAATAAATTGTATACAGTAATAAGGTTCAAACGACCTGTTGTATACATAAAAAAAATACAGATTCCGAAAAATAAGTGAGTTGCAGAGCTGCATTAAAATATATAATATGTATAATATAAATCGGCAATAACCCATATGTCGTCAAGAAAGAGTACCAAAATATTTTGAATACAAGAGCTCGAAAGAGGAATACTTCGTTCGATTATTTTTGTATGACAGTAGTGTGGAAAACAAAAGAACAACCATTAGGTTTTGTTGATTATGAACATTTTAACATTGTACAGGGGTCATGCATACTGAGGTTTTGCTATGTGGACTTGAATCTTATTGCATACTGAGGTTCTGCTATATGGACTAGAATCTTATTGCATACTAAGGTTCTGCTATATGGACTTGAATCCTATTGCATACTTAGGTTTTGCTAAATGGACTTGAATCCTATTGCATACTTAGGTTTTGTTATATGGACTTGAATCTTATTGCATACTGAGGTTCTGCTATATGGACTTGAATCTTATTGCATATTGAGGTTCTGCTATATGTACTTGAATCTTATTGCATACTTAGGTTCTGCTATATGGACTTGAATCTTATTGCATACTGAGGTTCTGCTATATGTACTTGAATCTTATTGCATATTGAGGTTCTGCTATATGGACTTGAATCTTATTGCATACTTAGGTTCTGCTATATGGACTTGAATCTTATTGCATACTGAGGTTCTGCTATATGGACTTGAATCTTATTGCATACTGAGGTTCTGCTCTTATTATAAATAAACGTATTTTATTTCTTATAGTACGAATTATACATTTGTGTCTGTTTACACACAAAAGCTACTTAAGAGATTATGTTATTTTAAAGACAAATTTGACTGAAATGAAAAACGACATGTGATAATGGAGGTGAGGACAAACCAATCCGCTGACGGAATGCACCAGCCTCATTATCAACGTGTTAATTTGTCTGGTACGACATACGAAAATGTTCCCGATAAGTCATTACGATAATAACAAACACATGTCTGGAGCGGCGGGATTCGCACCAATGGCGAAGGGCCCGGGCTAGGAATCAGCCAATCAGGGCCCGCGCGGGCTCCAATTATTCCTATAATCAATCACCAACGGGTAAGCCGGAAATAATTAATTTTAAACGTGCTCCCTGTAACATCATTACGGACACAGCCGCCCGACCCGAAAGCAATTAGTCAAATAGACCAGGTAAGGCGGCTTCCGTGAATCTTCACAAACTAATTCCATTTTCCGACACTCTTGTGCGCTTTATGATTAGGCCTTTAAAAATATATGTATTTTCTTTTTACAAGAGACGGAAAAAAATATTTATTTTTACATTATACACAAATGAGACATTACAAACGATAAAACTTTAAGGCGACTCATTTGGACACAAAACGGTATTATAAAGATAAAATAAAACAAAGCAACATGAGACCAAAAAATCATACATATTAGAAAGAATCCAAATATGTCGACGTCAGTGAGGCAGTACTCTTTACAGAATTTGCAATATTTTTTTATGAAAACTGCCTCACTGACACTGAAAATGTCCAAATCCGAGATGATTAGATTCAACGTCCGAATTGCTCTTCCTACTGGCATCACCAAAGGCAGGTTGGTTCTGCGTGACGGAGTAAAGAACAATTGATGTCGGCGTTGTCGCAGGTAGTTATCAAGAACAAAAATACCTATTTGCTCCAGAACATAAGGGTTCTCAATAGAGCCCCGAATCAGTTTGAAAAAATGTGTTGACAGTAATCCTTCCCAGAATGGAGAAATATATCGGAAGAAGGGTTGGAGCTGGAAACAAAATAAATGGTGCACTCAAAGCCATTACCGCAAATAGAAATATATCAACTGAAGCAAAGATGGCAGTGCACAAAGGAGTTCTAGTCCCGACTCTTAATATGAAAATGAAGCTTGGAGTTGGCAGAAGAAGGATGAAAGTAAGATAAATGCCGGGAAAATGAGATCACTAAGAAGAATGTGCGGAAATAGAATATCTAATGATGAATTAAGAAAGGAATGTAAGGCGGATGAGTGCGTGATAAAAAAAATTAAGAAAGGCTCACTAAGATGGTTTGGACATATGGAACGAATTGATGAGAGAAGAATGGTTAAAAAGATATATACAAGTAGTGTGAATGGGAAAAGAAGGCGAGGAAGGCCGCCTCAGATGCATTGACAATCCGACAGACTTTAAATCTCGGCTAAAAACCCACTTTCTCAAAATATCTCATAAAATGTTATCTGATTGCTGGTTATCTGGTTAGCTGGTTATCAACGGTTATCTGATTGCTGGTGTCACATGCAGCTCTCATGACTAAAAACATTGTCAAAGCGCCCTTGAGGAGAGATATTCACGAAAACGGCGCTATACAAATTAGCCTAATTATTATTATTATTATAAGGAAGACATGGCATGACCAAATTAATCAATTACTGAAAGGCGGCCATGTTCGAAGTAGGAACAATCGACGAGCGTGCATGTCACGATGTGTGAATGTAGAAAAGGAATTAAGCAAGGATAGAACAATGTGGCTATCCATCCTCTCTGCCTACCCTTTCGGAGAAACGGCGAAGAGTTCGCTGATTTCCTTGTATTTAGGCTGTCCGTTTTATATAGTTCGGATATACCTGTATAACTTGGTGCCATGTAGTGCTTTGAAGACTGTCCAGCAGAGTATATGCTGGACTCTTTCTGGACTTTTAAGCCAGTGAAGTTCTTTGAGATGTTGTGCTATATGGGACTTTTTGGAATGCCTTTAATGAGTCTTGCTGCTGCATTGAACGCAGATCAATGTGTACTCGTATATTCAAGTGTGGTTATAATGACAATGTATTTTTGTATGAAACAATCTCTATCGTTTTACATCTCGCTTTCGCAAAGATGCAAAATACTCGTATGTACGGAACATAAAATAGCGTATATATTTTTTTATTTTTGATAAACTTTATACGTTAACACGATGTACGAGTATTGTAATTCGAACGAAGGAATTTTTAAAAAATCAAATTGTATGTATTTTTTACTTTTTAGTTTATTTTTATCGACGTGTTTCGAAGGAAACTTAATTATTTATATCGTTCTCCTGATGCTGAAGGTGTAAAAAGGTGAGAAAATAAATTTTAAAATGGGGAAAAAAATTAATGAAAAGGGTATTTTTATGTGTGAAAGTAAAAAACTAACTATCTAACCATCACGCCATTTCTCCGGAGAGGTAGGCAGAGAGGATGGATCGCCACAATGCTCTGTCCTGGCATATCTCTCTGGCTTCCTCAACATTCATATATCGTAACATGCACGCAAGTCGATTATTCCGACTTCGAATGTGCCTTTTAGTAATTGATTAATTTGGTCATGCCATGTTTTCCTCGGTCGTCCTCGGCTTCTTTTTCCACTCACGCTGCTTGTGTACAACTTTTTAACCATTCTACTCTCATCCATTCTTTCCATATTCGAAGGTTCCGGGTTTGATTCCCGGCGAGGGTAGTGTGATTGTCACACTGTCTTTGGTCTGGTGTAGAATTCACGTGACAATAAAATGGCGATAGATTAGCTACCTATCACATTTCACCAGAATTACTATGACAGCTATAATACCCTTTACATCCATTTGGCTTAAGCTGTCATGATGTAAAGAGCGATTCAACAAAATAATAATAATAATAATAATAATAATAATAATAATAATAATATGTCTAAACCATCTCAGGGATCCTTTTTAATGTGTGAAAGTGAAAAACACGCCAATGACATTTCTAATAATCCAATTAAATTTAAACCTTCGCTTTTCATTGATTGAAATTTGAATCAATTATTAATAGACATATTAGGAATATATCCTAGTTATTGTGAATGATAGTGTTACATCTGAAATTAGTGGTGACAGACGATTACGATAATTGCGGTGCGTGGCAAATAATTAGTATTTTGCTGGTTATACGCAATTAGCGATATTCAACACACGGGTGTGATAAACTTGCCGAAGGGATTACCTTTGAAGCAGGACCGCAGGAGGCGCAGAGTGCGCGCGGCGAGGACACCACTCCTCCCGAAATAACAACAATAACCGTGTTGAGCAATTACTGCACAAAGCGAGTGTCTGGGCTAAACATCCTCAAGAAGCGAGCTCCGGCAGATCCGGGGCCCTGACAACCATTCAAACGGCTCCACTCCAGGCTCAAAGTGGAGTGGTGGCCAAATTAATGAGACAGACTGTTGTGATAAAAAGGAAAAAATAATGACGCATGGAAATTAATGAGGTCCTCCTCACCGCGCGGCCTTGTTCTTGGGAGGGAAACTTTTCGGGTTTGGGACAAAACCGTGGTCTGATCGAGCGAATCAATTCATTATGCAACATCCTACGTTGAAATAGTATATTATTTTTATTTTCGTATGAATTAAAACCTTATTTATATCGTTCTCCTGATGATGAAGTTGTAAAACCTTCGAAACATGTCAAGAAAAATAAATTAAAATGTGGAAAAAAACAGTGCTTTCATTCATAATTTTATTTTTATATTTTATATTTATTTAGGGTAACAAACAGCGATTATATTAGATATTTAAAAAAATATATAAACAATAAAATAAGGCCAATTACGTGCTACCAGAAATATAAATGATCAAAATAATTAAGAGTACATATTAATAAATCGAAATCGAAGTTAAACTTAATTCAACCAATAGTTAGTTAAATGATAAAATAATGTTTACTGTTGAAATTAAAATCTTTTTTATGAATAACACAATTGATTATATTTAGTCGCGACAGCTGTTTCGCTAACCGATGTTATAACGTAACCGAAGTTGATTGTAAGACCTGACGATGCTAGCATCGGTTAGCGAAACAGCTGCGCGACTAAATATAATCAATTGTGATATTCATAACAATGTTTTTAATTTAAACAGTTTATAATGTTGAAATATCAAAGTGTTTCCGCCAAAACAATGGATTATCTAATCAATATTAGTACGGTGAAAGACGAAAATCTACTAAAACTTAAATATCAAAGATTTAATCCCACATTAAAACTTATTCAGTTGTCGGTAAGACCTGACGATGCTAACATCGGTTAGCGAAATAGCTGTTGCGACTAAATATAATCAATTGTGATATTTATAACAACGTTTTCAATTTAAACAGTTAATAATGTTGAAATATCAAAGTGTTTCCGCCAAAACAATGGATTATCTGATAAAATAATGATTAAATGCATAGATATATTTAAAATAACTGAATATTTAAAAATTTCGTTGTTATAAAACAATAATAAAAAATACATACATATACAAATTAAATGATCGTTATTTTTTTAAGTTGATTTCCGAAGCGTTGATCCACATTTGAATCGTTGAATCACCGGATGAGAACCGGCTGCGGGAGTTAGGGTTCCCTAACAAGGGCCGGGTTCATTTGGCTCGAGTGGCGGTCCAACCGGCCCTGCTCACTCCCTTTAATTGGACTCACTTCGGGAGAATTATTATCGGAGAAACTTTTATCCCCGTTACATCACCGCCCACCCCGGACTCAGCACAGCGAACTCCCCCCTGGAATAGGCGTAAGAAGATATGCGAAAAAAATATTTGTTAATGCGTGTAAGCACTGCATATGAATACAGCCTACTGATTTACACGAATCAAAACAAAATATTCATAATCATATAATATCCAATCTTAATAGATGGCGCTAGTGTAGATTGAACTAAAATAATGTGAAGCGTGGTGCGACATTGTAGCATATATACATCGTCCAAAAAATTATCAGACGTTGCATTCTAAGTGAAATTAAAAAATGATCACTAAGAAGCTTTGGACATATGGAACGAACGGATGAGAGAAGAATGGTTTAAAATTGTATAAATGCAGTGTGAATATAAGAATAAGCCGAGGACGACCGATGGCAAAGGACTTAATCAACTGCTTAAATATGTTACGTTAGAAGTTTTAGATATCATAAAAAGAAGTTTTAAAAAATCTTTCGTTAAAAAATAACAAAATAAGAAAAAAGAATTATGGTCATGCCAAAACATGGCATGACCAAATTGATCAATTATTATTATTATTTATTTATATTATTTATTTAAAAAAAAAGTCTAACACCAAAATCTAAATCAATGATACCTATTAGAATTTGTTTTATAATCTTCAATATGAGCAGAAAATAGCACATTATTATGTTCTATCCCCTAGACCAGTGTTCCGCAAACTTTTTGTATTCAAGGTGCACTTATGAAATCAAGAAATTTTAGAGGTAGGTACACCAAAGAAAAAAGATTTTTTTTTTTAATGTTTATTTATTACTAAAATCAATATACCTAATATGAAATTGTTTAGTGAGAAATGTGAGCCTGTTTGACTGAGCACAGGCGATCAAAATTTGGAGCAATCGTTGATAAGGCTGCTCTCATCTCTTCATTGATAGTCTTCAGGCGTTCTCTTCTATCGATTTAATAGTAGTGAGAGTTGAAAATCCCAATTCGCATAAGTATGTTGTGGCAAATGGTAATAGAATTGCAGCATCATGCTTTGAAAGGAGTGGATACTCATTTTTTATATGTAGCCAAAAATGTGCTAGCTCTTCTTCGGAAAATTTTATTTTTAATGTCCGATCAGTTTTCAACTCCATGAATTCTTCCTGGTCGTTTATCGGTAAGTTTCCAAGGGAAATGTTATCCCAGAATGCATTTCGTACCCGGTCCATAGGTTGCATCACACTTAGGAAAATAACAGTTCTTTTTTTTCTGCTCATAGCTCCAAGTGTTTCACTATAAAGACCTGCACTTTTTTTTCTGAATTAGCAACCACGAAATTTGGAAACATTTCATTAGTACCATTGACAGCGTGGCTGATACATAACACCAACTTAGCGCGAAAGCTTTCAATTTTGTCTGAAGACGTTAAAGTATTAGAATTCCTGCCTTGCATTTTTCTGTTGAGCTCATTTAAATGAACGAATATGTCCGCCAGATATGCAGGTTTTACTACCCATTCTTCTTTTTTAAACGCAGAAGCAAAATCTGAACCCTGGGCCTCTTAAATCGCTTGGGTCTCATTTTTTAGTCTGGGTCTCATTTAATGTACATTTTTAATATTCGGATTTTTTTCAGAAGCCCTGGTTATAAATCACCTAATTTTTCCCGTAATAGCTGCTGCTCCGTCTGTACAAATGCTTATGCAGTTGTGCCATTCCAAATTATGGTCACTGAAGTACTGGTCTGTTACTTTGAACATCTGGTCTCACAAAACATTGACATTTGTCCGCGGCACACCAACTGATGACCACGGTACACCAGTGTGCCGCGGCACACGCTTTGCGGAACACTGCCCTAGACCACCACCCGAACACATACGAGGTCTGTTCAAAAAGTATCGCGAATTTTGAATTTCCGCTGGCTACGTATATTTGATTTTTGATTTTTTTGTAGCGTTATGTTGGTACTCATGTCCCTTACTTATGCTGACAAGGTCGGCCATTTTGAATGTTTAGTTAATTTTTGACAGCTGTTTTGCTTGGATGTGTTTTGGCTCGTCTTCGATTTTTGCCTATTCCAAAAAATGGATAAAAGAATCTGTATTGACGCATTTCGAATGTTGACTGTGGCATATGGTGAAGCTACCTTGGACCAAAGCAACGTTTATCGGTGGTACAAAATGTTCTCAGAGGGCCGAGAAGATATGAACGACGAAGAGCGTGCCGGACGCCCGAGCACGTCAGCAACAGACGAAAACATTGATAAAGTGAAGAAAATAGTATTAGCCAATCGTCGAATCACCGTTAGAGAAGTTGCTGAGGACCTAAACATATCGATTGGCTCGTGCCATTCGATTTTAACCAATGATTTGGGCATGAGTCGGGTCGCCGCGAAATTCGTGCCAAAATTGCTCAATTTCGACCAAAAACAGCATCGCGTTAACATTGCTCAGGAGATGTTGGACTCGGTCCGTGACGACCCAAATGTGCTCAGAGGGTCATAACTGGTGACGAATCATGGGTTTATGGTTATGACGTGGAAACCAAAGCTCAATCATCCCAATGGAAGCTGCCGCATGAGCCAAGACCAAAAAAAGCGCGCCAAGTTCGGTCGAACGTGAAGGTTTTGCTCACAGTTTTCTTCGATTGCAGGGGCGTGGTGCATCATGAGTTCTTGCCACAGGGTAGTACGGTCAATAAGGAATATTACCTGCAAGTTATGCGCAATTTGCGCGAAGCAATCCGCCAGAAACGCCCGGATTTGTGGAAGAACAAAAACTGGCTTTTGCACCATGATAACGCCCCTGCTCACACATCGTTGCTTGTGCGCGAATATTTGGCCAAAAACAACACAGTAATGGTGCCGCAGCCACCGTATTCCCCAGACCTGGCCCCCTGTGACTTTTTCCTGTTTCCAAAACTGAAGAGGCCCATGAAAGGACGACGCTACGCCACGATTGAGGAGATAAAGACGGCATCGAAGGAGGAGCTGAACAAGATCACAAAAAATGATTTTTTTAAGTGCTTCGAGGATTGGAAAAAACGTTGGCATAAATGTATTATATCCGAGGGGAATTACTTTGAAGGGGACAAAATAGATATTCATGAATAAATAAATACTTTTTGAAAAAATATAAAATTCGCGATACTTTTTGAACAGACCTCGTACATCGTTATACTACAGGGATCAGATCTTTACTGCATTTATATACTCTTATCCTTCTTCTGATAGTTCCATGCTTTGCTTCCATACATTTATTTACAAATATTCTTATAATTTAATGTATATTATTTAATTGAATACATTTGGTAGTAAATGTGGGCAATTATTTAAATTCGAGAGGGCAGGTCGGGCTCGGGGCGGGGGCGAGGGCGAGCAGGGCCGGCGCTATTCATTCGGAAGAGTCAGTTATAATTGGGCCCTAATAGGCACTCGGGCCCCATTTATTATGATACACGGCCTGGTCATGTGCGGCCCTCGAGTTATATATGGCTGGACGCTTGTACTATACGTACAATTCATGTTAGTATTATAGTTACGCGAATTTAAATATAAGTACAGAAAAACCCCGATATAACGGACCTCTATTTAACGAACTAACTAACTAACTAACGAACCATCACGCCGTCTCCCCAAAGGGGTAGGCAGAAAGAATGGACTGCCACACTTTTCTTTCCTGACATATTTCTCTCGCCTCCTCAACATTCATACATCGTGTCATGCACGCGCGTCGATTTCTCTGACTCCGACATTCAATATTTGATTTATTTGATGGTGCCACGTTTTCCTCGGTCTTCCTCTATTTCTGGTTCCATTTACATCATTAAAATATATTTTTTTTTACCATTCTTTCTTCATTCATTCTTTCCATATGTCCAAACCATCTTAATGATCCTTTCATTATTTTGTTCATGACACCATTATTCGCACCGCATTCACTTCTTATATTTTCATTCGACACTCTATCATACACAGAATATCCACACATTCGTCTAAGAGATCTCATTTCTACTGCCTTTATTCTACTTTCATCCTTCCTTTGCCAGTTCCATGCTTCGCTTCCATACATAAGGGTCGGTAGAAGAACACCATTGTGCACTGCCATTCTAGCTTTTTTGGATAGGTTTTTGTTTGCGATGACATGGAAGCGAATGGAGGAGGCCTTTGTCCAGGAGTGGACGGAAATAGGCTGAGGAAGAAGAAGAATAAGATAATGCCGAGGATGGAAGTGAAGAAAGCGAAGAAGAAGAAACAACGCTGACAAAAAAGAAGTTATCAGTGGTAAGATCACATCTCGACGATTTAATAACATTTATTGACTATTCGTTAGATAACGAAGTTCAACTATATTATACGCTTTTTACGACACAATTCAAAAATGTGATCGTTACGAACTAAAAATCAGCTTAAAAAAAAGCAGTAACGTAACCGATAAATCAATTCTTATATCAATTCTTATAATCTATATAAATAAAAGGCGATCTTCCGGGTGTGTGTCGACTATTTCTGAGGTTATTCCTGAGCTGATCCTTCTGTATCTTGGGGAATGGACTAATTGGAATTTAGCGGTCGTCATAGGCATATTTTCGTTATTAATCGAGCTCTAATTAACTTTATAAATTAATCAATTAATTGAAAATTTTCGTAGTGCAAACGAATATAGACCTTAATGTTCGTATCACCTGAGTATCAATCTTTTGAGTCTATATTCCTTTGACACGGTCTGGAGAGAATTCAGTCTCCATGTAATTTTGTGTAGTGGCAACAATGTGTTTTGCTTTCTGACAGTCCAATATATTGCGTTTTACTTTGGGATGTATAATACTTAATACGTTTTGCTTATTACGTACTAAAATAATTGGTTGTTTAATTGGTACAGTATATTTTATTGGCCATATTTTAATGTACACTAATGCAGACAGGTAATTATACTTCTTAATTTTGGCGAGTATAATTTTTACGCGTCAATTTGAGGTTATGAACGAAATTTTATTTTTTCGTGTGGCTGAAACTTATTCGTTTCTCTTACGTTCGACGGTGATTACTTAATGATATTCGTTTTCTAGAATTCTAGCCGTTCGATTGGTCACGTGGTCTCTGAACTGTCACAATCTCTTTGTACGTCGTAATATTTTGTAGGTATGAAGTTTCGGTACTTTTAGGTTATGAAGTTTTTGGGATTAAAAATATTCAATGATAATTAAATTGTTCAGGTTATTTCAAAGGATGATAGCGAAAATATAAAATATTGGACGTCGAAGCTCTACAAGAATATGAAGAAACTTGCTTCCGTAAGTATAATATAATATTTATATTTCTAATTCATAAATATATTTTCAGTTTATTCTATTTTGCTGTTTTCTTTATACGCATACTTTGGTCAGGGAAATTGTTACATTACCACAGCAACGGTAAGAAAGTTCTAATGATATACAATATGAATTACAATATGAATGAATGACACAATTCTTATGACTTTTTCCGTTTATTTCTAGGAAAATAAAGTAACGGATCAGAGATGGGACGAAAATTACCGATGCAGCGTGCAAAATAACTTCGTTAAAATGGAATTAGATCAATCAAACAACGGATGATCAGTGAATTAGATGTACCCTGGAGTGGCGAATGAAAACCGGCTCATTTTTACATTACACATAAGCTACTTTTAGTAGTTTTCATTCATATATGAAAATTCCATTATTAATTTCAGGTAAAGTTTTTAAATTTACAGTTTATAGACAATAATTAAGCACATTCCCAAACGTGCCACCTATATATCTGAATTTTGTGTTGCTCGGGCTGCCTGAAATATGCTTCCTGCACGCCTCAGATGCATTGACAAGCCGACAGACTTTAATTCTCACCTAAAAACCCACCTTTTCAAATTATCGCATAAAATGGTAACAACGGTTGTCTGTATATCAATAAACAATATTATATCACATTTGCACAAAACATTCATATGTTTAGAGAAACAAAATTCTTGATTTTGTTGTCCATGAAATTCACATCAGAGCCAATAAAGTAAGTTTCTACGATCGTGATTTCGCTGTTGTTACATGCACCTTTCATGACTAAAACATTGTCAAAGCGCCCTTGAGGTGAGCTATTCACGAAAACGGCGATTATCAGTTCCGTAAGTTCAATGTTTATATTTTGATATGTACAGGTTTAAATTTTGAATTAATTGGTTTATTTTGTATATATAAGAATATAGACAATTTATATGAAGGAGTCTGGTTGTAATGAATGCTTTTGTAAAATTTTTGTTATTTCTTTAGCACAATCATAACTGCATTGATTAGCATAGTTTTTGATAGTTATTTTTGCCGTTCAGGTAAAGTTTCTAAAATCTCCTACATATAATATTAACACATTTCCACGCAACTCTTGCAATGCTCGATCAAGAGCCTCGAGTATTTTTTTTAAATATACTGCTTAGTGAACACTTGGAATTCATTAATTGTATGGAAGTTGAAAATTTGCCATATGCGCCTCTTCGATGTCCGCCTTATGCCAATTCCAATATTATTTTTTTTATTTCTAGGAAACAATATTAATTAATCAGAGATCGGAATGGAATCGGTCATATAGCAGGGACAACGGATGATAAGATGCACCCTGGAGTAGCGGGCGAGAAACAACTGGCAGAATTTTGAATGGTATTGCGCTATTTTATTAATGTTATTTAATTATTATGATTTTAATTAGTTATTTAAAATACAATTAATATGACATTTGATGAATTCAAATATAAAGGTGTTCTTTATACGCGTACTTTGGTCAGGGAAATATTAAAATTACCACAGCAACGATAAGAAAGTTCTAATGATATACAATATCAATTTATTCGTTTTACTTACGTGTCATTTTAGGTTATGACGTTTCGTTGTGTAATAATTAGTTAATTGGTATAATCTATTTTAATAATGTTGTTTTAATGTAAAATTGTTCTGGCAGGGCGAAAATCTATATCTTTGGGATTAGATATTAAGTTTTGATAAAATAATTGCCTGGTTGTGAGAGACCACTGGTCTAATGGGGATATTTTTGTATTGGGATTGAAATTATTTTGATAATGAGCCATATTGGTGCATCTGCATGTTGCAATTCTTCTTTATTTTCCATTCCACTGAGTAATTCCAGCAGCACACATACCCAAATACACTATGAGTTACTTCAGCTGTTTTAGTTTTTCTCTGAAAACAAATGCTGTGATAGGTAAACATATCCTTATATGCAGCATTAGCTGCCTCAGTTAGAAGAGTCCAGTAATATTCCATTTTTGACCATTAAATTCTACATTATGCTGAGATTTAAAATATTCAAAGATAATGAAATTGATTTCAGGTTATTTCATTTGCTTGAGGATGGGGAAGACAACGCAGAAGATAATGGATTGCGCATGTGCAGAGGATGGGGAAAACAACGCAGAAGATACTGGAGTTCGCATGTCCAGAGGATGGATCCCACACTTCGATATATGCGTATCACAAGACAATGTTGTTATCTTTATGAACTAATTTGGAATGGTATGTACAGGTTTAAATTGGATTAATTGGTTTAATTCGTTACATAAGAATATAGACAATTTATGTTTACTACTCCATGATACATTCTCATCTGTCTTACCTTTCCTGTATTTGGGGCTTTATTACAAAGAAGAAAGCTAATGAGATCCGTCTACCGTGGTACACTCATGTAAGGGCCCTATATTCTCAGACGAAAATAATTCCATTTCAAATCCATCCAAAATTAGAGATCACTAAAACTATAATACAAATAATAAAGTCATCAACGCGCTCTAATACTCGACCAATATTCAATACGGACGTACACCAACATGATACGCGCTCACAGAATAAGAAGCATTGCGTTCAACTAGATTCGGTGTAAAATCCTTACAATTTATAGCCTCTACAGAATTTAATAAACTCCCTAATGATTTAATAATTTTGTCGAACCAAAAACTTCAATCTGATCAACTTAAAAGTAATTTTTACATTACATTTTTACATTTTTACATTACACATAAGCTACTTTTAGTAGTTTTCATTCATATATGAAAATTCCATTATTAATTTCAGGTAAGGTTTTTAAATTTACAGTTTATAGACAATAATTAAGCACATTCCCAAACGTGCCACCTATACGAGTATATCTGAATTTTGTGTTGCTCGGGCTTTCACAGTAGTAGGTTCGTCCGCCTGAAATATGCTTCCTGCACGCCTCAGATGCATTGACAATCCGACAGACTTTAAATATCACCTAAAAACCCACCTTTTCAAATTATCGCATAAAATGTTAACAACGGTTGTCTGTATATCAATAAACAATATTATATCACATTTGCACAAAACATTCATATGTTTAGAGAAACAAAATTCTTGATTTTGTTGTCCATGAAATTCACATCAGAGCCAATAAATTAAGTTTCTACGATCGTGATTTCGCTGTTGTCACATGCACCTTTCATGACTAAAAACAATGTCAAAGCGCCCTTGAGGTGAGCTATTCACGAAAACGGCGATTATACAAATTAAACAAACAAACAAACCATCACGCCGTTTCCCCACAGGGGTAGGCAGAGAGAATGGACCATAACACTACTCTATCCTGGCAAACCTCTCTAGCTTCCTCCACATTCATACAACGAGTCATACACGCATGTCGATTCCTCCGACTTCTAACATGACCAACCTTTAAAATCTGATTAGTTTAATTAATTTGACAAATTAATCAGATTAAAAGGTTTTATTAGTTTTATCGTTTTTGTAAAGAATTTTGACAGGTGTAGAAATAAATTTTTCATTTGTTCCAATGACAATTTGAATCATTTCTTCAATATTATTTTCAAGTTCTTGCTGGTTAAATGCCTTACTACAGATAATTTAAAAAATGGTGGATACGTGTAACATAAATTAAATAAACACAAATGTCCGGATCGTCCAAGTCAACATGTGCAACATCGAAAAAAACATTATGTGTTATTACATTATGTGCTAAATTAAAAAACAGTGGATACGTGGAACATATTATAAATTAAATAGACAATATGTGCACCGTCTAAAAAGAACATTTTGTGTAAAATTATTTTTATTTTGTTATTTTATTTTATATCATTGTATTTTATATTATTTGTTTTAGATTTATTTTGTGGGTGTTGGACGATCGAAGTGTGCGCGGGAGATGCCTATTGGTGGCGATGAGGTTCGCAACCCATCACACCGCGCCTCCCGCGGGGCGAAAAGAGAAGGATGGAGTGCCGCATCAGTAAAAGTGTGACAGTCCATTCTCTCTGCTTACACTTTCGGGGAGACGGCGTGATGGTTAGTTAGTTAGTTAGTTAATTTGACAAATTAGCCTAATTATTATTATTATTATTATGCATATAGCATGAACTGCCTTTTATATGAAGAATATCTTCAGCAAACAAGTGAAAAACAGTTGTAATTCATTCATTGTATGGAAATTTAAATTTTGCCTTATGTGTCTCTTCGGTGTCCGCCTTATGGCAATTCAAATTTTTTTTTTTTTAATTCCAGGGCCCAAAATTGATGAATCAAGGATCGGACCAAAGTTGCCGATGCAGCGTGTAAAATAACTAATGTTTAAATGGAATGGGATCGGTCATAAAGCAAGGACAACGGGTGATAAGATCTTCTGGCCTGGAGTGGCGAAAGAGAAACAGCTACACAAATTCTGGCAGATCACAAGCAAGATGGTCTGATGACATTAAACGAGTGGCAGGAGGTCAATGGCGCAGAGCGGCGAGGGATACAGTTGTGGAAGTCGGGAAGGGAGGCTTTTGTAGTATTATCATCTATATTACTATTCCACGCCAGCGGACTCGCAGTGCCGAAATCACGATCGTAGAAACTTACTTTATTGGCTCTGATGTGAATTTCATGGACAACAAAATCAATAGTTTTGTTTCTTTAATATAATGAATGTTTTCTGCAAATGTGATATAATATTGTTTATTTGATTATTAAATTTCATATAAAATATTCAAAAAATAGTTTTTCAATTACCTTAGTAATATGTATTCAAGTTTATAATTCACAGCGAGTTTGCTTGGATTGAAACTTTGTTTTAAAGATATAGACACACATTTTTGCATCCATACACATGGCATTTAATCCAATAAATAAACGAATTGTTATTGAACTTTAATTGTATTTGTTGAATATATATTGGGTTTATTTATGTACTCGAATTTAGCAATAGCGAAGCGTTGCCGGGTCAGCTAGTTAAAAATAAAAAGGTCACTAAGAGTTTCTCGCATTTTTATAAATACACACGTTTTTACTTATGTCGCTTTTGAAATAATGATGCGATACGTTCACATCATAATTTTTCAATTCATAAATAATAATAAAAACAAAACCACCATTTCAAAAAACGTCTGAAAAGAGATCCTATTTTCACTGATTTTTTTTTAAGTTACCTTACGCTTCCTTGCTCCCCAGCGAATATCGTGAATCGGATAAAACAGGTTCCAACTGAATAATCCCTTACAAGGGTGACAGATGCTTTCCCTCAGGAGGGTCCGTCAAATTACCTGGTGTCAATTATTGTAATTAAATTAGTGGCATCAAAAAAATACTTCCTTCAGGAACAAAACATTTATTCATGGACATGTTATTATTATTATTATTATTGAATCGCTCTTTACATCATTACAGAGCATTTACCAAACATTCTGTTTTTTTCTGAGATGGCTAACCATTGTATTAAATTTGACCATAGTTTCGATAAAAATGACACAAAATTTCTACACACAGCTAACAATAACAATAAATTAAACAAACTTGAAAATTTAGAAATCCTCAAGTCGGTGAAATTGGGTGAAAATAAAATAAATAATCAGATTCCTCCTTTTACTCCTTTCTCCTTAAATACTTTGTCAACATTTAATCTCCCAAGCTCCCATTCCCAACCAAATGCAAATTAATCATTTATTAATTTCTATATAAATTATATCTTTTCTAATGTATGATTTTTCTAAATTATATTATCATCATGTATTATTAATATTTAATGTTATTTATTATTTTACTGTTAAAAAATAATTGTTAGTACCTACTTATAACAAATAGCCCAACTTAATTTTTAATTTTGAATTTTTGTATAGAATTTTAAATGCGTTTTTTATTAGTCTTTCTTTGTTTAGTTTTTGTTATATTTTTACACTTGAAGATGGAGGTATCCTCTGAAACATGTCGTGTATTTTAATATTTTTTTATTAAAAAGTGGTTTAAACAATATTGTTTTAATTCCCAAAGTATATTATTCTTTAAAAAACCTATGTTTTCTAGATGTTTTTATATATTATTTGTAAGTTATATATTTCGCCTTGCTAGGCATTATCAAATGTCAAATTTAATATTTCCCTACAAGGCGGAAAATTTTACTCTCATTAAATATGATAGAAAATGTACGTATTCCGCAACAACACTTAATATAATGCAATTTCGTAAAACTGCAATTTTTATAAAAGTGAATTAATCGCATTGAATGGGTATGCAGAAATAGCACTCAAAATGCTTACAAAAATTATTTTATTTAAATTAAATTAATGATGATGGCTTCCTGTCGAGCTATAAAGACATCAATTATATGGCTTATGATACAAATATAGAGTTGTAAAAACTTAAATGTGTTCCACAAAGGTGCGACTAATTATGGGCAGGTGCCTACCTAATGAAGAAATTATACAAATTGAATATTTTTATTTCTTTGTATAGAAACAGAAAGTATGAACTTTGAATATAGCGAGTTTATGAATACTATTGACAAGAGTCGACTTATTAGTCAGTTAGTTATGTT
Organism: Lepidostoma basale; assembly: GCA_022606425.2. NCBI lineage: Eukaryota > Metazoa > Arthropoda > Insecta > Trichoptera > Lepidostomatidae > Lepidostoma > Lepidostoma basale. The sequence goes on from JAHDVF020000128.1 coordinate 176,775, forward strand.
TTTTGGTTCTCTGCGAAAAGTAAAATAAAATGTTGTGAAAATAAAAAAGTTTTAATGTATTTATTTAAATGTGAATCCACAACACACAGCATTCGTTCCATATGTCCAAACTTCTATCCTTTTTTAATTTTATCCATGATGCATTCATCTGCCTTACATTTCTATCTTATTTCATCGTTCGGTATTCTATCATACAACGTTTTCCCGCACATTCATATTAGTGATCTTATTTCTACTAGATATCTTTGAGTTATAAAGCATGAAATAATCCGAGCTGAAAACGATTATCCATCTATTGGCAGGTTAATTCAATCTCTGTGAAGTACGAAAGATGATAACCCCTGTGTGCAGGTGTAAGAATGGGATGATTGCTTTTTATCCCATCGATCGTTGAGTCGAATTAGCTGTCAAATAAATAATTCATACTGTCATAAATGTCAGTCGAGAGGAGCGTCTCGAATTCGTTAAGATGATTTTGGACCGCGGACCGGAGGAATGGGAATGCTCACTCTGTTCGACATCACTGACAGATGTCGTGTTTCGCGATCCCGCTCGCCTGTTGCAGGTAAGCCAGGAAAGGAATTCAAAAAAGCCAATTAATTGATGAACTGATTACAATTTGAATCGGAAGGAACGTAAAATGGAGAAATAACTCACACTGATGCTTAACATTTTTATACAAGTATACATATAAAAAAAAACTAACTAACCATCACGCCGTCTCCCCGAAGGGGTAGGCAGAAAGAATGGACTGCCACACTTATCTTTCCTGACATATTTCTCTCGCTTCCTCAACATTCATACATCGTGTCATGCACGCGCGTCGATTTCTCTGACTCCTCACATGGCCGACATTCAATATTTGATTTATTTGATCGTGTCACGTTTTCTTCGGTCTTCCTCCATTTCTGGTTCCATTTACACCATTCTTTCTTCATTCATTCTTTCCATATGTCCAAACCGTCTTAATGATCCTTTCAATATTTTGTTCATGACACCATCATTCGCACCGCATTCACTTCTTATATTTTCATTCGACACTCTATCATATACACAGAGTATCTCACATTCGTCTAAGAGATCTCATTTCTACTGCATTTATTCTACTTTCATCCTTCTTTTGCCAGTTCCATGCTTCGCTTCCATACATAAGGGTCGGTAGAAGAACACCATTGTGCACTGCCATTCTAGCTTTTTTTGGATAGGT